>CM060684.1:111558247-112048247 GCA_030686995.1 Artemisia argyi | reverse complement strand
TAATATACTTGCCACAATTTCATCGAATGGGTAGTGAACTATTTTTTTTTTTATTTTGAGGGTAATTTTCTTTCAAAATCATCATCTTTAGGGTATTTTGTAAAAATTTTGGACAATTTTGCCCCTCATAGCTAATACAATTTTTTTTCCCGAAGGGCAAAATTGTCCAAAAATTTTACAAAATATCCTAAAGATGATGAATTTGAAAGAAAATTACCCTCAAAATGAAAAAAAATAGTTCACTACCCATTCGATGAATTTGTGGCAAGTATATTACTTTTTAATATCATTTGCCCATTATCATCAAAATAAAAAACCCCCAATTTCACAAGAACATGGGCAGAAAGTCACAACATGGTCGCACTCTTGGATGCGGATATCGTTCCTGAAGGTTTCACAGAAATGGTACACTTTCTTAATACTACTTCAATTAGGTATGCATTAACTGTGAATCCTACTATATTTCAATCCTTCATTAAACAGTTTTGGCTTACTGCTAAAATCAAAACACATAATGGGAAATCATATGTTAAGGCTATTGTTGACGGCCAAAAGGTACTTGTTTCTGAATTATCCATAAGAGCAACACTTCTCTTTGCTGATGATGAGGAAATCAAGTGTCTTTCAAATGTTGACATTTTTAAAGGGCTAAAAGATTTGGGTTATGAGAAGAAAAAGATAGTTTAAAGTTTCAAAAAGGTCTCTTCTCACCCTAATGGAAATTTTTGTTGCATACCCTTCTTCATTGTCTAAGCCCAAAAACATCAGGTTGGAATGAGTTTAATACTGTTATGGTTTCTGCTATGATATATCTATCCAAAGGAAAACCTTTTAATTTTTCAAATATGATTTTGGAGGGTATGATTAAAACAATCAAAGAGTCTAGTAGATATTTGCTTTATCCTAGATTTATACAACTCTTTGTGGAAAACCAAATTACTAAAACCAAAACTCATAGAGGAGTATATGAGGCACCCAAACTTGTGCCAAAACTATTCTCCTATTTGCAAAAAGATGGTAAAGGTTTCTCTGGTACAGTTACACCTCTTTCAAACTATATAGTGGAACTAGTACAACAAGCTCAAGGTGAAGAATCAAGAACTCCCACTGATTCCTGATTGGTTCCTAAACGGTCAACTAAAGTCAACCACGGATGTGGTCAATATAGTCAAACAACCTAGACCAATGTGTAGAATACTCATAATGATTAACATGTATGGTTCTTGTGATTATGGATCGAATATGGGATTCTAGAGAGATGTTAGATAGAAAGAGATGGGAGCCTTTTCTAGAGAGAGAAAGTAAATGATATTAGATTATCATGAAAGGTCCAACCCTCTTCCTTGGGTGGGAGAGGATATATATACTACAATACTAGGTGCTCCATGAAACGAGCTGTAGAGTGAGCTGACAGAGGGTAAAGACCCGACCCACTCTACGAATACTATTTACATATTTAACTACTAATAAACTACGTACTAACTATAATAAGGATAATTCTACGAGCTACGTAATGCTTAGCAATACTTGGGGTGACCGAGTCTTTAAATGAATAATCATATTCCTAACAATCTCCCCCTAAGGGAGGTCACCCCAGAAGATAAGTACTGAATTCTTGCATCCTTGAAATCTTGTAGCTCGTAGACTTTGATTCTTCAAACATGTCTTTGTACATTCAGCAGCAGACTCTAGATGACTTGTTCAATGAGTTAAATGATCTTTGTCATTACTTCGAGTTCATCATCCAAATGAGTATCTGCAAGTCATCTTTGAATAGTAATGTCTCCATGTGATTTGAACATCTTTGAGTTGACATGCTCACACTTTTCTGGATCATGATCTTCTGCATCAGAGTTGTGGAAGCATAGATGAGGCCCAATCAATGATCATGATTACTTAGATTGTGATGTAGAAGTGTGAGCATGTGTTGATGGATCAGCATCTTTTCAGCAATCAGCAGCATTGCCCAGATATTCCTGCAAGCAGACAGTTAGCAATAAAACATCCGGTACTTACTGGTTTGGAATTAGAGATCGTCAACAGCATAGTGTGAAGACTCCTTCTAACCCTTGCCAAGACTGTTCCCAATCGGTAATCCCCGAAAGGATTTACTCGATCTACCTAAGTAGATCAACGATTAAGTGAGTCACTGGAGTTCTCTCCACGACTGTAGACCATTGGTAACCGCCGTGACCACTAAGCGTAATTCTCAAGGAATTAATTACCGAAGTGACCTGCTTTCAGGGCTGTTTGATGTTGACCCTGGCAGGAATTTTCATTCAATCATTGAAAGTCACATTAGTAATTTCTCATGAATGTTCTGGTAGATTGCTAAGATCTACGTAGGACTCTCAAATGTGCAACTGGAGTCCTTGATAATGAACAACTAGTGCAAAAGTAGCACGTGTTCCTAAGAGATCTTTTGATGCATCTCGAGGCTCTAGACTCAATAAGTGCATTTGGTTTACCTATGCGGAGATTAGGGAGAGGTCTCCTGCTTCAATATCAACCATCTCTAAGAGATATGTCGATAGATTACACTGGTTCCCCGTGAGAATGAAACAAGTTCTTTTAAGAGACCTTGAGTGGCTAGAAGGTTTAGTGCAGTGCGTCACTGGGTCCATGACATCTTGTCTTCAATACCAATGTCGCCTTAGCAACAATTAGTAGATTATGAATTGAACCCGGTTTCTGCCCTAAGGTTGAATAATTGGAGGGCTATTTCTTTTCACCCTTTCTCATTTCATTTCTTTTTTAATTCTTCAACCCCTTCTTTCTCCATTCTTACATTTTTCCTTTTTTCATAATCATTCCTATGGACTTTATAATACTATCTATTTGGTATTGTCCATGGGTAGATCCCTCCGGCTCTGGCGGATCATAGGACGGTTTTCCTAACCTTAGCCACCTTATAACTTCATGACTAGCCTATGTTGCCATAAACCAAGTTATTGAAAATTCTCTCAACGTGTTTGTGATTAAGAAACACATTTTGTTAACACGTTGAGAGTTTTACCATTTTCAAATACTCCCCCTTAACAATTGCTCGAATGTTTTAATTTTAAATTTGCACATGTCGGGAAGAGTTGCACTTTTGAATTGATCCACCTTCAGTGAACATGATCAGACGTTCGAGACACGCTTACATCACTAGTTGGACTAGCTTGAAGTTATTATCCAGCCTGATCAAGTCCACGGAGGGTTTCTCAAAATGGTACATTCTACTTGGACAAGTCCTCTTCGAGACACGCTTACATCACTGGTTAGACCAGCTTGAAGTTATCACCCGTCCAGGACTAGACCTTTCGATTCATGACATTTTATGTTTTGTCAATTCATTGGTTAAGTCTGAGTCTCGTCCACATGAGATGATAGGATCCTTTTATCAAAAATCATTTGCTCCCCCTCAATATGTGCATTGATATACAAAAGAGTTTATCACATATGAGAGAGCTTACAATTATGTCCAAAACATCACATTTTAATCAGATTTCATATTTAAATCACATTTTCTCCCCCGATCAAAAATTTCAAACCATTTGAGATTTCTGATCCCAAGTGATTTAAATAAGTTCAAAGATTTTGGGAGAAAAATGTGGTCAGATTTAAGAATGACTGATTATGAGATGATACGTTTGCTCCCCCTCAATCCTTGAGGGAGCATGTTATGTGTCAGAAATGATGAGTTTATAAATGATTTAGAGTTTAACGAGAAACTCATGAAAAATTCATATACTGACACATAACAATCACATTACATTCACTGCTTTTTATGTCCAAAGATCATGTTTTGATGATATAGAAATTTGAAATCACTCCCCCCCCCCTCAATTGATGACCCATTCATAATTTAAAATTTTAATGAAAAATTTAAACTTGTTTTTCATCAATTGAGTGGCAAATTTAATGAAAAATTTTAAGTCTGATTGAATTTCAAAAATCATGGTACCACCAAGTTTGAGTACAAATACTTCCGAGAAGAATCATGGAAGGAAAGTATTTACGATGTAAAGAAGACTTCTCTTCTTATACAAGAAATGATGCACTGAAACGTGCATCAAGTCGATGAAACATGGATATAAAGTAATCCATGCCCGAGTGAACTTCACTCAGTAATAGGAGCAACCGTATTTTTGGCGACGAGTTTTCCTCATTTTGAAAACCGGGTTGCTATCTGAAGTAATAGCAAACCATAATTTTAAGTCCTGGTTACAGCCTGAAATGACTGCAAGCCATCTTGTAAGACTATTTTAGAAACGACATGTTTTAGAAAAACATTATTAAAAAGAAAAACTCTTGCTCAAGCATATGTATGTTTCCGTGTCATTATTGAATGACATTTCTAGAGATGTACATAATATTGACTACACAAGAGACATGTCGTGAGAAGAATATTTTTGGTTTTTATAATTTTCTGATTTTTATGGTTTTTGTAGGTTTTATATTTTTTCTATTTTATTTTTCTTTTAATACTATGTACAAAGGATATGTAAAGTAAATCCGTTACTCCTCAGTCACTTCCTGAAGACTTTAGAGTGAGACTGGCATAAGACTCTTCATTCCAAATCACGGGAGAATAAATTGAAACCGCTTTCTCGGATGTGCTTAAGTGAAGAAATCTGCCATCTGATACTCAATCCTCAAAAGGAATAGTTCCACTACCCCTTTCTCAACTTGTTCCACTACACCTTTCGAAAATCCGTTTGCCAGGAGAAACTTCGACAGTGTATCGTACCATGCCCTAGGCGTCTGTTTTAGGCCATAGAGAGCCCTTTTCAGACGAAAGACATGGGTAGGACGATCAAAATATACAAATCTTTCCAGTTGACTGAAATAAAGAACTTAATTCAGCTCGCCATTTAGAAATGCAATCTTCATATCCATTTGATAGACCGTCATGTTTTGACATGCAGCATTGGCGAGAAACATTCTGATGGATTCAATACGAACAACCAATGCGAAAGATTCCTCTAAATCAATGCCTTCCTGTAGACGATATCCCTTAGCAACAAGCCTTGCCTTATTTTAAGAACGACATCATGCTCATCAAGTTTCACTTTGAAAATCCACTTAGAGCTATAATCATTTCACAGTCTGGAGGTAGTACCAATTCCCATACTTCAAGTCGATCGAAATTGCGAGCTTCATCTTGCATCACATTAACCCAACAGTCTTTAGAGATAGCAGTCTTGAAATCTTGGGTTCGACTTTGGATAGTACGGAATTATAACAGCACCACAAGGCATGGGTGGTAAGTTTCCTTCATGTGAACACCGGTTGAGAAGGATATCCAATAATGTTGTCAATCGGATGATCCTATATTCATTTTCTGAGATGTTCATGTGGATGTGGGTAGGAACATGAAGAAGCCGTGTTTGTATCCCTTGAAGAGGATGTCTCAGAAGAAGATTCATGAGCAAACAGGTTTTAGAATGGAGCATCTTCAAGAGGAGCAAATGAATTCACTTCAAAAGAATTGTCGACTGCAGAGCCTTGATGTACTGAAGGAGATTGAAGATTTGACGATGATGGTGAAAAACTTGCAGAAGGAGCATCTTGATCAATTCAAGTAGACACTGATGGATCATTTGAGTTGTACAGAACCAGAGCAGTAACAGCAGCTGGTGGTGTCGGTGTATCATCAGTAGGTGTCTCAAAGTATTCAACAATCATTGGTTCAAACAAGATCTTCAAAATCTCATTAGTGTTTGGTACATAAGGTACTGCAGGAGTGGGATGATGTACAAGATCTGAACTGATTGGTTCAGGGGACAAAATTTTAGACGCGGGTCCTGCACTGATGTGTACAGGAGCCATATGCTCAGACAGCTCAACGAATGTGACGTGAATGGTTTCCAAGATTTACTAGGGTTGTTCGTGCTTTTGCTCAGTTGACAAGCCGATCCAAGATGATATTTTTTGAACTTAAATCAGGGTAGACCTCGCACCAAATACCTGTGAGCGAGAGCATCGATGGTACCAAAGTTCAAGTGACTTAAACATCGGTGCCATAGCCATGATTTGTTCATTGAAGCATTAGTCAACAAGCAAATAGGAGAGGACCGCATTATGACTTCAATAGAGATGGTGTATAAATTGGTGCCATGAAAACCTTTAAGAAGATCAACACCATCCAATTCTCTGACGAAGCATGTGTAATTTCTGAAGGCAATCTTCAAGATCGGAATCACGATATTGACCAACAGAGAACAAATTATACCCAAGTCCTTCCACGTAGTATACCCAGGAAATTAGCTGTCACCAAAAACATAATCTCCATAACCCATGATTACCCCAAAATGGTAGTTCCCGAATCTAACTTTCCCGATAAACTTATTCACGAAATTCTCGAGCCCTGAGTGATCGCCAATCATATGTTTAGAGCAGCCTGAGTGCAAATATCAAAGGACGAAAAGTACGACCGGCATTTAGAAACAGGCGAGAGCAGAAAATTTGGAGTGTCGGATCCCCAATTTGAGTTGGGTTCCAGTTGATTAGTGCAAACAAGTTCTGGAGCCACTGAGACCTTAGGTGCATTCGTTTCAATGGTGGGTAATTTCACTAGTAGATGCAATGGGCTTAGTTAAAGGACATTGGGTCTCCAAAGGGAAGGTTCTACCAGTTGGCTTCCATTCCTTAATAGGCACTACTTTAGAGTTAGTTATCCTACTTAAAGGGCACTGTTCTCCTAAAGTGAATTTCCTTCCAGTGGGCTTCCATTGATAACCAACATTGGCAAACAGTTTTCCTGTTGCTTTCCAAATTTGCTTAATTTGTTAAGCTCTCCAAACTTTCTTAACTGGGTTTTGTTAAACGACTTCAGAAATTTCTCAACACATTTATCATGATTACTCGAAATCATGCATTCATTACATGTTTTGTAAAGTGAATTTGGTTTTGAATTATGACTCATTTTGCTCAAGTTGGACTTAAAGTTCCTCATGTGGTCGTCTACTTTCTTTTTAGGAACACTTTTTGCAGGTGAAGTCCTATAATTCCTTCTATTTACCTTGTTTTAGACTCTCTAGCTTTAGTGTCACTATTTATTCCTGTAGACGGACTAATGGGAATTTTAGCCTTTTTCACTTCCGGTTGCTGAACATGTTTTGATGTGTTGGGATCTGAAGTTTCTAAGGGTACCACAAAGGTAACATGCTTGTTTGTTGACCTAGAGGAAGATGCAGATGACCTAACTTGCTTACTATTAATCTTAGGACATGTACCAATAGCATATTCTAAGAGTTCTAGAGATCTATTAGTGAGAAAGCAGGCACCAACAATGGCATCATCAAGTGGTTTTGCTATCCTATCCTCTTCAATGGTTTCACGAAGCAAATCAAGGCACTCCTTAAGATGTTTAAGATAGTCACTATGAACTAACCTATTATTCCTAAGGGGAAGAGGGATATACACAGCATCACAAGCATACTTCTTACAAGCAGAAACCTTTTGAACAACATTATCACAATTGATGATTGGCATTTTCCCTTTCACCTGAGTCTTTAGATTTTCAATCTCTTTAAGCAAAGAAGTTATCTTTTCATTGTTTATATCACGTGTGATCTTAATTGAATCATATAACTCTTTGTAATGTTGTTTAACTTTTGAATTTTCAGCACGAAACCAATCATTTTCATGTTGCAATTTATTGATGGTATCTTGAGATTGAAAATTCTGAGAATCTATAGACTGTGGTTTTTGGGTGCCAATCACATCACTCTTGTTTGACTTCAATTGGGCAATTTGGACCCTCAGGTTCCGAATCGTGTTAGTGTGAGCTTGAATCTTTTCATCACGTTTGGCTAATTCAAAATATGCATCAAATTCAGGAGCATCCGAGGATGTCTTGGAATTTGAGATTTTAATTATTTCTTCTAAATGTTGACACTTTAATTGCAAATTAAGATTATCAACCTCTAGTTTTGACAAATGCCTGACCATGTTATCATGGTCATCGTTTTGAATTTTCTCACGCAATTTTAAATTCTCCCCCTCAAGCTCAACAACACGATTCTGGAACTCGTTCAATGCAATAGACATCTCATGAAATTGGCATGCAGATAATGCAGAATCAGTAGCAGTATAAAATACATCATGTGCAATACATTTAGCAATCAAATTCTCATTCATGATGAAAATATTTTTCCTCTCAATTTCACTGCATTTAAGATCAATTGCCAATTGTTTACCCTCATTTTCCACAGCATTGAAAACTTCTTTCATGTTAGTAACATCTTGGTTTAGGGTTTTTTGAAGACCCTCAAAATGTTCTTTGAGAAGGTTGAAAAATGGCATGACCTCAGTTAAGTAGCACCGTTTTGTTTGTTCAAAACCCCTTTCCCCTTCAGTAATCCCCGTTGGTGTGATTCTCTTTTTGCATGTTTTCTCAAAATCAGTGAACAATTGACAGAGAACATATAATCCAATTAAAGTATTATTTTGTGTGGGGAGGGTGTAAGGAACATGATGCATTGGTGTGGTAATGGGATATATCGTTGGGTCAGCTATCCTAAAAACTGTACGTGTTTTTCCCATTATTCTTTCTGCTTTCATCTTTTCTATGTCTATGTTCCAGAAGACTTGCTCTGGAGTAAATTTCTTTTGTGGGACAAAGACAGCTAATTGATTATCTTCAGTGTAATCATAATTGTACAAGATTTTATTAGCTATGCACAGGGATCCTTTAATTTCTCAGCTAGTTTTTCTCTGGTTCTATCTTCTATCTCATTGCCCTCATCATCGGATGTAGCATTAGGAGGGGCATGATTAGGCTCAAGCATAAGGTTTGCATCAAATAATGCCGGTTGTGCACCTATACCGTTTTTAAGGAAATTGGTTTTTGGCTTAGTAGAATCCTTCTCAGTATGATCATCACTCAACTTCCTATGTTTATGCATCATTTGATCAGTTTGAATGGTTTGGCCTTGCGTGTATAACTTATCCTCAAGTTTATTTTTTTAGCATTTTAAGACTAGAGACATCATTTAGGAGTTTTGTTTCCTTCTCATTGAAATCATGTTTGAGTGTGTTTAAGCCTTTTTGAATCTCTTGTTTTTGTTTAACAGTTTGATCCAGTTGTTTTTGCAAATATTGTAACTCCTTTTTCAATGTTTCTCGCTTAAGATTATTTTCAGATATGTTTGCACACATTTTCCATTCCATGTTCTGCTCACGTCTAGTGAGTTGAAATCTAGCACGTTGTTCGTACATTGCCACCTGATCCTTAAGGATATTAAATCTAGTGGTCAAGGAGTCATCAGGGTTATAGGCAGTGTTCTCATGCAACACACAATCATCATTTAAAACAGAAGATGCACTACATTGTACAACAGACACTTTGTTGTGTTTCATATGTTGTTCACATGGGTCAACATTGTTATTTCCCATGTCAACAACATCTGAATCGACATCGTTTGTCGGTTGTACTTTGTTAGGAATCTTTTGTTCATCAACCATGTCACATAGTTCGATTACCTTAGCACATGATACCTGTTCTTTTACTGGTCTGATATATGCATCCACATCATGTGAAACAAGAGTCATTGAGCTATTGGTAGAGTCAAGCTTATCAGTCACTGATCTTCTGCCTTCGGTGACAACTGATCTAGCATTCGATGCTTTACCCGAATCCACACTACCATCACTTGATTTCACCTTACATGCCATCACCTTGTCTTCATACTTGGGTTCGTGCTGTGCTCTTTCCATAATGTACCCCTTCACATTACCCATGAGCTCGAGTAGTGTGTCTCTGAACACCTCAACTTCGATTCCCGTGTAAGTAGCAAAGCTCGTTTTCGTCATTTGACTCTCATGATCATACTCCTCAGTGAATCGTGAATCAGTGAACGCTTGGAGTTGGCTGTTGATCACACCGAATGCAGCCATAGATCTATCTTCAGAAAATTCACCTTTTTCAAGTTGTTGTTGAAGTTGATCTAAGTGTAGAGTCATTTTGACTGTGAAGGTCTCAACATTTTGACCAAAGAGTGTTGCGAATGCACGATTGAAACCTCCCAAGTATCCAGGTTTTGCAAAGAGAACCTTGAGATGTGAATGGAGTGATCGAAAACATTGAATGCAACAATCCTTTGCATTATCGGGCAATTTAATTGGTTGATGAAGTTCATTCTCTTGAGAATTCAAGCACGACGATTCCGTTGCTGCAGATTTGAGTATCTCAGGTATGACTGAATTTGAAGAATTCGACATGACATAGACGTGCACGGGATTTTACAACTTTTGTGATTTAAACCGAGAAATCGAATCTTTTGCGGGATTTTATAAAATCAACAAAAGAAACCGTGAAATGATGCTGAGCACTTATATGAGATGATAAACCTTGCAAGGTACAGTAAGTTATCTAAGTCAAGTCACAACGAGTCAAATCACAATTAGTCAAATTGCAGGAATCAACTTGCAACGTCAGATTGTAATTGGACAAGTTGCAACAACTCAAATCGCAACAATTCTCGAATCACAGAACTATTCAACTTGCAGCATATTATCAACTCACAACAACTTGATCACCTAGCAGTGTGATTTGGTTCGGTTGGTGTAAGTTGTTACGGTGAAATTATGGTATGAAAACTTAAAACCTCAATAACTTCACTCCAGAGGTGATTTAGGCCTCGAAAAAATCGTTTCATGACTTCGTGGTGAAACCTCACAATATTCAGCCTGTTCCGGTCGTTTTGACAGGTATTTCGCTGAAAACGGAGTTACGGTTCAAAAGTTATGGCCGTTTGAAGTTTTGACGTAAAAAGTCAACTTTGGTCAACTCGCTGAACACCAACTCGCTGAATGCCAACTCGCTAAACACCAACTCACTAAACGAAACACGTCACAGAATTCACCAACTCGCTAAAGCTGTAAATCACAAAGAACATGAACTCGCTAGAATCAACTCGCTGAATAACAAGTCGCTAGCCACCAACTCGCTAACTTTGACAACTCGCTACAGAACCAACTCGTTGGTACACAACAATCCAAATCTGCCAACTCACTACTGGATGGGACAAAGCTATCACTATCTTGCGATTTGTCTTTATTACCAAACATAGAAAAATGAACAACTCGCTAATCTAGAACAAGCAAACTCGCTACCACATTTAGACAACTCGCTAACACAGTAGGACAAAAAGGTCGCTTTCTAGCGGTTTGTCTTTTTATCCCAATATAGAAAACAGCCAACCAGCTACTGTCAACTCGCTAGAGAACCTGTCAACTCGCTACTATGAAACAAGCATCGAATGTCAACTCGCTGGTATGAGTATCAACTCGAAAAGCATCAAACATCCACAAAAATGATGAAATAGCTTAACCACGAGCTAAACAAAATACCTAAGACACTTCTAATCATGAAAGTACAACAATATCACACAAGAAATCCCTAAACGAGATCAAACAAGGATGTTTTATAGAAAAACAATTCGAACCAAAAAAACAACCATAAAACCACAAACAAAACCGAATATCCAAGCCCCTAGGATGAAACCATGGCTCTTGGTACCAATTGTAGAATACTCATAATGATTAACATGTATGGTTCTTGTGATTATGGATCGAATATGGGATTCTAGAGAGATGTTAGATAGAAAGAGATGGGAGCCTTTTCTAGAGAGAGAAAGTAAATGATATTAGATTATCATGAAAGGTCCAACCCGCTCTCCCTTGGGTGGGAGAGGGTATATATACTACAATACTAGGTGCTCCATGAAACGAGCTGTAGAGTGAGCTGACAGAGGGTAAAGACCCGACCCACTCTACGAATACTATTTACATATTTAACTACTAATAAACGACGTACTAACTATAATAAGGATAATTCTACGAGCTACGTAATGCTTAGCAATACTTGGGGTGACCGAGTCTTTAACTGAATAATCGTATTCCTAACACAATGCTTCTGAATAGTACAAAGTTTCTCCGGGTCGTTATGTCCCAGCGAGATTGAAATGGTGTTTTGAAACGTTTATGGGAATGAGTGATACTGAGGACAGTAACCAAAGATGATTTGGATTTGAATTACACTACTGAAATTATTTGGATAACATTATATAACAAGCACAGAAAACAGATATGTATACACGTAAACTAAATTTTAAACAAATACGTACGCGTGCTGGAAAAAGGTGAGTTTTTAGGAAAAATAGACTACAGGGGGTAAAAATGAAAATTTTACAAACTTAATATTAAAAGAAAATTTAATTAAAAAAAGAAAATTATTTTTTTGATTATTTTATTATTTATTATTAATTAAAAACTAATTTATACTATTTAATAATCAATAAAAACTAATTTAAAACTACAGTACTTTCTAATTACTAATAATACCTAAATGACTTAGAAAATTATGAAATTTTTATAAAACTAATTAACCATTACAGGAATCCTAAAAAATTATAAAAAGTTTATAAAAATTATTTTTAAACTATTTTACTAATTATTAACTCAATTATTAATTAAAAAAATATTTAAACTAAATTAATTAAGAAAAATAGAAAATGAACAGTAATGTTAGAAATGAAGCTGAGCGATATTTACGTGAATTGGAGTAGACAACTAATATGCATAAAGTGCAGAGACTACTAATGTAATATTGTAATAGTTGTCTTACGTAAGGCCTATAAATACCCTCAAGGCTTCACTTGAGGGGTGCGGGTGTGTAAGCTTATCTTTCTTAATAATAATATCTTTGTGTCACCTCACCTTCTCTCTACTTTCTCTCTATAGAATAATGATGTATTTTGATCAACCTCGACCTCCGGATGGTGTTTCTTGGTCATAACAAGTGGCATCAGAGATAACCGGGGGCAAATCGTGGTGTTTTCGGGTGAAAAATCGTGTTTTTTTTTTTGTGAAAAATCGGATTTTTGGAGATTTTGGTACTGTTCATCAGCGTTCTATCGGGTTAGCCTAGTTTTATCGAGTTAGGTTAGCGAGTTAGGACATTCTGTCGAGTTAGACTTTCTGGTTTTATCGAGTTAGAGATAGTTTCTATCGAGTTAAGATTGTTTGTCGAGTTAAGAATTTTGGCGAGTTAGCCATTTTAGCAAGTTTGCTAAATAACCTTATCGTTTATCGAGTAAGGATTTCACTTGGGTATATCGAGTTAGAAACTCTGTCGAAAATTCAAAGTTTGAGAGGAGACTAAACATTCAATTTTTACGCGAAATTCAAAGTTTGGTATAACGTTGAAAATTTTGGGCCAAAATTCAACTTTTTAGGCCAAATTCAAATTTTTTCGGTAAATTTGGCGTAAAAATTTTTAATACTCAAATTTTTCTGGTAATCTTAGCATTGTATTTCTTAGTGATTTCCAAATTTTGAGAGAGAAAATTTTCCAATTCTATTTTTGGAGGGAAAATATGAAATCACTACGAATCAACCAGATTGAATTTCATGCTACACCAAAAACACACCACGAATTGCTTAAAAGATCCTGATCAAGATTCACCAAAAATCAATGGCTAAATTTTGAACGTTATCAAAGGTGACTACGGGGATAATTTGTTTATTACTTATTTGAGCTTGAAGTGACGTTTCACGGGTTCGTGCACTTAGTATCTCTAAGTCTATGGGTTGGTTGGATGAAGACTTTTGAAGATCCTTGTTTGAGCATTCATGGGATAGTGATTAAGACTTGGACATCTAGCTATGTGTGAGATCTATAAACGCATAAGTTGGTTCTTAATGCTCACAATAGCTATCACTTTAAGGAGTTACGTTGTAGTGATCAGTATCACAAAAGGTTATGGATTGTTCAAGAGACGGATATACAGTAAAGGATGGATGGTTGGGTATATGACACTACCTATATTGTAAGGAGTAACGTTGTTGTGCTCAGTATAGGTTCTTAATCAAGGATAGTACAAGTATAAGTCACAAGTCTGGGGAATTTTACTTCACACTCAAGTTTGTCATATCGGGTTGTCTCCACACGTGGTCACTTACTATTAGCCAGTGGAAGTGAAAAGAGGTAGATCTAAGATGAATTGTAGAGAGAATAGTTATTGTCATTTCACTCATGGGGTATTGATTTGTATGTTGCTTTCGGTTGATATGTTTATGTACACATATTTATGATGATTCCGAGAGATCGTCATCATCCAGGAGGGAGAAATGTGTACATCGGGGTTTTTATTGAAGAGCTGGAAGCATTCTAAGTGAGTTGAAGATGACGATATGTTGCTCCCCAAACAAACCTATGAAGAAGTTACATATTATCAGTCTAAGATTCATTTTCCGTTGTGCATGACGTGATATGAGACTGAAGATAATTTGGGCAGAATTCAAAGATACTTCTTCAACAAGCATCAAGGTTATATCAAACGGGTTGTCTATTTGGGAGGGAGCATGTAAAAGAAAAGGGCTTACTAATTGGGATGGAGTAATAACCCAATTAGATTAGCAAGTGATTCATCTACAAGTAAAGAAAGATTGCTGGGGATATTTATGAAGAAAAGAGCTATGAAGTCTTCCTCAGCATTGCTGTGCTTACTTTGATTGTTTTATTTTACTTGTTAGGAATCATTGTAACCAATTCACGTATGTCTCCAGCTGGAGGGAGATTGTTAGAAATGAAGCTGAGCGATATTTACGTGAATTGGAGTAGACAACTAGTATGCATAAAGTGCAGGGACTACTAATGTAATATTGTAATAGTTGTCTTATGTAAGGCCTATAAATACCCCTCAAGGCTTCACTTGAGGGGTGTGGGTGTGTAAGCTTATCTTTCTTAATAATAATATCTTTGTTTCACCTCACCTTTTCTCTACTTTCTCTCTCTAGAATAATGATGTATTTTGATCAACCTCGACCTCCGGAACGTGTTTCTTGGTCATAACAAGTAATAATTATGAAAAATTTCCCAAAATTATTTTATGATTTATAAATCCTAGGAAAAATATAAAAAAGTACTGTTGTTAAATAAAAATTAATAAAACTATTTATTATACTAATATTACTTAATTATTATTAAATCTAATATTAATTATAATAAATACTAAATGAAAAGAGAAAAATCTGAAAAAATTACTAAAAATACTACAAGTGAACAGGAACTTATGAAAATTATAAAAATGGAAAATGCTTTTTGAAAAAGCAGAACAATAAGCCAAATGGCTTAAATAGAAGCTATCACTATTTTTATTTTTGTCTTTTTCTGGATTTTCTTTTTCAAACTCTTTAAATACTTAAATTAACAAACTTTGAAAAAGGAACTTGGTTAGAAGCTTAAAAATAAGCACTTGAGGATCTCAAATGCTTAACAGTTGGGGGTTCAAGCTTATTAGGACTTGTGAAAGTGGAATAAGCTTATAAAAAACTACCACAAGGATAAATAAGCTAAAACAGACTTATAGGAACTTGGAATAAGCAAAATGAAATAGAAAAGCACAAGCAATAAGTAGTATTAATCAAATAAGCACTAAGCCCAAAATCTGAGCATGAAATAGGCTAAAATGGCCAACTTCCAGGTCCTGTGGGGCCCACAGGAGAGATTGGAAGCCCAAACAAAACGCTATTCCTAAAAGCTAAGCTTAAGGCCTTTCTAAAAAGCCAAGGGGAGACCACTAGGACCCACTATAGAAGTCAGGGGAGGGCATGGAAGTTGGGCACAAAATTTGAGACCTCAGTGATGAGACGAAAAATGAACCATTTTTAGGGGGTCATTTAAGCCCGGAACTGAATTTATTTGATCAAATATTGCCCTAAATCGTTCCTTTTGTGATTTTAGGTACTTTGGGAGTGAATTCTAGAAAAGGAAGCATTTTGGACGTTTTTGGAGCATAAAAGTGAAGAAAACGCAAAGACTTAATTTTCCATGCTGGGAATAGTACCTGACGGCGTCAAGAAGGAAAATATGACGGCGTCAGGAGCAAAATGCATGACGACCCAGAGAAAACGTGACGGCGTCAGAAGTAGGGCGTCAAGAGTTATTTTGGTGACGGCCTAGAGCAGAATTACACATGACGGCGTCAAACCCAGATCTAGGCAGTCCGAGAACTTTATTGGCGGCGAGATGACGGCGTCAGAAATTTACTCTTGACGCCGTCACCTCACAGAATCTATATATACTTTTCTATTTTTCATTCATTAAGAGAGGAACTTGTGTGGAGAATACTAGGGCCGAACCTAATAAACCCTAGGTCGTTTGTAACAATATTTTCAAGGGTTTTCGCCCCTTGAAACCTTTCATGTGTTTGCTTAGATGTAATGAAACCTAGATGTTGATTATAGGTTGATTGCTTGTTTATAGTTGTAATGGATGAATGATTTCAATGTTAGGCTTAAGAAAACTGGCAGATCTCCATTGTGTAACTTGCTTGAACGTCTTAAGAAACATGAACCGATGTGTACTAGGTTTTTATGATTGTATTTAATGCATGAGCGAATTCTAGTGATCCCATGTTAGGAGCTTCTTAGCCGGCTCGACATAGGAGTGAAGTAGGAGCTTATAGGATTGGGGAAGTAAGTACGCCACCTCATGAATGGTATTAAGGAATACAATCCGTCATCCACACAACTGTAACAAGTAATTAACCTGTAAAAGATATCTAGGGAGTAGTGAAATCTAAGTAAGCACAATTCTCCCATATATTGCTCACACCACTATCTTAATTTAGTTTATTTTCATTTTTATTATTTTATTTTGATTGCATCTTAGTAATTGGCTTAGTTGACTATCAACTAATTCCGCCCACTCTTCCAAAAAACCGAGATTTTACTTGCTTTTATAAAATATAAAAGATACAAAAAGAATCATCCCTCACCTCTAGACCTAGTTTTTAGGCTTTCTAATCCTAGCGACACTATTCCTGAGTTGAACAATCAATCCCCCGGTACTTGTCACTATACTATACTACAACGATCAGGTACACTGCCTGGTGGGGGTTGTAAGCTTCTCGAGATCCCTCGAGAGGTAAAGCCTGGTGCAATTCCCACGCATCAAGTTTTTGGCGCCTCAGCCCGGGGAATAGTTATTGTCTAGGTTAGAATTTCTTTTTATTAGGTCTACTTGCTAGATTCCTTTCTAGTAAGATTTTATTTTTATTTTTAGGTTCTCTTTAATATATCTTATTTCTTCGTGCCTTTGTTCGTAATCCTTACCATCCGACATCATGGAAGGTGGTAAAATCTTTGAACCCATCAACCCACCACAACAAGACCACCCACAAAACCCACCACTAGCTAACCAACCTCTTAGGCCCCGAACCCTAGGAGAGTATTCCCCACATTGCCACCAAGGCTATCGAAACACCATTGAGCTCACCCAATGAGCCAATGTGTCTCCCTTGCGATCCGACACCATCCGGTTGGTGCAAAGCGGATGTGCATTCCATGGACTTCGTTCCGAAGATCCAAATCAACATCTCAAGGACTTTCTTAAAATCGTAGATTCCATAGACCTTGATGTTACAACTAGAGAGTTAACCCGATTACGCCTATTCCAATTCTCTCTACGTGATCAAGCTAGTCAATGGCTTGAGCGTTTACCCGCGGGATCCATCACCTCATAGGATGATCTCACCACTCATTTCCTTGCTCAATTTTTCCCACCGGGGAGAACTACCAAGCTTAGAAATGATATCTTGATGTTCCAACAACGTCAAGATGAAACTCTATATGAAGCATGGACTCGTTTCAAGGACTTACTCCAAAAAGTCCCTCTTCATGGCATAGACCTTTGGCTCCAAGTCCAAATCTTTTATGACCATATCAATCTCTCCACAAGGCGAACCATTGACCAATCAGCCGGTGGCAAGCTACGTGATCTAAGTGCGGAACAATCATGGGAACTCATAGAAGATCTTGCTCTCTATGACAACGAAAGTTGGAATGATCCCCGTGATTTAAACAAAACGGTCAAGGCAATATCTTTGCCTTCGAACAATTCTAGCACTCCCGACCGTTGGATCATGGAACTTGAAGGTCGAGTCAAGTTTCTCATGAAATCTTGCGAAGCTCCTAAGCCTTCAAGCCAAGTGAACAAAATCGCTTCTTCATGTAAATTGTGTAATGGCCCTCATAGAACTCATAACTGCATGGAGCTTCCAAAACGTGCTTATAATGAATTCACATCGTCACACGTTGGTAGAGGTCCTAGAAACTTTGACAAGGTCTATGAGGCATGGAAGGATAAACCTAATTTCAGAGGATACCAAACTCGGAGCGTATCCTTCAATGACTCCTCCCCACTCGAATGGTCCGTGCATTTCCTGTCACAGAGCACTCCTAGGCAAAGCTATGAAGATGCCTTGCGAAAGTTCATTCTATCTCAAGAATTACAGCTCTCTACGCTCGGGACTAAATTTAGACAACAGCAAGCCGATATGAATAACAAGATTTGTAATCTGTTAACTGCTATTAAAGAGCATGCTGTTAATAAACCGATTCAAGCTGAAGAGGTCAAATCTATTAACGTCATGAATCAGCCAACTTCTCCTGTGAAAATAAAAAGTCCTAGTAACCCCCTAGGACCAATTCATTTTCTAAATACCATCACCACAATATCCGCTCCCACACCTAACCAGAGCCAACAACCAGCTGGACATATAGATCATAAAGCTAAGGACGAAACCTCAAGGTTAGACCACAAATTGACCAAGGGCCCTGCCAACTCATTCGAGGATTCCGTCACTCAAGAATCTAGCAAACTGGATGAAGTAAAAGAGAGGTCTAAAGAGCACACGAGAAATCTAGCAATCTCGGGTAAATCTATTATAGAGGAACCCGAGAAAGATTTGGTGGGTGTGGCTAATAAGAGTAGTGATAGGACTGAGGGAAGCAACTCTAAAGTTTTCAAGATTTCCTACACTCTTAGGAAAATGCTCTTTACCAATACTCATATAGACCCTAGCCTCCCTGTCAACATAATCCCCCTTTCCCTTTACCATGAAGCCTTCCCTGAACGCACGGTGTATGATAGAGTCAACAACGACGGGGTAATCAAAGATTTATCAGTTATGATTGGGGAATTCGTCTATAGCACCGACCTCACCATGGTCGATAACATAGACCCTATCACTAATCTAACACCAACCAAGCTTGTTCTCGGGAAACCATTTGTCAATGATTCAGGAGTAATCCTTGATGAGAAGGATGGTAGTGCATTATTCACCAATGGTGTCCAGAAGGTGATTTTTTGGAAGGGTAATGAGGAGGTGTACGAGTACCGTCCATCTCTGAAAGGGAATCTATATGGATTAAGGGATGGAGGATCGGGGAGAATAAGCGACGTGATCCAAATAATCTCAAAATCCCCTGCATGATTGGTCATAAGTATTTCGATAATGTCTACATTAACGTATTCCTACCTAAGAATTTTATGTCCCTATTACACTATAACAGTATCTGCAGATGGGGAATGATTTATAAGGGAGAGAATGTGGTTGGTAGAGATCATGAGATCCAGGTATTCGTGGGAAATATGGCATTCACTATGGAATTTACGATTGTGGACAACATCGAAGATTATGTCGACCCAAGGTTGTCACAAGTTGTTTTCGGATCGCCCTTTTGTGAAATCACTAATTTAATAATTGATGACCGGAACAGAATCATGACCTTCGCTGATGGAATTAGGAGGGTGTCATACCAAACGCCATACAAGAGAAGAGATCTAAAAGAAATCGATTATGAAGGGCTTGATAAGCTAAGTTCCCAACTTATCTTTTGTGATGAAGATGTTCAGAGAGGATGTAAGAACACTTCTGATTTGTCATGTGGGTTCTTTAAGGATGTTAGTAAACTTGGGTCCAAATATCGAACAGATGTCCTTGAGTTCGAAGACCCAAAATACCTACACTATGAAAGCGATACCGATATAGGAGATGACCTAGAAAGTGAAACCAACGATGAGGTCACATAGTAACCCATGACCTTGAGTCTAGCTACAAGACTCGTAAATAAAGAAAAGCACTTCTTGGGAGGCAACCCATGTTTTGTGTGATTTTTATTTTTGTTTGATTGTTATTTGCTTCTGTATGCATGCTTTATTTTTATTGTTGGTAGATTATGTTTCAAACTAAAATGGTGAAAATACTTTATTTTCTTGTTTGGCTTAGTCTTAACTTCATCCAAAGGCATTTCGCAAAAGATAAGTGTAAGGGGAAACCCCAAATATGTTTTTTTTAAGAACAAACTTGATCATGATTCTCCACAATATTAAGTGAACATGTGTATTCGTATTTGTTAGAGTCAAATGCTTGTATCGAGTCATAATGATGTTTTACAGGATTTTCCAGGAAGTAGGACAAAGTTTTTCCAGAAATTTTTCGGAAACTTAACATAAGAATTTCTGCAGGTCACTTTTGACGGCGTCAGGAAGAAATTCCTGACGGCGTCACGTGTAAAATTCTGGAAATTTTGCTAGTTTTGTTTTTCTAATGGAATCTTAAAGTTTTTGTTGAATCTTTAGTTTTATAATCTCCAGGAAATCTGCAAACATCATTCCACAAGCATTATATCTTATTTCATTTTCTAGGACTTGTTAGCATATATAGATTGCCGCCGATTTTACGCGAGGTTGCCTTGTTTGTTTTCTCAGGTTTTAACAGGTTATGTATGACAAGAAGATGATTTATATTCTAGAAGGGAAGCTTTGATTGTTCATTTTCTTGGAGGAAGATCTAACCTTGTTGTCACACTATCCATACCGAGCGAATCAGGGGAGTATTTGATTTCATTCTTTTTACCTATTTCACTTTTACATTCTTTACTTGAATATTGGGGACAATGTTCATCCTAAGTGTAAGGGGAGGGTAAAATGATGATACCTTATAGATACACTTTCACTTGCGTTTGTTTGTTTGATGGTAGGTGCGTAATAAAACTATGATAAATACTTGTTAGTGTAATTTTAGCGCCAAATTTAAATTTTTTTACAACATTTAGGAGTGAAACTTTAGCCATAGCAAGCGTCTCATGGATAGGAGATTGTATGACTAGCACAAAACCGTACCATTCAGAAAAATTTTCCACCCAAATATGTGAGGTTCGCCTTTAGATTTGATAGAAAAAACATTTATTATTAGTGCTTATGAGTGTACCGGTAGCATTTAGATTCTAGAACTTGCGTTAGTGATGCATCCCGAGACCGCTAGTGAGACTACATTCGTGTAGTAGGATTTACTACATGATAAGAGGCATTAGGATCACCCTTGTGTTTAAACCCGTATCATAATTACTTGACCATTTAAGTCATATTATTTGGCTAGTTAAGTCAATTAATTTTTTCCACACCCTTAGCGTTGTACTCATTTTTAGTACACGAGACCCCTAGTACACCCCTCCGAGCCTATCTTTTCGTTTCTAACTTTAAGCATCTTACTTAAAGGAAGAATTTGTTACACCCCACTTAAATGTACAACCAAATCGCCTTAGCCTTCCGTGTATGCACTCATCTTTAGTGCATTATTGCTAAGTCGAGTCATATCTGTTGACATAAATAATGTGTGAAAACGTTATTCATATCTTTCGATATCTCTATATTTTGACAATCACAAAATGTAAAATCGTCAATCGTATAATTACTACGTAAACAAGTATTAAGCTAGTTTATATCACTATATCCAACTTAATCACTTAAGGTATGGATAAACAAGGGCTTAATACATCTCATGATCAAAGGGGCATTTAATTAACTAACACAAAGTTTATTTAATTATATAAACATATTATATATTTTTGAAAAACACTTTTGGTAATTAAGAAAAATGTTTTATTCATACTAAATATACGAATTCAAATTTTTAACCAAAATCAGTTAGTTTTTCACCAAATAAACTTTCCCCACTAAAAGACAAGGATTCTGGCCGTTTCAGCTGGGCGGCCCCCTTAATTATAAGGGGCGGTCCCCTTAATTTTAAGGGGGGCCGGCCTTGATTTAAGGGGACCGGCCAGGCTCCCCTGTCAGAAAATGTCAAAATTCTTCTCCTATAAATACCACCTTAATTCTGGAATTTTTCCCCACCTTTTGCACGAAATTTTCAGATCTATAACTCTCTAAACATCCTCTAAAACCCTTTGATCATTAGTATATTAATCCTTGTTTCAAGTGATTCAATCCCTAATCATCCATTCTCATTCAAAGTGCAAAAGAAGAACACTCTCTCTACAACCAAGCTCAAGAAGTGTTGAAGAATAGTTGTGCATAGTGTATATATATATTCATTTGTGAATATTGTGTTGTGCTTGTGATTAGTTGTGTAGATAATAGAAGTTGGTAAGTAGTGAAGTAGGATAGTTGTGAAGATAGGTGTGAAGTAGAAGATTGGTGTGTAGAAGATAGTTGTGAAGAAGATTGGTGTGTAGCATATTGGTGTGAAGAAGTTGTGTAGAAGGCGTGATCAAGTTGTGAAGTTGTGTGGTGTGTAAATTGGTGTGTAAGGTTTTCTCCGCCAAAAGGGAGTTTGTTGACATAGTGAAGAAAACTCTCGAGTAGGTGACTCGAGGAGTGGAGTAGGAACAAGGAAGGTGTCCTTGTAGCCGAACCACTATAAATCTTTGTGTTGTGGTTTGATCTTTCTAACTCTTCTCATTACTTATTTATTTACCTTTACTATATTAGTTTTGTTAGTTAGTTACCATACAATTGTTCATATAGTGCAAGTATTGAATTCACATAAACTAGAATCGAAGTTTTTAAAACAAACTTGTGTTTATAAATTTAAAAGGACGTAAAACTATTTAACCCCCCCTTCTAGTTTTCCACAATTGGTATCAGGAGCCAGGTCTGGCAAGATCTTTAAAATATATTGTTTTTTAAAACTTGTAACGATCTATGGAATCTGAAAAATATTTAGAAGGGCAATCTATGCAAAGACCACCACTATTTGAAAGTGATGGATTTTTATATTGAAAAAATTGATTCGAAACTTATGTGAAATCAAAAGATCTAGATCTTTGGCATATTATTACCAATGGTGATTTTTTACCTATTCAAAATAACCCTGAAACTAAGAAAGATGAAATCGTACCTTTTGAAAAACAAAATGATGATTTAAAAAGAAAACTTGCTAAAAATAATGAAGCAAAAATGGTTATTTACAATGCGCTACCACGTAAAGAGTACGAAAGGGTCTTTATGTGTGAAACCACAAAAGAAATTTGGAACTCTTTGTTAATAACCCACCAAGGTAATAATCAAGTCAAAGATAACAAAATAGATCTACTTGTTCAACAATATGAGCAATTCACGATTCCGGAAGAGGAATCAATTGATAATGCTTTTGCTAGATTTAACACCATAATCACAAGTTTAAAAGCACTTGATGAGAATTTCTCTAGTAAGAATTTTGTTAGGAAGTTTCTTAGAGCTCTTCACCCAAAATGGCGAGCTAAAGTGACGGCTATTGAAGAATCGAAGAATTTGTCAACGCTACAACTTGATGAATTAATTGGTAATTTAAAAGTCTACGAAGCTATAATAAAGAAGGACTCCGAAATGGTTAAAGGGAAACGAGAGCAAAGCAAGTCAATCGCCTTGAAAGCTAGAAAGGAATCCAACAACGAAGATAGCTCATCTTTCGAAAGCGAAGACGAAGAATATGCCATGGCCGTAAGAGATTTCAAAAAACTCTTCAAAAGGCGAGGAAGATTCGTTAGACAACCACACGATGAAAGAAGAACATCTCAAAAGAATAATGATGACAAGTATAGCAAGAATGAAAGAAAATGTTTCAAGTGTGGTGATCCGAATCACCTTATTGGAAAATGTCCAATGATGACAAGAGATCAAAATCAAAGAGCGTTTGTTGGAGGTGCTTCGAGTGATAGCGATGAAGATGAGAAAGAAACAACAAAGGAAGAAAAGTGTCTCATGGCTAAAACATCAAGTGAGGTACGTTCCGAAACCGAATATTTTAGTGATGAAAATTTATCGTTAGATGAAAAAGACTTAGATAGTGAATACAATAGATTATGCAAACTAGGACAACAAGTTATGGCTAAAAACAAATCACTAAAATACATAAATAACCAATTAGAAAATGAAGTACTTGAACTAAAAATTAAAATACATCAACTTGAGAAAGGTAAAGAAACTTTTGAAGAATGCAAATCATGTCAAGCACTTAGAAGTGAAAACAACAAACTTAAGGAAGAAATTTGTAAACTTGATAAATTTGAAAATAGTAGTAACTTACTTAGTAAAATTATAAGTTTTCAAAGAATATTCGGAGATAAAACCGGTCTAGGTTTCAACTCAACCGAAGCCTCAACAAGTGAAGTTAAAAATGTTAAATTTGAAAGCGAACTTAAGGAACTAAAACCTTCAAAATCTAATCCTGAGTATATACTCATAAATGATAAGAAAATACATCTAGCTAGTAATGAAGAAATAAAACCGTTTTATAAACCATCTTTAAAAACCGAAGTAGGATCGTCCAAAACTAAAACAAGATCTAAAACACCACCACCTAGGAAACCAAATAATTCTTACCCTAGACCTAAAACACCTCAACCAAGAGTAAACCAAAGTAGACAAAACTTTAACAATAATCAACAAATGTGGAACTTCAATCCATGGGGAATGTTTCCACCATATATGCACCCAAGTCAAATACATAACATGTTCGGGACAAACAACTTTGGTCAAATAAGACCATGTGGACCAACGTGAAAACTTTCGCCATTCATACATGGAAATCTTTGATGTCACCTCGTGTTCGGACTTTCCTTTGAAGATTTTGAAGTTTAACGCATTGAAGACGAAAGGTACACATTTCCTTTTATTTCCTTGTAAACAAATACATGCTTAGTTTAGTATCTAGCTTTTATGTGATTTTGATTGGTTCATTATTCTCTCTAGTCTTTACTTCTATACATATATATATATACTTATTTACTTATACTATATCTAATATATATATATATATATATATATATATATATATATATATATATATATATATATATATATATATATATACCCTAGTTATATCTAGGATCTTATAACCTAGAAAACTCATTTGTTGATTTTCTAAAACTAGAAATTGTTCGTTTACGAACCTTTTCTTTTCCCCATTTGCCTTATTGAACTTTATTGTTCAACAACACTCATGCTGATGAAGAGAGATGAGTCAAAAAACCTATGGATGAAACAAACTCCCGGCTTCCGTTGCATTCGTCTCCTTCCTTTATTCTCGTCTTATAAGCCCATACTACATACATATATATTTATATATATATATATATATATATATATATATATATATATATATATATATATATATATATATATATATATATACACATATACTTATGAACCTTCCACAATGTTCTCGTGTACTTGACAACTTGATAAATTTCATCCGAAACGATCAAGAAAATTTAATTGGAAAATTGTCGATTAAAAGTGTCAAGTAATTCCTTTCGTGCGAATACCCTCCAACGTATTTTTGATTAAATATAAATCTAATACATACATATAAATAATTTTCTGCTCTTTCCAGAATCCAAAATCACAAAAATCGAATTTTGTAGGGCGGCCCCCTTAATGTTTAAGGGGACCGGCAGCCAAATGAAGGGCGGCCCCCTTAATGTTTAAGGGGGCCGGCCATCTGATAGCTCAAACCCGTTTTTCTCCTTTTTCCTTTTGCCAAACGCTCCACTTTTTCATACTTCCCTTCCCTTGCTTCTGCTGTGACGAAAACCAAAACCCAAAAACCTCTCAAATCACTTCCAAATCACACAATTCGGGTTAATTCACAAAGGGCAAATTCATCTAACACAATCGCCATTACATATTGTAAGTTTTTCATAACACATTTCATCTAATTTCATCTTATTTGATCATACTCATGATTATGCATGTTTTATAAAATTCATCAAATTTCATAATTTCTTTCGAATTAAGCCTTAAAACTTCATAACCAAATACTTCCCCTAGGATTAGGATGATTGATCAACACTAGAAACTAGTTATTATAAACTATCATGTCGAAAATTTTTGAAAAATTTCATACACTCCTTTTCAAAAATTTTAGTAAACTTATTGTTGAATAATGATTTGAAAACGTGTTAAAACTAATCACATTATACTTGTGTAACTTTTAAAACTTGAAATTACATTTTTTCGACTAAGAAAAATTATATTGGTTCACAATATAGGGGTGTTTGGATTATGTCCAAATAATATCGAAACATAGTCATTATAATTTTTATAAAACTTTGTTATAATTATAAACTTTAAAATTGCTAATCGAACTCGTCAAGATATATAATTCATATATATATTGACATACTAGGGGTATAAGTCAATAGTTAAGGAAGCGTTTGGTTTATTACTAAAAATGACATTTTTAAGTAAAAATACAAACCGTCTTTTTCAAAAACAGATCACATGCATAAGAAACTCGCAAGAAATAGCTAGTTTTACAATCTAATGTAAATCTAGTAAATTTCATGATATATTAAGATGTTTAAAGGGGCGTTTGGATTTGTCCATAACTACTCATTAAACATCGTAAAGTATATCTAGAACGAGTTAAAAACAATATTAAGGAACATGGTAATCTACTTCTTAGGATTAGTAACGAAGTATGTTTACGTTCCAACATAAGCCTTAACAATTAACATATACTTTTATCCTTCTTTATATTTATTTTGGTCCTTTTGTATTGTTGATGTGTTTAGGTGAAAATGCCCAAAGCAACTACCGAAGATCTTTCTCACACTAAAAACTACATTCCTAAAGTTTCCCAACTCCCTACTACATCTCCTTCCATTGGACTTATCTATCGTCAAATTGAAGATAGAAATGTTCATGAAGGACGTGTAGTAGATCTTGCTTTTGCTCAATCCGACTACATAAATCGCGTGTTTACAAGCATCAACTTCAATTGTCTTTATGAAATAAACGAACCCATCATCCCTCGCTTCATAATGGATTTCTATAGCCAAGTCACCGTCCAAGCCAATGATCTTGGTTTCATCACCATCTCTTTCATGATTCAAAATGAATTTATCACCCTAACTTTCGAACAATTTTGGTCATATCCTCCAAATCCCTTTTAGAGGTCAAGCCGTTTTCACAAACGAGTGGGACCTCGAATCTCTTAATCGCTATCGACCAACCTTCGATCCCTATTTCGACGAAATTCCTCATCCCGACGAAATTCGTCAAATCCTTGGTGTGGACCGTGCCACCACAAGCCGAAAAAAATTAAATCCAAAAACGTTCAAATCTCTCCATACCAACTTCTCCTCAAAGAATTAAGCCCCCACATGAAGCGTTGGGAAGAACTCATTCGTGAGAATGCGTTTGGTACCGGAGGTCACCGGGACCATCTCCCGGCGTGCCTTGCTCACATGTTGTATTGTATAGATGTCGAAAGGCCATACAATTTCGCCTACTTCTTCATCAAACGGATTGAGTGTGCTAGAAAAACTCCCATAGCCAATCTTCCATATGGAATATTCCTCACTCGTCTCTATCGTCATGTTATCGAGTACTACCCCGATCTTGACAATAGTATCTATGAGTCCATGTACCCCACTCTACGTCCTCTCGCTCTAAAACAAGCTCGATGAACTCGAAGTGACAAGGGTAAACCTCGTCGTCATAGCTTTCATGGATCATCCTCAAGGCAAGACGATGACGATGAGGAGGAAAACATCCATGATGCTAGTACCCCTTCGTTTTCTGAGTTCGTTGACAATTTAGAGGATCTTGACTATCCCGAGTATTCTACCCCATCTCCTAGTGATCAAAACGAAGAAGTGCTTCATGAACGAACTACCGAGATGCTTAGAAGACAAAAAAGCTTGCACGAAGAAGTTAGAGGTGGCTTCAAATCTATTGGAAAGACTTTGAAGGGTATCTTCGGGAAGAAAAAGAAATGATATGCTTGGACTATATTTGTTAAACAATATTTAATTTTTATGTCTTGTATGCTATTTATCCGAAGAATGATCGGAAGTACTTGTTATTTGGATATTTGTTTAGGATGCTAACTTGATTGCTTTTAAATATATGCTTTTTAATGCATGCTTTTCATAATCTATATATATATATATATATATATATATATATATATATATATATATATATATATATATATATATATATATATATATATATATATATATGTGTGTGTGTGTGTGTGTGTGTGTGTGTGTGTGTGTGTGTGTGTGTGTGTGTGTGTGTGTGTGTGTGCATGATTAGTTAATGTTTATATAAATATATGACATGCATGCTTTCTAGTAGACCAAAACAAATGTGAAATGTCCAAATAGAGCTTGCTGCAAATACAAAACAGAACATAACATTTTTCCAGAAATTTTTGAAAATTTTGGTTTCTCGGTCGTCAGATGGGCGGCCCCCTTAAATCACAAAGGGCGGCCCCCTTAAAATTAAGGGGACCGGCCTCCATTTAAGGGGACCGGCCATCTGGAACAGTTTTTACACTGTTTTCTTTTGCATCCTGTGATCCCTTTTGCTTGTCCCAGCTACAATTTCCCTTAAAAACTAAACTGATTTTGGAATATAACATTACAATTTCAAATTAATTCCACTTCTAAACATGTTTTCCCACTATATAATCTCCATGCATGTTTAATTCACATTCCATCATCCTCAAACATTCATCAACCATCATCATGTCATCACCAAGAACCACCTATTCAAACAATGCCAAGAAATAAAAACTTGTCATCATTCCACCCAAACAACTCTTCATTGATCTTACAAATGAAGACAACACCACTCCATCTCCACCACCTCAATGTTCATCTCGTAGTGCACCAAATGCACCCTCCAAAAACACCTTCAACAAATGGAAACTCCACTTCCTCCATACCATCCACTTCATCCATAAATGACTACATCAACACCCACTTATCTCCTCCAACAATTGATCAACCATCACAACCTACCAATGAGAACACATCTCTTGCACTCACTCTCTCATTATCACCATTAACACCTCTTGATGCACATTTCTCACCATCTCCTATCAACCCACCAACCTATAACCCCGTCTCATGGAGCTTACTTTAAGCTCATGGAGACACTTGCCTTTGTTGCATTCACAACCGAACAATTGTGTTCGGATTAAGAGATGAGATCCAATACATGTTTTCTCATATTGAAAACTTGTTGCATCAACCACCAACAACAAACACAACACCTCCACCACCATCAACAAACACACCTCCACCATCACCATCTCCATGTTCACCATCCATTCCTCCCAATTAAACATGCTTGGTGTTTTACGAATAAAATTGTGTTAAACCCTTTTTGGATGGCAAGCTCTAGAGAGGACTCTCATGTTTGAGACTTGGTCTTTTATTTTAATGATGATTCTAAGCCTTTAAGGCTTTTGTTAGTTGCATTACTTGTTATGGTTGTTAATGTAATGCTTGATGTATCTTTTCCATATTATTAATGCTATGGTTATATTTAGTCTCTACTCTTGCATGCTATATACATATATATGTTGCTTGCCACTAAATATTTTTGCAAGATATCCATATCTTGATTCCTTTTGGCCTCAAAACGAGGGGAGTATACTTCGAGGGGGAGTTTACATTAACATGGGATAACCTTTTTGATGCTAACAAAAAGGGGGAGAAGTGATATAAACTCACAATAATACTTGAATATATACTAATATTCGATTAATGAGTTTAAATTTTGTAATCATCAAAAAGGGGGAGATTGTTGACATAAATAATATGTGCAAACGTTATTCATATCTTTCGATATCTCTATATTTTGACGATCACAAAATGTAAAATCGTCAATCGTATAATTACTACGTAAACAAGTATTAAGCTAGTTTATATCACTATATCCAACTTAATCACTTAAGGTATGGATAAACAAGTGCTTAATACATCTCATGATTAAAGGGGCATTTAATTAACTAACACAAAGTTTATTTAATTATATAAACATATTATATATTTTTGAAAAACACTTTTGGTAATTAAGAAAAATGTTTTATTCATACTAAATATATGAATTCATATTTTTAACCAAAATCAGTTAGTTTTTCACCAAATAAACTTTCCCCACTAAAAGACAAGGATTCTGGCCGTTTCAGCTGGGCGGCCCCCTTAATTATAAGGGGCGGTCCCCTTAATTTTAAGGGGGCCGGCCTTGATTTAAGGGGACCGGCCAGGCTCCCCTGTCAGAAAATGTCAGAATTCTTCTCCTATAAATACCACCTTAATTCTGGAATTTTTCCCCACCTTTTGCACGAAATTTTTAGATCTATAACTCTCTAAACATCCTCTAAAACCCTTTGATCATTAGTATATTAATCCTTGTTTCAAGTGATTCAATCCCTAATCATCCATTCTCATTCAAAGTGCAAAAGAAGAACACTCTCTCTACAACCAAGCTCAAGAAGTGTTGAAGAATAGTTGTGCATAGTGTATATATATATTCATTTGTGAATATTGTGTTGTGCTTGTGATTAGTTGTGTAGATAATAGAAGTTGATAAGTAGTGAAGTATGATAGTTGTGAAGATAGGTGTGAAGTAGAAGATTGGTGTGTAGAAGATAGTTGTGAAGAAGATTGGTGTGTAGTATATTGGTGTGAAGAAGTTGTGTAGAAGGCGTGATCAAGTTGTGAAGTTGTGTGGTGTGTAAATTGGTGTGTAAGGTTTTCTCTGCCAAAAGGGAGTTTGTTGACATAGTGAAGAAAACTCTTGAGTAGGTGACTCGGGGAGTGGAGTAGGAACAAGGAAGGTGTCCTTGTAGCCGAACCACTATAAATCCTTGTGTTGTGGTTTGATCTTTCTAACTCTTCTCATTACTTATTTATTTACCTTTACTATATTAGTTTTGTTAGTTAGTTACCATACAATTATTCATATAGTGCAAGTACTGAATTCACATAAACTAGAATCGAAGTTTTTAAAACAAACTTGTGTTTATAAATTTAAAAGGACGTAAAACTATTCAACCCCCTTCTAGTTTTCCACAATATCCTTATACATATTGTTTTGGGACGATTGGGACTCATGGGTAAAGTACTTATTTTATTGAGTAATGGGGAAGAACATCATATTATTACCCCCATATGTGCGTTAATCTTAAAAGTACTCCAAGTGTTTTGATTATCTTAATTCGAGTCATTAGATTAGTTTATTGTAAAGTAAGTAAAAATTCAAGTGTAAGGGGAATGTTCATTCCCTATGATATATTATTTTGGATGGTAGGGTAAGAGTGTATGCAAAAAACAAATAAAAAAAAAAAAAAAAAAAAAAAAAGAAAAAAAAAAAAGAAAAAGAAAAAAAATAGAAAAAGGAAAAGAAAAGAAAAAAACATACGGACTACCATCCCGTTTCATTCTATGTTTGTTTTATGTTTTTATTATTTTTCATTTATTAGCTTAAGTTGAGTCTAGTCTTGGCTTAGCAACGTCATATTGTACATGTAATTAACCAAGATTGTTAACTCGCCACCAGTAAAGATTGCCAATATCCAACAAAACCGTGTATTTCATATCCCTATACCTAACATTATAACCCTTTAAAAGAACTCTTTGATAGTTTATCCTAGGTGCTTACGTCATGTGGTGGAGGTTTGATCCTTTCCCAAGCTTATGGTAATCTATTTTGCTATGACAGGTAGTGAGAGATGTTTTCCATTTCCATATTGTGATATTACTTTATTACACCCGAGAGATGTGAGTATCTAAACACTATTCATGAGGTGCTAGTGTATGACCTCCGTACTTGTCTTTGGTCTTTAGTGGAACGATTATTTGTTGTAATTACTTTTATATTAGTGTTAAATGACCCCTAACTTGTATTTTGACTAGAATAAAAGCGCATTTGCTTGAGGACAAGCAAATCTCAAGTGTAAGGGTATATGATGAGGCGAAAAATGAACCGTTTTTAGGGGGTCATTTAAGCCCGGAATTGAATTTATTTGATCAAATATTGCCCTAAATCATTCCTTTTGTGATTTTAGGTACTTTGTGAGTGAATTCTGGAAAAGGAAGCATTTTGGACGTTTTTGGAGCATAAAAGTGAAGAAAATGGCAAACACTTAATTTTCCATGCTGGGAACAGTACCTGACGGCGTCAAGAAGGAAAATATGACGGCGTCAGGAGCAAAATGCATGACGACCCAGAGAAAACGTGACGGCGTCAGAAGTAGGGCGTCAAGAGTTACTTTGGTGACGGCCTGGAGCAGAATTACACATGACGGCATCAAACCCAGATCTAGGCAGTCCGAGAACTTTATTGGCGGCGAGATGACGGCGTCAGAAATTTACTCTTGACGCCGTCACCTCACAGAATCTATATATACTTTTCTATTTTTCATTCATTAAGAGGAACTTGTGTGGAGAATACTAGGGCCGAACCTAATAAACCCTAGGTCGTTTGTAACAGTATTTTCAAGGGTTTTCGCCCCTTGAAACCTTTCATGTTCAATTAAGATAAGTCTTCTTTCAATTCATTCAATATGTTTATGTGTTGTTTGAATATATCTTATGCTTGTCTTGATTATAACATGCTAGGCTAGATCTTTCATGTGTTTGCTTAGATGTAATGAAACCTAGATGTTGATTATAGGTTGATTGCTTGTTTATAGTTGTAATGGATGAATGATTTCAATGTTAGGCTTAAGAAAACTGGCAGATCTCCATTGTGTAACTTGCTTGAACGTCTTAAGAAACATGAACCGATGTGTACTAGATTTTTATGATTGTATTTAATGCATGAGCGAATTCTAGTGATCCCATGTTAGGAGCTTCTTAGCCGGCTCGACATAGGAGTGAAGTAGGAGCTTATAGGATTGGGGAAGTAAGTACGCCACCCCATGAATGGTATTAAGGAATACAATCCGTCATCCATGCAACTGTAACAAGTAATTAACCTGTAAAAGATATCTAGGGAGTAGTGAAATCTAAGTAAACACAATTCTCCCATATATTGCTCACACCACTATCTTAATTTAGTTTATTTTCATTTTCATTATTTTATTTTGATTGCATCATAGTAATTGGGTTAGTTGACTAGCAACTAATTCTACCCACTCTTCCAAAAAACAGAGATTTTACTTGCTTTTATAAAATATAAAGAATACAAAAAGAATCATCCCTCACCTCTAGACCTAGTTTTTAGACTTTCTAATCCTAGCGACACTATTCCTGAGTTGAACGATCAATCCCCCGGTACTTGTCAATATACTATACTACAACGATCAGGTACACTGCTTGGTGGGGGTTGTAAGCTTCTCGAGATCCCTCGAGAGGTAAAGCCTGGTGCAATTCTCACGTATTACTCAGCATATATGTAAAATGGGACAAAATGAAAAGGACTTGCAGCCCTACCTAATAAGCTCTAGACCCAAAGATAATCCCTGACCATTGGAGTTGAGCGTTTTAGCTTTCCAAAAAGCCAATAATCAGAAGGTGGGGCTCACTAATGAGTAAACAATGGTCTATTGAAAGTTGGGGTTTTGGACTATTCCCCGGGTGCAGGGTATACTTATTCCCTACAGGCAGCTTTGAGTACATGTAAAAGCTACCAAAAAAATCCTAAAAATAAGCTGATGGCTGATTCCTATAGCTAAGCTGGTAAATATTAATTTGTAAAAAGCTTGGGTCCTGAAACTAACCACAAAATTCAGGAAAATTCCTTGAATTTTTGGATTTCTGCAAAGCACCTTGAAATTTGACTTTTTTATTTCAATCCTAGGTTGACAAATATGGATTATGATCTTGATTTATGGACTGATTGTGATTATTTAAGCTATATTAAGACTAAAATAAGCTAGGACATGCACTTGTGAGCTAAAATGAGGCTTATGCCACTTTGAATCCAACACAGAAGGTGTTAAGGCCAATTTAAAGTGGATTTTGACTTTTAGCTTGCAATCACCTAAAAGGTTTGATGTTCTAGACTCCTATGGTACTGAGTAAGATGTGTGATCAAGTTTTAGGCACTAAGACCAACTAATGCACAATTACACAGGTTATACCAAACAACCTGTTAACATGATTATTTATAGAATCTATGTTAAACTTAAACTACAGGCTAATCTATGAACCACAAATTATCTTATAAGCTATACTAAATCAGAACAAGCAATAATAAAGCATAAACAAGCACTAATGATATGAAACTCAGATTTAAGTAAAATTTCTTACAATTTTGCCATTCCAAGCCAATTATCCAATAACAAGGACCAAAGTAACTTTCCTATTGGTTTTCCACAAACCCTCTAACCCAGGGCAACCCAATATTCACCCTGCTCCAACATTCTTGATCATCTTCATCATGCTTTTTGATTTTTATACTTATTTATTTGATTTTTTATATATTTTTCTTTTATGACTAAAACTGAATTTTATGGTTTCTAATAGCTTACATAAGCTATATGAGGAGCTTATATGTATCTATTTGTCCATAACATGAATTACAAACAACAACTAAGCTATTTGAGATTTTTGAAATTAAAAGAAATTGCATAAACTGATAATCAAACTGAAACTTGGAATTGATGATTGAAAAAGGTTAATATTACACTGAAATTGCTTAATTCAATACTTGAAAGCTAAATTTTACACTGAACTAGAAGAAATTAACTATTCGACATACATAAAATAAAATTAAACTAGATACTTTTCTCCATTGCTTCTTCTTCCTCTTATAGGCCTGGTTTAGGGTTTCCAGCTTCTTGTGCACAAATCCCACCAATAATATGGTCCATTGGATCTCTGAAACTAATCCCATCCGTTTAAACGATTTTTGGTGCCAAAATTAGAATTGGTGGATTAGGGTTGTTTCAGAGCAATTACAAAACTTTGGTGTGTTGTGGAGGTGGCAGGGGGACAATTTAGATATTAGGAGTGAGTTATGGGTCAAGTTAGTACCAAAAACAGGGAGTGTGAATGGAGGTTGAGTGTTGAGTGGTGGGGAAGCATTAAATTCTTCATGATGTATCTGCAAGGATGGGGTGAGGTGGAGGAGTGAAGTATAGTGGATTGGGCGGTGGAAAGGTGATGTGATGGTGGGAGTGGTGAGGTGATGTTGCAGGGCAAGTTGGGGAGGAAGGAGACGTTCAACGCAAGCGTTGACTATTCTAAATAATCAAACGGGATGGATGGGCTTGTTTGTTGGGCTTGGGGTGTTTGTGGTGGACTGGATCAAAAGGGAGTAATAAGGGGTGGCTGGGCTTCTGTTTGTTTTGGATTTTTGGGTTTAATACAAAAGGATCCGTTTGGTTGTAGTAACTAGTAACAAGGACCAATTTTGTAATTATCTGAAAGTCAATGGACCTACTGTGTAATTTTCCCAAAGTAGCTTCAAGGGTCCTTTGTTTCCAAGGATGAATAGTACAAGAGCTCCTTTTGATTTTTTTTCCACTTTTGAATTTCTTAGGGACTATTTCTACCATTTTGTGAAACTTCAGGGACCATTCTTGTAATTTCTCCAAAATTCCCATCCAGGGATCATTTTTTACGAAGATGAATAGAACAAGGACCATAATTGATTTTTTCAAAGTTTTAAATCCCATGGACCATTTTTGACAACTTTGCAAAGTACAGGGACCAAACTTGACAATTTTTGAAACTTTTCACCAAAGGACTAATTATGATTATTTGTGATTTTCAAAGGACCTTTGGTGACTTTTCTTACAAAATAAAAGTCTAGGGACTAATTTTGACAAGTTTTAAAAGTTAAGGGACTGAAACTGCCAATTATGCAAACTTTGTTCATTTTTCTTCTGTTTTTAATCAGTTTGCATCTGAAACATATCAAACATAATCCTGGGATATTTTCAGTATTTTGATGCATATTTGAGTGTTTTTGGATGTTTTTGGATGTTTTGGCAGTTCAGAGACGACAAAAATGATGAGTATTTACACACTCATCAATCCCCCACACTAAAATATTGTAAGTCCCTAGCAATCTTTTATGAAAACTTAATGGATTTGATGTCTCTTTATCAAAAGCCATTACTTCTGGAGTAGCCAAATGTTTTAGTATGTGGTACTTTGGTGATGGATCTGAACACCTTGAACTTGTGTTAGATTGATACTTTGAATTATATCACTAAGTATGTGGAATCTACTTAGTAACACTTAGAAGTTTGATTGTGAATAAGACAGTTGTAAATAAACAATGTATGTAAACAAACTATTAGCTCCAATATTATTAATGATAATAATACGAGTGATCTTGATATCACTAGGGTTACACCTTGAAGCTCTAGAAAAACGTATGTAAACTTATAACCTAGGATCTCCTTTTATAGCACAAGGAGTCCTCTTCTACAAGATAAGTATAAAGCTAATAGAATAAGATATACACAAAATCTATTCTATATTTATCTAGACGCTTTTCCTAACAGTTATCTAATAAGCAGTGGTAATATATTGTTCTTGCAGTGGTAATGAGTTTCCACTGCAAGTACAATCTTCTGCAGTTGTAACTTCTTCTTTAGCCGTGGTAACTGTTAGTATAATTCCCAACAATCCTCCCCTAACTTATGATTAATACATAAATCAATAAGTTTCTTCAAGTAATCAATAAACATGAGGATATGGGAATTCTTCCAAACACTTATCTTCTTCTTCTTAACTCTCTATCAGCTCTCACACTTTGATCATAAATTCTTTGCAGCAAATTATCTATGACTTCAGTTCTTTCCCAACACCTAAGCTTTTCTGACAACATCACAGTTAATACTCCAGCTCTCAATGGATATTCTTTCTCAGCCAGCATAAAAACATCAACTCCATCTTGAGTAGAAACATGATGTACAGAACTTAAATCATAGAATTTCCACAAAGTTCTTGTACTATGAGCTTCAAATCTCTAATACCTATCACTTGGATCAGGTTCATATAATCTTCTAAAGTGAACCCATAATTCCTTAGCTTTGACATCAACAAGTTCTTCCTTCTTAAACTGATCTTGAACAATTTTCCACAAGGTATCCAAATCTTCTCTATCAAAGCATCTAACAATGTCTTCAAAGTCTCTACAGATATTTGTGACATTTCCATTTCTGATGATCTTCCAAGCAGCACCAAAATTATCAGAAAAGATTTCCCAACCAACTACTGGATATTTTGCTTGTAGAGGTTCAATGTTTAGCACATCAGTTTCTATGAACAACATGTTTGTAACTTGCTCTTCAGTCAACTTGCTAGGACCTTCTTCCTCTTGAGATGATTTCTGAGTCTTCAACTTCTTTGCTTCTTTAGATTCAAGACTCACTCCAGTCCTTTTTGTCTTCATAGATAATGGTTCTTGATCCATTGGAATGAAGTTACTATCTTGTCTTTTGATTCTGTAGTAGATACCTTCAATCTGATCATGTGACATTCCTTTGAATTGACCCATCTTCATTTTACCAACATGACAACAAAAAGTCTTCATCTCAGAAATAATTTGTGCCTTTGTAAGTTTCCTTGGCTTCTTTTGACCTTTTCTAGCATCTCCAATGATTTGGTTAAGAGCCTGCTGATTTTTTATTAGAATGAAATCTTTAAGTTGAGCAGACCTTTGTTCTTCATCCAAGGTTGTATTTGCAATCAATTCAATAGCCTTCTTCCTAATTATTTGATCATTGTTAATCAAATAGTCAATCTCTTCTTCTGTAGGCACATAGGTAAACTCTGGAGGTTTCTCATACATGACAGTTGGTGAGACACTTGAAATAGGTTCTGCCATAACAGCTTCAAGTTTATCTAACCTAGTTGCTTCCATAAAACTAGCAACTTCATCTTCTTTAATCTTTTTCTTTCTTTCATCCTCTTCAGCTTGTTGTTGCCCTGCTAACCTTGCATCAAAATCAATCTGAGCTTGTTCAAACTTAGAAATCTTTCTTGTCTCTTGATCTGAAGCAATTACAATATCCTTTCCTTTAACTGATCTTCTTCTGGCAGCTTCTTCCTCTGCAGTGGTAATTTCTTGACTAGCAGTGGGAACATTTTCACTTGCAGTGGTAAGTTGTTGATCAGTGGGAACTTGTTCTGCTTCAGTGGAAATTGGTTGAGCAGTTCCAACTAAATCATCAAAGTTAAAACCTGCATCAGCATCCATATCTTCAAAATCCAATTTCCTCCCCTCAATCTCAGCATCATCATCTTTTGCTTGAGCATCATCAGAATCACTAAGCTCAGCAAAGTCTTTATCAAAACTTTTACTCCTCCCCTTAAGCTCTGCATCTATTTTCCTCCCCTGTTTGGAAGAATCTCCCAAAACCTTACTAGAACTTGCAGAAAACTCATCTGAAGGTGAAGATGATGATAAAACAACCTAAGATCTTTTCTTCTTGAGATTCTCAACTTCATTCTGCAATTTGTGAATCTCATCCTTCAATTGATTCAGCTCTGTGGCATGTTGTTCTTTAATCTGTGCCAGATCTTTCTCCAGAGCTTGAACCTGCTTGACTAATTTGGTACAAATATCCATCAATTCATTTTGTGGCACACTACCTTCATCACTTCCAGCTGTGTAACCTGCTGGGAGAGGTGAATCATGAGGCATTGATTCAGGCTCTTCCCTAGTTGGACTAGGATGAAGCCTTGAACCACCACTGCTTGTTCCTAAACCAAATGGCTCAGCAACATGCAATGTTGAGATGAGAGAAGTTGGCTGTTTAGACCTTCTCTCATAAGTGTGAGTGACTGCAGGGGTATGTTGAATTGGTGGAACAACAATATTGGGTGCGTTTTGAGATGCAACTGGGATTGATGCATCCTCACCCTGTACTTGAGAAATTTTAGCAAGCATTTGAGGTAAAAGTGGATGAACCTGCCCATTCCAAAGTTCTGAAGCCTTAGACATATTTTGAAAAACTTTTGGCTTAAGAATGGAAGGTTCATAAATTCTGTTGTGAGATCGCAGTTGAAACTCATTTAACACTGCTTGCACAAACCTTGGATACATCAAAAATTTATATGTACTCTTTACATTGACTTTCATATTATTAAAAATAAACTTTGACCAATTGAAAGTCCTATCTGTTGCCAAACAAACCAAAGGATAAGCCATGGTTGATGCAAATTGTTCATAAGATGTTTTCTTAGGACTTAGGCAATGTAGAAGAGTATGTATCAAAAATCTCCAATGGGGACAAAAACATCCTTTTCTAAAAGTGACTTTTTGATCTGATGTATCATACCCCATTAAAGCAATATTTGTAAAAATTTCTGAATTAGGTAATGTGATGATACCATTGAGATCATCCAATTGGAGAATTCTCCTCAAGGATGACTCAGTAACATCAATAGTTACCCCATCAACTGTGGCTCTTAGAGGATCCACAGATTCTTGTGTGTCTCCCTGTTCAAGAGTTATGGACTCCACAGTGTTCCAGAACTGTTTGATATGAGAGACATAGATTGTGGGATTAATAGTTAAGGCATACCTTATGTGAGTTGTGTTTAGAAAATCCACAATCTGATGAAAAACAGGGCCACTCTTCTCATTCGACTTTTGTAAGTAGGCCACTTGGTTGTGCTCCTCGACAAATTTTAGAATCGCCATGATATTTGTGAAAAAGAGAATGAAAGTGTTAGTAATCAAGAAAAAAATCAAGCCGTATGACAATGAATTTATACTAATAAGGTTTGAGGAGGTTACGCAATGTGAATTATCTTTGGAAAAAGAATAATTTATAATAAGTAAGAAGATAATTCACAAAAGATTTTACCCTATTAATAAGGAAAGACGGTTATTTTTACAACGGCTAGTAAAAAATAGATTACTGACACAACAGTTGTAACGGCTAGTCATCAGTGGAAAAATTACTCTTGCAGTGGTAACTGATGAACTAGCAGTGGTAAAATTTTCACAAAAATATCAAAGAGCAGTGGGTAATAAAACATGAACATTTGCTGCTCTTATCATAGTTTTTAGCAAACTACCAGCTATCAACAGATTTGATATGTCTTTACCATTAGCTGTTTGCTATGGACTAGCCAACTCTTGATCACATGGATGTATGGTGAGTTGATAACCTAGTTTTTGGTAAACTATCAACCATAAACGGATTTGATAAGTCTTTACCAGTAGCCATTTGCTCTGGACTAGTTGATTCTTATGTTGATTAGACATGGTGAATCAATAACCATTTGTTGTGTGTCTATGATACACACCTTATTACTCCAATGACTCCAATAATATGGGTTGTTTGCATCAACTCAACTTAACCCATAAAACTTAACACAAAGTAACTTTTTAACCAAGTTACTATTCACAAAAATATCTTCCAAAAGTCAACCCGATAATAACCAAATTTACTCCTCCAACCTACCAAAACAAGTAGGAGTAAATATCCTTCATTAATTAGAATTCGACCTTAACTTTGCATATAAAAGGGGGCTCAACATCTTTTATCTTTCATCAACAATCTTCTTTAATAAACACAAACCCTATACAGCATCATGAGTTGGTTTCCACTTATCTACATCTCCTCTGATGATTCTTCTGATGAGGAAATCAGCTATTACTCAGATTCTGAAGAACTTTCTTCTGGATGGAGTGGATGTTTTCCACCAAAGTCTGCAACTGCCACATCTTCAAGCATGAAGCCAAATAAGAAGGTATCAGCTGATCCTGCTCCATTTCTTGAGTTTTATTCCAGCTCTTCATCAGATGATGACAATGAACCAACTTTTGATCTTTCCAAGGAACTCCCAAAGGCTCTTACCACAGCATTGACATCTGCAATAAACAACATGAAGTGGCCAGCTGTAGACAAGCCTACTCAAGCACCAAGGCCTCCCAAGCAAGTTCTGGGACTTACTTGTCCAAGGAAACAACTCTCTTTTGATGACAAGAGAAAGAAAGTTTCCAAAGGCAAGCAGCAGTATGAGGGAAAAGGAAAGAAACCCATGGAATAGGTGTTAGGTTGTAGGTTCATGTCGGATGTGATGGTTTTCTTATCTAGGTGATAATGTTTTCATGATGGTTGTGATGTACTCTTCCTTAATAATCAATAAAAGTACTCTTCTGATCTTGCTATTATCACCAATCCTTTCCACTGTTGTATGTTAATTACCACTGAGCACTTGATAACTCTGCATACAAGTTAGTAGAAAACCATACATACAATACAAACAATATTAGTACCTAAAAAGATTATCCTGCAACACTGAAAAATATTTAGACATCAAAAGTTTATGGATTGAGCATCCCAATACCTGTTACCAAGTATTGAAACCTACCCACATCAAGCCCTTTTGTTAATAAATCAGCATAATTGTCATTAGTATGAATCTTGACAACATTAATAAGCTTTTTCTCAAAACAATCTCTAATAAAGTGATGTCTAATTTCAATATGTTTAGTTTTTGTGTGTTGCACAGGATTTTTAATAATGAAAATGGTACTACTATTGTCTATATAGATAATGGTGTTCATGAAATTGTACCCATAGTCCAGTAATTGATTCTGAAGCCAAAGGATCTGAGCACAACAACTAGCAGCTGCAACATATTCTGCTTCAGTGGTTGAAGTAGCCACCATAGTTTGCTTCTTGCACTGCCATGACACCAATCTACATCCAAGAAATTGACATCCTCCAGTAGTTGATCTTCTATCCAAACTTGCACCAGCATAGTCACTATCTTAGTATGTGATCAATTCCATTGGAGAGTCTCTTGGATACCATAATCCTAGATTAGGATAAGTCTTCAAGTACCTAAAAATCTTTTCCACTGCTGTCAAATGTGATGTCTTTGGAGTTACTTGAAATCTTGCACAAGCATAAACAGCAAACATGATGTCAGGCCTTGATGAAGTAAGATACATCAAGGAACCAATCATAGATCTGTAAGTGTGAACATCAACATTAGCACCACTTGCATTCTTCAATAATAAGTGAGTGGTCTTGTCAGCAGGGGTATTGGAAGATTTTGCATCAGTGAACTTGAACTTCTTGATAATCTCAGCCACATACTTGTCTTGGCTGATAAATATACCTTCCTTACTCTGTTGTACTTGTAGCCCCAAAAAGAATGTAAGTTCTCCCATAGAACTCATTTGAAATTCATCTTTCATTAGCTTCTCAAACTGTCTGCACATCTCTTGTTTAGTAGATCCAAAGATAATATCATCAACATATACTTGCACAAGTAGGATATCACCTTTGTCTTTCTTGATGAACAAAGTTTGATCAATTTTACCTCTATGAAACCCATTATTCAATAAATAATTAGCTAAGGTTTCATACCACTTCCTTGGAGCTTGATGTAAGCCATAAAGAGCCTTAACCACTTTGTAAACTTTATTTTGGTGTTGAGGATCTTCAAAGCCTGGAGGTTGAGAGACATATACCTCCTCATCAATAGTTCCATACAGAAAGGCACTCTTAACATCCATTTGATAGACTGTAAAGCCCATAAATGATGCATAGGCTAAGAATAATCTAATAGCCTCAATTCTTGCAACAGGAGCAAACACTTCTTCATAATCAATACCCTCTTCTTGAGTGTATCCTTGAGCAACCAATCTAGCTTTGTTCCTGATTACAATGCCTCTTTCATCTTTCTTATTTCTGAAAACCCATTTAGTACCAATGACCTTCATACCATCAGGCAAGTCACAAAGAACCCAAACCTTTTGAAGTTTGAACTGCAACAACTCTTCTTGCATAGCTTCAACCCAGCTAGATTCTCCTATAGCCATATTGTTGGGAATTATTCTATCAGTTACCACGGCTAGTGAAGAAGTTACAACTGCAAGAAGATTGTACTTGCAGTGGAAACTCATTACCACTGCAAGAACAAATATTACCTCTGCTCACTTGTTAGCTGTTAGAGAAACGCGTATTGATAAACATAGAAAAGATTTTGTGTATATCTTATTCTATTAGTATTATACTTATCTTGTACAAGAGGACTCCTTGTTCTATAAAAGGAGATCCTAGATGATAACTTAGATATACGTTTTCTTAGAGCTTCAAGGTGTAACCCTAGTGATATCTCAGATCACTCGTATTATTATTATTAATAATATTGGAGCTAGTTGTTTTGTTATATTCATTGTTCACACATTAATCTGTTTCACTTACAATTAATCTTCTAAGTATCATTAAGTAGATTCCGCATACTTAGTGATATCACTCAAAGTATCATTATCAACACAAGTTCAAGGTGTACACGATCCAACAAGTGGTATCAGAGCAAGGCTTTGATATTTTGATTTAGAAGATCCTATGGCAGATTCAAAAGAAACAATGGAGACAGAAACAAGCCAATCAAACATTGCTGCAAAGCTTCCCAAGCTTAAAATTAATGACTTTGAGATGTGGAGGCTTATGATTGAACAATTCTTTATGGTTCAAGACTACACATTATGGGAGATCATAACGTGTGGAAATTCATTCAAACCTGGTACAACTGTTGAGACAGTTGGTGGCAAGCCAGTAACAAAAGTAAATGCTGGTCCAGTTACAAATGATGAAAGAAACCAACTTAAGAATGATTTGAAGGCTAGAGGTTTGCTATTGATGGCTCTACCCAGAGAACAAGTCCAGGCTTTTACCAAATACAAGGATGCAAAGACCCTCTTTGATGAGATATGTGAAGTATTTGGTGGTAATGACTATACCAAGAAAACTCAAAAGACTTTACTGAAGCAGACCTATGAGAATTTTGGCTCATCAAGCAATGAATCTCTTGATAGCATATTCACAAGGCTACAAAAGATTGTAACTCAGCTGACTGCTTTTGGAATAGAGGTAGAAAAGGAAGACCTCAATCTTAAATTTTTAAGAAGTTTACCTGCTGAGTTTGATACAAATGTTGCTGTATGGGAGGACAAGTCAGATCTTGAGACAATGAAGCTTAATGATGTGTACAATAACTTCAAAGTTATTGAACAAAGACTTAAGAAAGCTGGCAAGTTAAAGACAAGTTCTGCAGGAGTTGCACTCATATCATCATCAGGTAATGACAGTTCTGATGATGAAAGTGACAGTGATGATGACAGTGGTAACCTGATTGTTTCCACTGGTAATGGAAATGTTTCCACTAGGAGCTCAAAGAAGCAGATTGCAGGACTAAGTGATGCTACTTTCTATGCCTTTATATCCAGCCATGTGGGTGGTTCAATCCTCAATCATGAGGACTTGGATCAAATTGATGAAGATGATATGGAGGAGATGGACATCAAATGGCAGGTAGCATTGCTCAGCTTAAGATCAAAGAAGTTCTGGAAGAAGACAGGGAGAAAGATTCATATAAGTGGAGATGAGACTGTAGGTTTTGATAAAAAGAAGGTGGAGTGCTATAACTGTCACAAGAAGGGGCACTTTGCAAGAGAATGCAGAAAACCAAGGAAATCTGACAATAAGTCAACTTGGTACAAGAAGGAAAAGGCCAAAGAACCTACAACAGAAGAGCCAAAGGTGCTATTGGCTATTGATGGAGTAAGCTTTGATTGGAGCTTTATGGGTCAGAATGGAGAAGATGATACAGAATCTGCAATGCTAGCCACTGAGCATGCACTCATGGCTTTCTCTGACTCTGAGGTATATACTGATAATGCTTGTTCTAAAAACTGTAAGGCTGCTAAAGAGTTAGAGGTTTCTAAAACACAATATGATGAACTGATGCTAGATTTACATCATACTAATTATAATTTAGCAAATCATAAAAGAGGTCTAGGTGTTTTAGAAAAGCAGATAGAGCATTATAGGGCTAATGAATCTAAGTTCAGAGATGATATTGCTGTTTTAAAAAGAGACTTAGATTTTTATCTTGAAGTAAATAAAGCTCTTAGGGAAGAGATTGAGAAAGTTAAAAAGGCTAGTGAGAATATTGAGATTACTAAGAAAACTCTAGACCATCAATCCAAGAGCATTGACAAAATTTGGGAAGCCCAAATTGTGAGCAAAGCTAAATCAGGTCTTGGATACAATACTGTTCCACCACCTCTAAGAGGTGTTCCAGCACCTCCTGGTATTGATCTTGCTCACACAGGCTTAGAAGAGTTTCAGGATCCACCCATGACCTATGGACCAAAATTTGTTAAACCAGTTGAAACTGAAAAGGTTCAGGTTGAGGTTGAGACTTTTGATAGTGCTAGTGACTCATCTCTTAAAGATGAATGTTTGAATGTTGAGTCTAAAACTAGTGTTACTGAAAATGTTAAAGTTGAGGAGTGTAAAAGCATTCCTGAAGAAGTTAAAGAGAAGCCTAGAACACAGTCAAATTTCACTAGGTCTACTACTAGGTATGCTGAAATGTACAGGGATAGGCCTAAATCTCCTAGAGGTAACATGAGAAGTTGGAATCATGTTAAAACTAGACAGTTTGGTAGTGACTTTGTGTTTTACAATAAGGCTTGTCACATATGTGGTAGCTTTGACCATTTAGCTAAAGACTGTACCTACCACATGGGAAGAAGGGAAGTTTTTACAAGGGTGAATGGATCAAATTCTAATAAAATGACTCACCCAAATCCCCTAAGCAAAATGGTTCCCAGGTCTGTTATGCTTAACACTGGCATTAAACATGTTTCCACTGCTAGACCAGCAGTTACCACTGCCAGAAGTAATAACAGAGTTTATCCTAAGTCCCCTGTTACTTCTTTTGTTAAATCTTACCAAACAGGGAAAAAGACTTATTTTGAAAGGAATGATCACAAGAACCAAATGTGGAGACCAAAATTTTCTAATCCAGCAGTTTCCACTGCTAGGCATGCAGTTACCACTGCAAGACCAATTGTTTCCACTGATGTTCAAAAGAAAAGGGTAAAATTGGGAAAAGCTGTTAAGGCCTCAGCTCGTTGGGAATGGAAACCAAAAGGAACAACAAACAATCCCAATGGTGTATCAATGACCTTTGATAGATATAATTATATTGATACACGAGGCAGATCCAAGTCATTTGTGGCTTGGGTCCCCAAAAGGTACTAATTTGTTTATGATGTGTGCAGGGACAGTCAAAGATTAATGTTTTCTATGAATGACTTGATGATATTTTCTGAGTTGAACTAATATGGTTTCAAGTTGTTTGATATATGTCTGCTCTGCAAATGTTCATGTAATTGCAAGATGTGTGTTACAGTCACCAAGAGATATAGCCAAGGAAGTGGTCTAATGAGCTGTATTTAGTCTCTATTGCAAACAAAATAATGCTGAAGGTCTTACATATTATGCTAATTATGAAGATCTTTTCATTTCAAGACATAAGATACAGCTTACATTCAAGGTTCCAATTGGATTACAAAGATCATTCCTAATACATTTGGCTACTTGTGTACTACTAGCTTCTATCTATTATTACATAATACTTGAGGCTATCACAAGTACAATGAAGAGGCTGAAGCTGAAAATGGAAAAAGAAGAGAAGGAAGACTGTGAAGATGCACAAGTACCAAAGTCAAGAAAATACTCACAAACTTTGGTCCTTGGCAACATTCATCAATCATTTACTTCTGCTTCTCCTTTCCCTTATGTGTGATTTGAGCTTTATTGCTCTGTCCAATGTGTTCTTGATGCAGAAGACAAGGTTCTGGAGCAGGAAGATCCACCATCAAGTTTGATGATGTTGGGAGAGATGGATCTCTCATACTTGATCTTGGTTGAGATCTCTCTGGTGTGGAAGGAGGAAGAAAGGTTGGTTCTTCATTATCTTCCTCTGAAGATTCTTCATCAGATGTCCAGATGAAGGGAGAGACAAGCTCAGCAGGATTTGTATTATGGCTTGATTCACCCTCTGTATGCATTCCATTTCTTGTCTTCCACATCCCATCGGTTCTTTATTTCTTTCTCAAAATCAGAACCTCCAAGTCCCCATGGATATGGTGGTACTTCTTCTTCTGTTGTTGGAACAGAAGAGTGTTGATTAGAGGACTCAGGGTTTGCTGACATGATTTTTGAATGCAAATTGGTTTTTGAGATTTTGTTGTGGACTATTAGGGTTGAAAGATTGTTGGTGACTGAGATGTTGTGTTTGGAGGAGGTTAAATAAGCCAAGGTTAGGTGTTACAATAATTAATGAAGATTATTTACTTCCATCTGTTTTGGTTGGTTTGAGGAGTAACTGTGGTTTGACTTTTGAGAAGATATTTTGTGTATAGTAACTCAGCTAAAAAGTTACTTGGGTTAATATTTGTGAGTTAAGATGAGATTTATTTTGTGATGTTACATATCATTGGAGTAATAAGGTGTGTAATATTGACACACAACAAATGGTTATTGATTCACCATGTCTAACCCACATAAGAATCAGCTAGTCCATAAGCAAACGGCTCATGGTAAAGACTTATCAAATCCGTTGATAGCTGATAGTTTGCTAAAAACTATGATAAGAGCAGCACATTTTACATATTTTACTTACCACTGCTCTTTGAAATTTTGTTGATTTTTACCACTGCAAGTTCATTGTTTCCACTGAAAGTGTAAATTTTACCACTGATGAACTAGCCGTTACAACTGTGTGTCAGTAATCGTATTTTTACTAGCCGTTACCAAAAATAAATGTCTTTCCTTATTAATAGGGTTAAAATTTTTTTTTTTTTTTTGGAAATTATCTACTTACCAAATTGTATTTCTTCAAAAGATACATCTTTCTATAGATAATTATCCATCCGCGTTTTTCTCAAAACCTTATTAATATAAATTGATTTTATACGGCTTGCTTTTTACTCACGATTACTAACACTTTCATCTCTCAAATCACAAAATCATGGTGACTCTCAAGTTTGCAGATGAACACAACCAAGTGGCTTATCTACAAAAGTCAAACGTCAAGAGTGGACCTACTTTTCATCAGATTGTGGACTTTCTCAACTCAACTCATATAAGGTATGCCCTAACTATGAATCCCACAATCTTTGTTTCTCAAATCAAACAGTTTTGGAACTCTGCGGAGTCCATCACACTTGAACAGGGAGACATACATGAACCTGTGGAAGCTCTTAGAGCCACAGTTGATGGGGGGTAACTATTGATGTTACTGAGTCATCTTTGAGGAGAATTCTCCAATTAGATGATCTCAATGGTATCATCACATTACCTAATTCAGACATATTCCACTACATTGGTCTGATGGGGTATGATACATCTGATCAAAAAGTAACCTTTAAGAAAGGATGTTTTTGCCCCCATTGGAGATTTTTGATACACACTCTGTTGCATTGCCTAAGTCCTAAGAAAACTTCTTATGAACAATTTGGATCAACCATGGCTTACCCTTTAGTTTGCTTGGTTTCTGATAGGACTTTCAATTTTTCAAAGTTTATATTTAATAACATGAAAGGCAATGTAACAAGTTCATACAAATTTTTGATGTATCCAAGGTTTGTGCAAGCAGTGTTAAATGAATTTCAACTGCATAATCATAATAGGATTTATGACACTCCATATCTTAAGCCAAAAGTATTTCAAAACATGAGTAAGGCTTCCGATCTTTGGGATGGAATGACTCATCCTCTTTTACCAAACATGCTTGCAAAGATTTCACAACTACAGGGTGAAGATGCAACAATCCCAGTTGTATCCCATCACACACCCACTATTTCTGTTCCACAAATTCAACATTTTCCTGCTATAACTCACACATATGAAAGGAGGCAAAAACAGCCAACTCCTTCCATGACAACATTGCATGTTGCTGATCCTTATGGTTTAGGAACAAGCAGTGGTGGTTCAAGGCTTCAATCTAGTCCAACTAGAGAAGAGCCTGAATCAATGCCTTATGATTCACCTCTCCCAACAGGTAACACAGTTGGAAGTGATGAAGGCAGTGTGACACTAACTGAATTGATGGGATTATGTACCAAATTAACCAAACAGGTTCAAACTCTGGAGAAAGATCTGGCACTGACCAAAGTACAACATGCCACAGAGTTGAATCAATTGAAGACTGAGATTCAAAAGTTGCAGGCTGAAGTTGTGGATCTCAAGAAGAAAAGACATGTTCAAGTTGTGGTTTCTTCTCCATCATCCACTCATGATGGTATTTCTACAGGATCTGGTTATGATTTGGGAACTTCTTCCAAACAGGGGAGGAAATCAGATGCAGAACTTAAGGAGAGGAGTAAAAATTGGGATAAAGAGTTTACTGAGCTTCCTGATTCTGATGATGATCAAGTAAAAGTTGATGATGCTGAGCCTGAGGGGAGGAAATTGGGATTTGGAGACTTGGATACTGATGCAGGTTTTAATTTTGATGATTTAGTTGGAACTGCTCAACCAATTTCCACTAAGGTAGAACAAGTTTACACTGCTAGTCAAGGTATTACCACTGCAGAGGAAGAAGCTGTCAGAAGAAGCTTAGTTAAAGGAAAGGCTATTGAAATTGCTTCAGATCAAGTGACAAGAAAGATTTCTGAGTTTGAACAAGCTCAGATTGACTATGATCATAAGTTAGCTGAACAACAACAAGCTGAAGAGTATGAAAGAATTAAAAAGATCAAGGAAGATGAAGTTGCTAGTTTCATGGAAGCAACAAGGTTGGATAAACTTGAAGCTGTTGTAGCAGAACCTATTTCAAGTATCTCTCCAACAATTATGTATGAGAAACCTCCAGAATTTTCATATGTGCTGTCAGATGAAGAAATTGAGCATATGATTAAGCATGATCCAGTTGTCAAGAAGAAAGCTATTGAGCTTGTTGCTAACAAGTCTTTAACTGAAGAACAAAGAACAGCTCAGTTGATTGATTTCATTCAAATGAAGAATCAACAAGCACTGGATGAAATTATTGGAAACTTCAGAAAAGGTCAAAAGAAACAAAGACAACCTACAAAGGCACAGATCATTCATGAGATGAAAGTATATTGCTGCCATGTTGGAACTTGGAAGATGGCTGACTTCAAAGGTATGTCTCATGAAAGAATTGAAGGTATCTACTACAGAGTTAAAAGGCAAGATAGTATCTTCAAACCTATTGATTTTGAAGAAGTTGAAAGATTTAAACTAAATAAAAGGAAAGCTTCAAAAGTTGAAGATCATGTCACTAAAAGAATGAAAGCTCCTCAAGAGAAAGAATCTCAATCTGAAAAATGTGCAGAAGATCCACTGAGTGAAATTATCATTGTTGAAGAAGAAGATTTCTATCCAGATCATTCACAATCAAAACATCAAATTATTGATTGGGAAGTGTACACAGCAAAGAATTTTGCTCCCACTTGGAAAATTATCAGACTAGGAGGAGAATCTTCATCATTCATTCAGTTTGAAGATTTACTTAAAGCATGTGACAGAGATGATCTTGATACCCTTTGGAAGCTTGTAAATGAAAGATTCAAGGCTGATACTCTCAAGGGTATGAAAGAAATGCAGCTCTGGGTTGACTTGAGAAGATTATATGAACCAGATCTTACTGATAAGTATTGGAAGTTTAATTCATCAAACTTGAATACTACATGGACTTATTTTGATAAATGTGAGGTTCATCATGTTTCTACAACAAATAAAGTGGATGTGTTTATGTTTGCTGAGAAGGAATATCCACTTAAAGCTACAACTTTGTATGCTATGTTGATGTCAAAGTTAAGAGTGAATGCAGATAATGAGAAGGTTAGAGCTTTGATTCAGAAGATTAAAGATCAAAGTGTAAGAGTTGATAAAGGATTAAGAAAAACAAGATAAGTGTTTGGAAGAATTCCCATATCCTCAGGTTTATTGTATACTTGAAGAAACTTATTGATTCACACATAAATCATAAGTTTAGGGGAGGATTGTTGGGAATTATTCTATCAGTTACCACGGCTAGTGAAGAAGTTACAACTGCAAAAAGATTGTACTTGCAGTGGAAACTCATTACCACTGCAAGAACAAATATTACCTCTGCTCACTTGTTAGCTGTTAGAGAAACGCGTATTGATAAACATAGAAAAGATTTTGTGTATATCTTATTCTATTAGTATTATACTTATCTTGTACAAGAGGACTCCTTGTTCTATAAAAGGAGATCCTAGATGATAACTTAGATATACGTTTTCTTAGAGCTTCAAGGTGTAACCCTAGTGATATCTCAGATCACTCGTATTATTATTATTAATAATATTGGAGCTAGTTGTTTTGTTATATTCATTGTTCACACATTAATCTGTTTCACTTACAATTAATCTTCTAAGTATCATTAAGTAGATTCCGCATACTTAGTGATATCACTCAAAGTATCATTATCAACACAAGTTCAAGGTGTACACGATCCAACACATATATACATTCTTAGGCTCCATTTGTGAGAGAAAACAGAAAAACAAACACTCATTCTTCTGGCTATGTTTCTTGGACTCATACGCTTCACTTATGAACCCATGAATGTCATCTTTCTTTGTCTGTCTTCTAGTCTTCACACCTGATTGAAGTTCACCAATAACATTATCAAGTGGATGCACTTTGTGAATGGTAGACTGTGATGTGCTAGGAATATCATATGTTGTAGGCATGTTTGAGATCTCTACAGCATCACTTGGTGACTCCTGAGAAGTATTATCCACATTTGAACTTACAGTGGAAACTTCTGGTGTAGCAGTGGGAATTGAGTTACCACTGCTAGTAGGAATATCTTTATTCACAGAAACTGCATCACTTGGTTTTTCAGAATTATCACCAAAGTCCCAAAGTGGCATAACAATTTGATCTTCATCATCTTTGCAAGCTTCATCTTCATCAATGAATTCTTCTGAATCTTCAAGATCTTTGTCACCAGTACTTGAAGTGAGAGGAACATAATTCATTGTATTTGATAATGTTTCAAGATCAAATAGCTAATCTGGACCTGAACCTGCCATGTTTGCTTTATTCTCAAGAAACTGAACATGCAAGTTCTCTTCAATCTTCTTTGTTCTTAAGTTATAGACTCTAAAAGCCTTGCTAACCATAGAGTATCCAACAAAGAAACCTTCATCTGACTTTTCTTCAAATTTACCCAGATGATCAATGGTATTGAGAATAGTAACATGACACCCAAATGGCCTCATAAACTCCAAAGTAGGAGGTCTTCCTCTGAACAACTCATAAGGTGTCTTGTTCTTTTTTTTGACCACTAAAACTCTATTTTGAATGTAACAAGCAGTGTTAACTGCTTCAGCCCAAAAAGTCACTGGAAGCTTGGAATCAGCTAACATGGTTCTAGCAGCCTCAATTAGTGTTCTATTTCTTCTTTCAGCAACTCCATTTTGTTGAGGAGTTCTTGCAACACTAAATTCTCTTTTAATACCTTTATCTCTGCAGAAATCATCCATAACTTTATTCTTGAACTCTGTCCCATTGTCACACCTGATGATCTTGATTTTCTTTTCAAATTGATTTTCAACTTGAGTGATGAAAATCTTAAGGATGCCTGTGGTTTCATCTTTGGTACTTAAAAAGAAAACCCATGTGAATCTACTGAAGTCATCAGTTATAACAAGACAATATTTCTTTAAATTGATGCTGCTCATAGAGGTAGGACCAAACAAGTCCATGTGCAGCATAAAGAGTGGATGATTGATTGAATTGAATGCCTTGGTTTTGCATGAAGCTCTGTGTTGCTTTCCTTTGAGACAGGCAACACAAGTTTGGTCATTTTCAAATCTTTTCTCTGGTAGTCCTCTGACAAGGCCATCTTTCACAATCTTATTGATGGTCTTAAAGTTAACATGACCAAGTCTTCTATGCCAAAGCATTGATTCATCCAAAGTGGCTTTAGCAAGCAAGCAAGTAACATCATTATTAGCCACTATGTTCTGCATATCAATGCTATACAAATTTCCTTTCTTAGGGATTTTAAGCAAAATGTCACATTCTTCTGGAAGCTTATAATCCTTAGATAAGATATAGCATTCATCTTCTGTGAATAGAACTCTATGCTTTTTATCACACATCTGTGACACACTAAAGAGGTTGTACTTGAGTTCTTTCACATACTGCACATCTTCAAAGTCAATGTTTCCAGCCTTGATTGTTCCTTTGCCAGAAACTTTGCCACCAATTCCTCCTCCAAAACTGACAAATTGTCAATCATAAGGTTGAAAGTCTGAAAGATAAGACTTATTGCCAGTCATGTGCCTGGAACATCCACTGTCTGAGTATCCTTGATCATTAGAAGTCTTTGAATGTCCCTCAGAGTCAGAAAAAGCCATTAGTGCCACCATTGTAGACTCTGAATCATCTTCCTCTTCCTTAGTCATAAAGCTCCAATCAAAGCTCACTCCATCAATGGCCAATAGCCCCTTTGGCTCATCAGTAGTAGGTTCCTTCTTCTTGTCCTTCTTGTACCAAGTTGACCTGTTATCAGACTTCCTTGGCTTCCTACACTCTCTGGCAAAGTGCCCCTTTTTATGACAATTGTAGCACTCCACTTTCTTTTTGTCAAAACCTACTGTTTCATCAGCACTGATGTTGATTTTTCTTCCAGTCTTCTTCCAAAACTTCTTTGTCCTCAAGCTTAGTAATGCCACTTGCCATTTAATGTCCATCTCCTCCATATCATCTTCATCAATTTGATCCAGATCCTCATGATTAAGGATTGAACCACCCACTTGACTTGATATAAAGGCATAAAAGGTAGTATCACTAAGCCCTGCAATCTGTCTCTTTGAGCTACCAGTGGAAACACTTCCACTAGCAGTGGAAACAACAATGTTAGCACTGTCATCATCACTATCACTTTCTTCATCTGAACTATCATCAAGAGATGATGATATAAGTGCTACACTTCCAGAACTTGAGCTTATTTTGCCAGCTTTCTTCAATCTTTGTTCAATAACCTTGAAGTTATTGTACAAGTCATTAAGTTTCATGGTCTCCAACTCTGGCTTATCTTCCCACACAGCAACATTGGTTCCAAACTCAGATGGTAAGCTTCTTAAGAATTTTAGATTGAGGTCTTCCTTTTCCACCTCAATTCCAAAAACAGTGAGTTGAGAAACAATCTTTTGTAGCCTTGTGAAGATGCTATCAAGAGATTCATTACTTGTTGAACCAAAGTTTTCATAAGTTTGCTTCAGCAGAGTCTTTTGAGTCTTCTTGGTAGAATCATTACCACCAAAAACTTCACAGATCTCATCAAAGAGAGTCTTTGCAGTCTTGAACTTGCTGAATGCTACAACTTGATCTCTTGGAAGTGTCATCAGCAACAGACCTCTGGCCTTCAAATCACTCTTTAGTTGAAGTCTTTCATCATTAGTAACAGGGCCAGTGTTGAGCTTAATTACTTCCTTGCCACCAACCATCTCTGAAGTAGAGCCTGGTTTGAAAGAATTTCCAACCATGATGATCTCCCAAAGTGTGTAATCTTGGACCATAAAGAATTGTTCTATCATTAGCCTCCACATCTCAAAGTCATTCAACTTAAGCTTTGGAAGCTTAGCAGCAATGTTTAAGTTACTGGTTTCTGTCTCCATTGAATCTTCTGAGTGAACTTGAGTCTTCTAAATCAAAGTATCAAAGCCTGGCTCTGATACCACTTGATGGATCTGAACACCTTGAACTTGTGTTAGATTGATACTTTGAATTATATCACTAAGTATGCGGAATCTACTTAGTAACACTTAGAAGTTTGATTGTGAATAAGACAGTTGTAAATAAACAATGTATGTAAACAAACTATTAGCTCCAATATTATTAATGATAATAATACGAGTGATCTTGATATTACTAGGGTTACACCTTGAAGCTCTAGAAAAACGTATGTAAACTTATAACCTAGGATCTCCTTTTATAGCATAAGGAGTCCTCTTCTACAAGATAAGTATAAAGCTAATAGAATAAGATATACACAAAATCTATTCTATATTTATCTAGACGCTTTTCCTAACAGTTATCTAATAAGCAGTGGTAATATATTGTTCTTGCAGTGGTAATGAGTTTCCACTGCAAGTACAATCTTCTGCAGTTGTAACTTCTTCTTTAGCCGTGGTAACTGTTAGTATAATTCCCAACATTTGGTACACTGATAACCAAATGATTTTGAGCAAACTATCAGTTGTTAACGGATTTGATTTGTCTTTACCAAAAGCCGTTTGCTTCTGGACTAGCCAACTTTTCACGATTAAAGATATGGTGAGTTGAATCCCATACAATTTTTGGCATATTGTCAACCATCAACGGTTTTGAGATATCTTTACCAAGAGCCGTTTGCTCTTGGATTAGCCAGTCCTTATGTGATTTAGACATGGTGGACTGATTACCATTTGTTGTGTTAAGTGCGAAGCACTTCCACTAAAATTTTTTTTTGGCTAAAACGGGGGTATTAAGCACTTATAAGGTAAAAAATGTGATCAAATTCGCCAGAATTCCCCCCCCCCCCCCCCCCCACACACACACACTAGAGTTGAATATTGCCCTCAATATTGAAAGTACCGGCTATTATGCCGATATTTTGAAAACTTGGATGTGAAAATTTTAGATTCGGGCAAGTGTGGGAATAGCATTTTTTTTAGATTACTTTATATACAACAGCATGGGTAACTCCCCCACACTAGTTTTTTAGAAAATAGAAAGAAGTCATAGATATGGGTGAAAACCCATTTTTTTCAAATTTTTGTTCACCGAGTCACTAGCTTAACTCGATCCCCGAATTCATTTGTCCATGGGGAAAGTTTGGAGATCCGGGACAACCATGGATGGTATGTCCTCTCCAAAGTAATGTTTTAACCGATGACCGTTTACTTTGAAGTTAGGACCTTCCGGTTGAGATAACTCAATAGTCCCATATGGGTAAACCTTTGCAGTAGTGAATGGTCCAGTCTATCGGGTTTTTAGTTTGCCCGAGAAGATCTTTAACCTTGAATTGAAAAGAAGGACTCGGTCACCGACATTGAAAACGCGGTTCTTAATCTTTGAGTCATGGATTTTCTTTGTCTTTTCTTTGTAGATCAAAGAGTTCTCGTAGGCTTAATCACGAAGTTCCGTTAATTCATTGCGTTGAACTTTACGGTGATCACCCGCTTTATGAAAGTCATAGGTTGCATGTTTCAAGGCCCAATAGGCTTTGTACTCAAGCTTGATCGGTAAATTGCACGCCTTCCCATATACAAGCTTGTAAGGAGTACACCCGATGGGTGTTTTGTAAGTTGTACGGAAGGCCCAAAGTTCATCATCTAGTTTATCCGACCAAGAGGCACGGGTTTCACCTACGGTCCTCTCCAGAATCCGTTTTATACCACAGTTAGAAACTTCAACTTGCCCACTAGTTTGTGGGTGATACGCGGTGGAAAGACGGTGAGTATCACCGTACTTAAGAATGACTTTTTGAATTGATCATTTCAAAAGTGCATACCGCGATCACAAATATAGCATGGGTAGTTCCAAAACGAGCAAAGAGGGATTTCAAAATTTTCACAACAACTCGGGCATCGTTGGTGGGTAAGGCTTTTTCCTCAACCCATTTTGACAAATAGTCAACAGCCACGAGTATGTACTTGTTTCCACGAGAAGATGGGAATGGCCCCATAAAATCAATGCCCCAGACGACAAAGATTTCACAAACTTGAATGGCATTTTGTGGCATTTCGTTCTTTTGTAAAATATTCCCGTGACGCTGACAAGCATCACAAGTTTTGACTAAGTTATGGGCATCCTTATAAATTGTGGGCCAATAGAAACCTGAGTCAAACACCTTTTTAGCGGTGTAGTTTGGACTATGGTGTCCCCCGGTGGGTCTAGCATGGCAAGCCTTGAGAATATCATTGGCTTCCTGTCCATAAACACATCGCCTGATGACTTGATTAGCACAGATTTTGAATAAGTAGGGGTCATCCCAGAAGTAATGTTTAACATCTTTAAAGAATTTGTTTTTCTGTTGGGACGACATCCCTTTCACAATGAAGTTACCTGCATGGTAGTTTGAAAAGTCGGAAAACCATGGGGTAGTAGAGCCTCCACGAAAAGAAACCACATTGAGTGTCTCGAGAGGAAATGTTTCATTTATTTCCTGTTTCTCGGACGCATCCTGGTGAGGGTTTTCTAATCAGGAGAGATGATCAGCAGCCAGGTTCTCGGCTCCTTTTTTATCACGTATTATGATATCAAATTCTTGTAGGAGGAGAACCCAACAGAGTAATCTCGGCTTTGCATCTTGTTTTGCAAAGAGGTACTTCAAAGCCGAGTGATCCGTATACACTATGCATTTGGTCAATATAAAATACGGCCGAAAATTTTCAAAGGCATACACCACTTCTAATAGTTCTTTTTCAGTGGTGGTGTAATGACTCTGAGCCTCGGTCATTGTTTTACTTGCATAGTGTATAGGCTGAAAGTATTTTTCTTTTCGTTGCCCCAAGACCGCACCTATTGCAAAATCACCAGCATCACACATAAGCTCAAAAGGTAGGTCCCAGTCGGGGGCAACTAAGATGCGTGCTTCCGTAAGCTTTTTCTTCAAAGTTTCAAAAGCTTCGATGCCTCAGGTGAGAAGATAAAAGGAGCATCCTTCTCGAGGAGATGGGTCATAGGCCGGGCGATTTTGGAGAAATCTTGAATAAATCTACGATAAAAACCGGCGTGACCCAAAAAACTCCTAATACCTTTGACGGTAGTGGGATGAGGTAATTTAGCAATGACATCAATTTTGGCTTTGTCAACCTCAATCCCGTTTTTTGAAATTTTATGGCCGAAGACAATGCCCTTGTTAACCATAAAATGGCTCTTTTCCCAGTTGAGACACAAGTTTGTGTCTTCACAACGTTTTAGCATATTTTCCAAGTGGAAGAGACAAGACTGGAATGAATCCCCAATGACCGAGAAGTCATCCATAAACACCTCCATGGTCTTCCCGATCATGTCGGAAAATATGGACATCATGCACCTTTGGAATGTGCCAGGAGCATTGCATAAGCCAAATGGCATACGACGGTAGGCAAAGGTTCCATAAGGGCATGCGAAGGTAGTCTTCTCTTGATCCTGTGGATCAATGGGGATCTGGAAATAACCCGAGAAACCATTGAGGAAATAGTAGTATTCATTCCCCGCTAATCTCTGGAGCATTTGGTCCATGAAGGGTAGAGGGAAATGGTCTTTACGAGTGGCTTCATTCAATTTTCTATAATCTATGCACACACGCCAACCTGTAACCAATCGAGTTGGAATCAACTCATTTTCCTCATTTGTGACAACAGTTATGCCACCCTTCAGAGGAACACAATGAATGGGACTCACCCAAGGACTATCAGAGATAGGGTAAATTAATCCAGCATCAAGAAGTTTGAGAACCTCTTGTTTGATAACTTTCGTGGATTTTAGGATTGACCCTTCTTTGATGTTGAACTGCGGGTTTAAAATCATCCTCCATCAAGATTTTGTGTGAACAAAAGTCCGGGTTAATACCCTTAATGTCGGAGAGTTTCCAAGCAATTGCTTGCTTGTGTGACTTTAGAACCTTTATGAGCGCAGTTTTCTCCTCATCTTTCAAGTCTTTAGCAATAATGACGGGTAATTTATCATCACCCTCCAAAAATGCATACTCAAGATGAGGAGGTAAGTCCTTAAGTTCAACCTTGGGAAATTCATCAGATTTTTCAATAGATTTTATTTCCGCTTTATGAAGTTCTTTTGGAGAAGGAAAGGGTGAAGGATCGTCATTTAACAATCTTTCAAGTAGAAGAATATCCCCCTCAGGATCAAGATAGTTTTCATCCACTTCATTTGAAATCGAACTATCTTGAGCATGAAAAGCCTCGACCTCTTCCAAAAGGAAGTCACTCCCCTCAAACGGAGTGAGAGAAGGGGAATAGTCGGATATGATAGGCTCAGAAAAAAGACTGGTACTGCCACTTAGAGAAAAACCGAGAACCTCTTGAGAATACTCCTCTGAAGCAACATCGATGATGGCAATTCGGTTAACCGATTCAGAGTCGTAGTTGGAGGAGTATCTCGAAGTTTGATCAAGGTTGAATGTGATGGCTTCTTTACCAACACGTAAAGTGATTTCTTCTTCAAAAACATCGATTAGAGCACGACCCATTCTTAGGAATCCCCTCCCGAGAATGAGAGGAACCCTTGGGTCAGCATCGAAATCAACAATCACGAAATCTGCAGGGAAATGGAACTTTCCTACTTTCACGAATATATCCTCGGCAATGCCGAGGGGACGAGATATAGTACGATCTGCAAGCTCGAGAGTCATGCAGGCAGGAGTGAGCTCCGGAAGAGAGAGTTTCTTCCAGACTGAGTGAGGCATCAGGTTGATGCTTGCACCAAGATCAGCTAAGGCAAAGCATTCAACCATCCCCAGGAAAATGCAAGGAATGAGAAATTTCTCGGGATCTCCAAGCTTCTCGGGAAGCTTTTTCAAGAGAACTGCTGAGCAGTGCTCGTTTAGTGGAGTTTTAGCCATCTCATAGAGTTTTTCCTTATTACTTAACAAGCTCTTGATTGTCGATGCAAATTTGGGCATCAAAACAAGAGCTTCCGCGAAGCTGATATCATAATGTAATTCTTGAAAAATTTGGTAGAATTTTTCCATTTGATGATTAGATTTTTCGCGGAGCTTTTGATTAGTCAAACGTGAAGGATATGGAATCGAAGGCTTGGGATTGTTTGTGGGAATTTCATCAGGAATTTCCTGAGTTTCAAACACAACTTTTGACTTGGGGGTCGGGACCGGGACAACTTGAGGATGGACGTTGTCGGTACCTCCGTTATTAGTAGGAGGTAGTCCGTAGTAGCCTCAAGTTCGAAGAAGAGGTAGAAGGAATTTTGGGTCCATTGTATGAAACTCCACTTCGGGTAGTGATCGCTTTAACATCGCCCCTCGGGTTAGCGATCGTGTTGCTCGGTAGTGTACCTGAGCCCGAGGGTCGATCATTTAAAGACTTCTGAAGTTCAGAGATCTTGCTGACTAGTAACTGATTTGTTTCCTCTTGTGCTTTCATGAATTATTTTAACACTTCATCGAAGGAAGACTGGGTTTGAACAACATTTTGATTTTGGTTAGGAAAATTTTGAACATGGTTGTTTTGAAAATTTCCTTGGTTTTGGTTGTTGTTACCCTGAAAATTGTTTCTCTGATTGAAATTACCTTGATTGTAATTCCCTTGACCTTGATTTCTTTGAAAATTTCCTTGAAAACCTTGGTTTTGATTGCCATTTTGAAAATTGTTTTGATTAAAATGACCTTGATTTTGGTTCTGATTTTGGTAATCCGGGTTTTGACCTTGGTTAAAATTTCCTCGATTCTGATTTTGATTCGGGTTACGGTTTTGATTTTGATTGAAACCGGGTGGGCAGAGAAAATTGTTGGAATGATAGTTTAAGAGATTACGGTCCCCCTGTGGTTGGTAAGAGTTACCCCCATATTATAGGAACCTTGAGCAGCATAAACGTTCTCTTGAGGGTAACCAGCAGTGGCTGGACACTCGGAATAAAGATGTAGGCCTCCACAAGTTTCACAACTTCGGGAAACGGCTTTCACTTGTTGATTTTGGAGGGTTTGGTTCATCCTCAACATAGTCGTAGCGAAATCGTCCATCTTTTTAGTGAGAACCGCAATCTCAGGAGATGACGGAGTGACAGATTTACATAACTCATCCCTCTCCGCAGAGGAATCCCAAAAGTTATGGTGGGCAGTCATGTTTTCAATTAGATCATAGCACTCTTCGGGACGTCTTTTCATAAAGGTCCCACCAGCAGCAGCATTGAGAATATCTCGGTGCCTCAATGTTAGACCATTATAGAAGGTGTCTATTATGGTAGCTTGTAACATGTTGTGGTTAGGGCACCGATCAATTGCGAGCTTGTAGCGTTCCCAAGCCACAAACAAAGACTCATCAGGACGCTGACGGAAGTTACTGATATCATTACGTAACTTGGTAACCATGGAAGGTGGAAAATATTTGGCTAAAAACTTGGTTACCATTTCATCAAAGGTATGAATCGAATTCTTGGGGAGTCAGTCAAACCAAGCAGTGGCATGATGGGTGAGAGAATAGGGGAAGAGATATAGACGAAGGGCATCATCGGAGACACCGTTATGTTTCATGCTTTGGGTGCGGTAAGGTATTTGTCAAGATGCTTGTTGGCATCGTCACCAGGTAAACCGTGAAATTGGCACGAATTCTGGACTTGCTGGATCATGTGATGTTTGAGTCCAAAATCCGTAGCCGTGATGTTGAGAGGGGCAATAGGTCCACCTCTCCCTTAAATGGTTGGCTGACACAGCTCCTCCATTGTTCGGAGATCGGGAGCTGCCTCATCCTTAGGAGGGTCAGGTGGTGGTCCGTGGTCCATTTCTATTTTTGGTTCTTCAATAACAGTATGTAACTCGGGTACGTTTTTCTGACTTTTACGCTTTGTTTGTGAACGAGTGCGCATGCACTAAAAAACAATATTTCAAAACAAGATCGAGGCAAAACCACAGTGAACTTAAACCAATAATCTCAAATGAATGGCTTCTTTAGAAACGGTACACCACTCACAAGGATACAATGACAAGTTTTAATCTTTTGTTTGAGAACTTGTTAATGTTCACACCCCCAGTTGGTAGGTGTTCTGCCTTGGTTTCTGGTGGTAATATTTTATGTAATTATTATTCACAAGAAAAAGACGAATGTTTTTAGGTTTTTGGGTGTGTGTGCCGAAAAAAACTTTTGGAAAATATTTTTGGTATCGATTCGTTAACCGAAATCATTTTCTTTAAAAGTACTCGCAGGGTGGCGGGAGAGAAGAATGGATCTCTCTTCAGTTCACAATTTAATATCAGAACTTCCGTATTCCACCTGTGTAGGTTGTAATCTTAAAGAAACCGAAGTAATTTAACTTCACGATTTGTTTTGTTGTTTATAATTTTTTTGATGTTGTCAACACTTTAGGAAAAGTGTTAATGAACTTTTTGATATGATTAAGATTTTTACAAAACTTTTTACAAAAGTGGTGAAATTTGTACAAGGAGGGTTTTGAAAACCACTAAACCTAAAACGTTTTTGAAACACGCAACAACCTCCCCGGCAGCGGCGCCAAAAATTTGAATGGTTCCTAAACGGTCAACTAAAGTCAACCACGGATGTGGTCAATATAGTCAAACAACCTAGACCAATGCTTCCAGATAGTACAGAGTTTCCCCGGGTCGTTATGTCCCAGCGAGATTGAAATGGTGTTTTGAAACGTTTATGGGAATGAGTGATACTGAGGACAGTAACCAAAGATGATTTGGATTTGAATTACACTACCGGAATTATTTGGATAACAATATATAATAAGCACAGAAAACAGATATGTATACACGTAAACTAAATTTTAAACAAATACGTATGCGTGCTGGAAAAAGGTGAGTTTTTAGGAAAAATAGACTACAAGGGGTAAAAATGAATATTTTACAAACTTAATATTAAAATTAAATTTAATTAAAAAAAGAAAATTATTTTTTTGATTATTTTATTATTTATTATTAATTAAAAACTAATTTAAACTATTGAATAATTAATAAAAACTAATGTAAAACTAATTTTTAATTACTAATAATACCTAAATGACGTAGAAAATTATGGAAATTTTTATAAAACTAATTAACCAATACAGGAATCTTAAAAAATTATAAAAAGTTTATAAAAAATATTTTTAAACTATTTTACTAATTATTAACTTAATTATTAATTAAAAACTATTTAAAATAAATTAATTAAGAAAAATAGAAAATGAACAGTAATAATTATGAAAAATTTCCTAAAATTATTTTATGATTTATAAATCCTAGAAAAAATATAAAAAAGTATTGTTGTTAAATAAAAATTAATAAAACTATTTATTATACCAATATTACTTAATTATTATTAAATCTAATATTAAATGAAAAGAGAAAAATCTGAAAAAATTACTAAAAATACTACAAGTGAACAGGAACTTATGAAAATTATAAAAATGGAAAATGATTTTTGAAAAAGAAGAACAATAAGCCAAATGGCTTAAATAGAAGCTATCACTATTTTTATTTTTGTCTTTTTCTGGGTTTTCTTTTTCAAAACTCTTTAAATACTTAAATTGACAAACTTTAAAAAAGGAACTTGGTTAGAAGCTTAAAAATAAGCACTTGAGGATCTCAAATGCTTAACAGTTGGGGGGTTCAAGCTTATTAGGACTTGTGAAACTTGAATAAGCTTATAAAAAGCTACTACAAGGATAAATAAGCTAAAACAGACTTATAGGAACTTGGAATAAGCAAAATGAAATAGAAAAGCACAAGCAATAAGTAGCATTAATCAAATAAGCACTAAGCCCAAAATCTGAGCATGAAACAGGCTAAAATTCCTTGAATTTCTGGATTTCTGCAAAGCACCTTGAAATTTGACTTTTTTATTTCAATCCTAGGTTGACTAATATGGATTATGATCTTGATTTATGGACTGATTGTGATTATTTAAGCTATATTAAGACTAAAATAAGCTAGGACATGCACTTGTGAGCTAAAATGAGGCTTATGCCACTTTGAATCCAACACAGAAGGTGTTAAGGCCAATTTAAAGTGGATTTTGACTTTTAGCTTGCAACCACCTAAAAGGTTTGATGTTCTAAACTCCTATGGTACTGAGTAAGATGTGTGATCAAGTTTTAGGCACTAAGACCAACGAATGCACAATTACACAGGTTATACCAAACAACCTGTTAACATGATTATTTATAGAATCTAAGTTAAACTTAAACTATAGGCTAATCTATGAACCACAAATTATCTGATAAGATATACTAAAGCAGAACAAGCAATAATAAAAGCATAAACAAGCACTAATGACATGAAACTCAGATTTAAGTAAAATTGCTTACAATTTTGCCATTCCAAGCCAATTATCCAAGAACAAGGACCACAGTAACTTTCCTATTGGTTTTCCATAAAACTTCTAACCCAGGGCAACCCAATATTCACCCTGCTCCAGCATTCTTGATCATCTTCATCATGCTTTTTGATTTTTAAACTTATTTATTTGATTTTTTATATATTTTTCTTTTATGACTAAAACTGAATTTTATGGTTTCAAATAACTTACATAAGCTATATGAGGAGCTTATATGTATCTATTTGTCCTTAACATGAACTACAAACAACAACTAAGCTATTTGAGATTTTTGAAATTAAAAGAAACTGCATAAATTGAGAATCAAACTGAAACTTGGAATTGATGATTGAAAAAGGTTAATATTACACTGAAATTGCTTATTTCAATACTTGAAAGCTAAATTTTACACTGAGCTAGAAGAAATTAACTATTCGACATACATAAAATAAAATTAAACTAGATACTTTTCTCCATTGCTTCTCCTTCCTTTTATAGGCCTGATTTAGGGTTTCCAGCTTCTTGTGCACAAATCCCACCAATAATATGGTCCATTAGATCTCTGAAAATCCCAGCCGTTTAAATAATTTTTGGCGCCAAAATTAGAACAGATGGATTGGGGTTGTTTCAGAGCAATTAAAGAACTTTGGTGTGTTGTGGAGGTGGCAGGGGGGCAATTTAGATATTAGGAGTGAGCTGTGGGTCAAGTTAGTACCAAAAACAGGGAGTGTGAATGGAGGTTGAGTGTTTAGTGGTGGGAAAGCATTAAATGCTTCATGATGTATCTCCAAGGAGGGCGTGAGGTGGAGGAGTGAAGTATAATGGATTGGGCGGTGGAAAGGCGATGTGATGGTGGGGGTGGTGAGGTGATGTTGCAGGGCAAGTTGGGGAGGAAGGAGACGGTCAACGTAAGCATTGACCGTTCTAAATAATCAAACGGGATGGATGGGCTTGTTTGTTGGGCTTGGGGTGTTTGTGGTGGACTGGATCAAAAGGGAGTAATAAGGGGTGGTTGGGCTTGTGTTTGTTTTGGATTTTTGGGTTTAATACAAAAGGATCTGTTTGGTTGTAGTAACTAGTAACATGGACCAATTTTGTAATTATCCGAAAGTCAAGAGACCTGCTGTGTAATTTTCCCAAAGTAGCTTCAAGGGTCCTTTGTTACCAAGGATGAATAGTACAAGGGCTCCTTTTGATTTTTTTCCACTTTTGAATTTCCCAAGGACCATTTCTGCCATTTTGTGAAACTTTAGGGACCATTCTTGTAATTTTTCTAAAATTCTCCTCTAGGGATCATTTTTGACAAAGATGAATAACACAAGGACCATAATTGATTTTTTCAAAGTTTTAAATCCCAGGGACCATTTTTGACAACTTTGCAAAGTACAGGGACCAAACTTGACAATTTTTGAAACTTTTCACCAAAGGACTAATTATGATTATTTGTGATTTTCAAAGGACCTTTGGTGACTTTTCTTACAAAATAAAAGTCTAGGGACTATTTTTAACAAGTTTTGAAAGTTGAGGGACTGAAACTGCCAATTATGCAAACTTTGTTCATTCTTCATCTGTTTTTAATCATTTTGCATCTGAAACATATAAAACACAATCCTGAGATATTTTCAGTATTTTGATGCATATTTGAGTGTTTTTGGATGTTTTGGCAATTCAGATACGATAAAAATAATGAGTATTTACTCCCTCATCAATTCCCAACCCACACCTACTTTTGAATCTGAATTTCCTATTTTTGAAGGCACCTCAAAGCAAACCAAAAAGACCTACACCCGTAGGAAAAGCCAAAAAGGGTGTTCAACTACCTCAAGTTGACACTAGTTTGGGTATTGCAGATGAGGCTGTCCCAGGTGATGTTGAGGACATAAGGGGAGGGGCTATCCCTACTGTTTCTAGCTTAGAAGTAGAACAAGATAGGGATAACATAATTAAGACCCCAAACCTGGCAACATCTAATGTGGAAGGTTCTTTTGAACCTGAAACAGGTGATGGAAACCCTAGCCACATGGCCATTACAGGGGGCACAGATGATCAAACTAGGTTTGATGCTGGGTTTACATCCATTGATTCACCTCTCAGGTTAGGTAACACAAACCGAAGTGATGAGGATAGACATGAAATTGAGGAATTGATGGATGAACATGTACAAACTGACAATGCAAGTGATTCACCTCTTGGACTAGGTCACACAGGTCGAAGTGATGAGGCTAGCATGAAACTATTAAAAGAATTGATGGCAAAATGTACCAATTTGGAGTCAAGGTGTACTAAGTTGGAGTCTCAGGTATTTGATCTCAACAAACTCCCGGCTTCTCAAGCAAAGGTGATTCAGAAATTGAAGCTTCAAGTTCTTGCTATGAGGGGTAATAAAAGGTAAGGCCTGGTAGATTTCAAAGATTGAAGAAGGTTGGCACAGCACAGGTTGTTAGCTCTTCTGAGGATGCTCCCAAACAGAGGAGGAAATCTGATGATGATGAAATATTGGGTTTAGGGGAGGCTCAAGAAGAAAATGTTGAAAGTGCTGCTGCAATGGATATAGAGGTGGATAGTCCTGATGATGTGGCTAATGAAGTGAACAAGTTTGTGGTTGCTGATAATTCTAGGAATGAAGTGGTTCTTGAGAAGGTGTCTCATGAAAAAGTGGTTAAGCAGCTAAAGAATAAGGAGCCTGAGCAGGTGGTTCAAGCTTCAAAGTTTATGAAAGAAACCATTCAGACATTGGGAGAAGATGCTGCTGCAAGATTTGTCAAAGATGTGGCTCAACCGCTCAAGTGGATCCTACTGCTAGTGATTTACTTGTTGCTGCTAGTGCAAAGGTTGTAGATAATTCTGCTGCTAAGGATTCTACTGCTGCACATGGTTCTACTGGTGTTGCAAAACTTATGGATAATGATGTCTCCATGGCTGAAACAATCATTATATTGGGAAAGAAAGCATCAGCAGCACAATTAGAACAACAACAACCACCACAACAGACACAACCACTACCAACTCAACCACAACCAACACCACCACCAACATCTCAACCAAAACAACTCCCAAAATCATCACAAGTGTCAAAACCACCTACCAAAGGAGTGATGATCAGAGAGCCAATACCTCCAAAGAGAAAGTCTATTCCAATTGCTTCAAGTTTTGATAAGGGCAAGGGAAAAATGGTTGATCCAGAACCTGAGCTTAACTCAGATGATGAAGAACTGTTGACTCATGTGCATTTTCATTATTGGCCTAGAGAAAAGCAAGAAAAGTTCAATGAAGATGCTGCTAAGAAATTCTAAGAGGAAGAATATCAAGCTGAGCAACAACTTATTGAAAAGGAAAGACTTCTAGCTGAGAAAGAGGAGATGGCAAGGAGAGAATATGAGGAATGGGAGGCAGAAAAGATAAGGATGAATGCTGAGGTTGAGCTCTCAAAACTTGTTAAGATTGAAGAGCAAGAAGTGCCTGAATGTGATATAGGTACTTGGTTAAAATAGTTCACTACTACGAAACAGAAAGAAGTTGCTGCTGCAAGAAAGAAAAGGAAGATTCTCAGGGGTCCAACTCCTCTCTAACAAAGAAAGAATCTATGAGCAATACTTGAAAAATATGAAGTGTTGGAAATTGGTACAGTTGAAGAACAAGTTTGATGCAGAAGTCTTCAAATTGTATCAACAAGCAAAAAGAGAAATGGAATCCTTCATTGCTATATGTTCTAAAGGAGATGAAGAACTAACTGCTAAGATGAATAAGAAACATTTGGGGCCTGAGAAAATAATTGGGGTAGTGGTAGCACAAGAAGTGGTGAAAGAAAAAGAGGCTAAGAAAATTGAAGAGCCTAAGATAGCAGAGCATGTGGAGGAGGAAGAGAGTAAAGCAGAGAATGTACCTTCACCTAGCCAAGGAAGTAAAAGAAGTGGGATAAGAAGAAATACATTTGCTAGGAAGAAGAGGAATGTTGATATTCCAAGCAGCCCAAAATCTAAAGAAGAGAATGAAGAAGAAGCTAAAGAGGAAATTTCTCAAGAAGAACGAGAAAGATTGATGGCTCTTACAGTATTGTCTAAACATACAGAACCACCAATTACAAATGCAGTTCCTCTAGCAGCTAAGCATCTAATCATCTCTTACACATTCAAAGTTAAATATGGAAGTGAAGGGTATTGGGAATTTGAAAGAACAAATGGACTGACTTATGGGTTTGGAAGATTCTCACAGATGCTCTTTTACATGGATAGAGATGATGTGACTACTGTATGGAGATTATACAAGGAAAAATTTGGTGCCACACCACCAGAAAATACTTTTGAAAAGGTAGTCTATCATAATATGAGGATTATGTTTGAATCTCATATTACAGATCGTGAATGGGTAGAAATGAGACATTACAAGGTACACAAGTGGTACTTATAACATTCATGTGGTGTTCATGAGTTATCAGCTGGTGGAGCACTGTGTTCCTGTTAGTGGAAATGGAAATAGGAATATGCTTACTCAAATGTTGGAGCGTGGCATGCTCTAGCTTCAAAGACACTTCATGGTTGATGATCAAGCATCTGATCTTCTGACTAAATATTAGAAGATTCTTGATCCAAGTTTACCTGATTCATAGTAAGTGTGTTTCGAAGCATCCTCCTAGTGTTTGTTCAAGCTTAAAAGAAACTTGATAATTTGGAGAGCAAATATCAAGTTTAGGGGAGGATTGTCGGGTTTAGAGATTCTGTTGCTGAGAAAATATTCTAAGTGTCATTCTGCTGCTGGATTAAATCATTGATTATCAATAAAAGTAGTTGTTTATCAATAAAAAATAAACCTTCATCAATAAAAAATTTTGTTAGCGTTGTTTATGAATAAAAATCTCTTCTATGCATTTTATCAAACATCTTTTGTGGACTAGATATGTATAAAACGTTATTTTTAAAATATGATACCTCATTCATATTATAACGGAATAGAGTGATTCAAATTTTTGAGTAAAAATGGCAAAAATCTTCAACTTTCGTGTTTTAAGTTTTGCACAATTCAACTTTTAAGTTAGACAAAAATACGGACACAAATGCTGAAAATTTTCAAGAAAGTCATAACCAACTTATAATCTAAAAAAATTGCAATTTATATATTAAAATGCATACCAAATTAAGAGAATTAAATTCTGCAAATTATGGTGACATCGATTTTTCATAAAAGTTTATTAATTAAAAGTTATATACGTGTGAAGTCTGATGGTGAAATTAGAAAATGGGTCAAATGATCAAACTGCCCCTTTGATCAAATTTTTGTGATGAAGTTGGTGAGATCCGACGGTGTATATCACTTTTTATTTTTTTTTTATTATTTATCACTTTTTAAGCGATAATGACTCTTACTTTCATTTACTTTCATGGGCCGTACTTAGCGCAAGATAAAAAAACTACCTAGTAGATAAAATAATATCATAGATATTCAAATATTTGGGAACTGGTATAGATGTTCAAATCTCACTCGTCAGATACCCACATCTTGCTAACATTAAAAATGTAGATAAAAAATGCAACCTGACAACTCTAACAAGTTAAAAAAATATATATTACAAACAAACTAATTCCACCTTAGCAAACTCCATAAAATTCTTGTTACAAGCTATACTCACTTTGCTTTCCTAGCAGTAGATTTTGATTTCTTCAATTTCTTCCCTTTCTCATCAAAACTGCTCCATGAATACCCGATCGGAACATCAAATGGGTCAGCGGATACTTGTGGTGACGCCTTTTGTGGCACCTTATTTGTTAATAACCCCGATCGACTACCACTCCTTGAAAACCTAGAGGAAATCGAAGCACGATGGATTCCTTTATCATCATCATCCTCATCGTCATCTCCTCCACCGCTAAATAAGTGCCGAGGACTTGAAAAGGGCGTAAAGAATTGCTCCTCAAGTGGTGGAAGCTCAACGAACTTTGTAAACGTTATCATCACTCTCACCGTTGGCACCACCGGGATCGCTACCTTCAAGATCACAACAATCAAATCAGTACCCATAATCACAATCCAAAAGAACAATTGGTCAATGTAGGATCAAAAAAAAGGGAAAGCAAATAGGTGTGATGGTGAAAATAACTTTAAACATATGTATGGGACATATGAATAATGAATGTATCATAAGGGACCCACTCAAAGTACTTTATGTGGGTCGTGTTTGTCGAGTTCTTTTTTGGGAAAGACCAATTAAAGAGTAGAATACAAAATTAATACTGTATTACTAAAAAAGTAGGTGGCTTAAGGTTGTTCCTAGTGAATCAAACAAACAAATCAAGAAAAAAAAACAAAGTAAGTTTATATTACCTTTATACAATAAACTTACGCAATCAAGATTCTGTAGGTGGATTTGATATTTGTTAGTAACTAATTTTAATAAATTTCATTTCAGTTTTAAGTACATTTACACTATAATGTTATGATTCTATGGGACCCCTTAGATATCTTAACGTACGGTCAATTCAAATACTCAAATCAAATCAAATCCAAATACCCTTTCAATCTCGATATTCACTTACATAATGCAGAAAATTTTAAAAAATCACACTAACTATATTCACAATCAATCAAATATTAGTAACATATCTACCCATTAAAACGTCTTCACATAATTTAAAATATAAAGTGAAAACTTATTTTGAGACGTCTCAAAATAATTAAACATTTAAATATAAAATTCATATATTCAAATTTCGATATTGTAAAACGAAACATATTAGACAAACTTAATGTTCTATGTAACATGCTTTTTAGTTAAGAGAAAATTAAATCACAAATCCATATAAATACTACTCCGTATTAATTTACTCTACATCACAATAATCTTTTGGTTTTTCTAACATGTACCCTTAGGCACATTATAAGAGTGTGCCCGTGTATTATTTTTATCCAGAAATTCACAAAAGGTACACATAAAATATTTTTTTTATTTGAAAAATGACAAAAATTTATAAAAAATGACACAAAGGCCCACCTTTTAACATGTGTCTAAAGACACAAGTTAGAAAATCCTTAATATCAGTAATTGTTGAGAAAAAAACAGAAAGAATGCATTTAATTTTTGGCAGAGCAAACATTTAAGATATTTCCGATTAAATTAGTGTCATGAGAGCATTTACTCCTTTCTTTTATTGCCATCATAATAACACGGAGAGGACTCTTTAAAGATGTATAAGTAAAGTTGTGAGGTTGTAAGCAATTAGATTTGATCCAATGACTAAGAATTCAATAACTTATAATCAAATGAGAAGAAACTTAAAATGAGAATAATGAGAAATAACTATAACCACATATTAGAGATGCATTGACTTGAATTAGATGCATCTTTAATTTTTTAAATGCACTCTAATATAGTATTTAGCAAAAAAAAATTAGATATATATATATATATATATATATATATATATATATATATATATATATATATATATATATTAGATGCATTTCATCAAGTTAGGCGAATTTTATGTATTTTTCGTCCACTACGGGTTAAATTTGTTGCTAATACTACTTTGCATCGTTTCCACTTCAAAATCACTTTCGAAACTAATTGGGACGCATCTAAATGAATAGAGATGCATCTAATTCAACTCGATGCATCTTAAATGTGTGGTTATAGCTATTTCTCATCCTTCTCATTTTAAGTTTCTTCTCACTGGATCCATACTCTTAATCCAATTGATAAAATCAAAAGAAGTTTATTTTTATTTGAATCATTAGACAAATCGAATGACTCACAATCTCACAACTTTATTAAAATTGTGTTTACAACTTTAAAGAATCCTTCTCCTAAAAATATGAAATAAAAGACAACTTTCTTTCATTTTCTTTCTACCTATTATTTTTATCCCTGCCTTAAAAAAACTCTAGAACCCAACCTAAAAAGCAAAGCCATGATAGATTTTACTTTATAATAAAACGCCTGATAGTACGAACACCTTCATTCGAGCAGACATAAATGATACTTTCAAACCAAATGCATTTATAACCATAAACTAAGTTTAGTCACAAATCAAGTCCCTTAACCATCATCATATGTGTAGCTTAATTCTAATATATCTATATATACTTAAGACCAAGTATACTTGTCAAAAACTCAAAATGACTCTAAAAAATAATTTATATCATCCAAAGAATTACATATGCACTACTAGACAAGTACTCATGAGAACTATTGGATCACGCATGGCTTTATATGTCCTTAAACAATGGGCCCCACCTAAAATTCTTTTCTTCAGTTTTTGTCTTAATTGTCACAAAAGTGATTAATGAAACAATAAACAACTCATAAAAAGTGTTCTAAATCCAAAACAGAAGGAAAATCCAACCTGACCCCTATGTTCCCTAAGATCTAAATTCATCTTTATTTATTTTCAAACAAAATACACCGATGCTGTAACTTTATTTTTACTTTTTGCAAAATGACAGTTTTACGTACCTTAACCGGAAACGTTCCTTGCGGAAACTTAGTCGTTAACAATTCCCTCATCCGTCTAACAGCCTTCACTTTATTAGCCAAAATATCGAGTAACGGAAGCAACTCTTCCGTTTGTAACGGAAAATCTTCCGTTAACCAAACCGACGGTTTCAACGTCTTCACATACTCTTTATCCTTAGTCGTCACCGGTGTAACCGCCATCGGTGACGTCATCATCATCGGAACAACAGGCGGCGGATTGCCACGTGGACGCGGTCTTCGTTCCGGTATTATATCAACACTTTTTCGTGACACGGAAACAACTTCTCTATCTCCACCAACAAAACTACTATGTCTACGACGATCAGGAAAATTTGAAACACTGACACGTGGACATTCAGCGACGAAATACCCGTCGTCGCCATCTTCCACAACTAATTCCAACGGCATTATTTGGTCGCTGTCGTTGTTGGTACTATTTGCGACGATTTTACGTGATCTGAAACTGAAGTTGACGTTTTGTATCTCGTAAACCCTAGCTTTCCACTCACCGACGGTTTCCACCTTCTTTTGTCGTCGCCAATTCGTCGTTGGTAGTAACTCAGCTTTCGTTACATCCATACCAGGCCTGTAAACACTCGTCTGTGCACAAAAACTTGCTATATCGGAATCAGTTAACGGCAAACCAGCATTCTCAAAAGCGTCGTATATTTTCCGATCGTCGTGATTCAATACGATCAAAGAACCTGACGGAATGTTTAAGTTTTCGTCACCGTCGCCAAGAAACAAGAAGCTCTGATTCGCGCGTTGAATCTTTAAACCGTCGTATCCAGCGAGTGAAGTGTCGGCGCGTAGGTTACACGCGCGCTTCCAGATCTTGTAAGTATCACTCGGAGCTATCTTACCGACGAAAGGAACAATCGACGATTCGAAATGAAAAGATATCTCCATGTAAAAGTCACGCATTCGTCGCAAAGCTAGCAACAGCCTCGGTAACCGTCGCCGCCACTTGCACCAGGCGGAGATGTGGTGGTACTGTACAAGTATAGCGATGATGTCAGTACATTGTCTCACAACAGCTTCTTGTAACGCATTCCATCCTTCTTTATTTTGTAACGACACGTCAGCGCCTGCGTTAGTTAACGCACGCGCGGAATACGTGTCGTTTAGTTTGACCGCCACGTGTAATGCGGTTTCGCCTCTCGCATTATCGCGGCGGTCGAGAATTGTAGCTAGTTGGTCAGATATTTTTTCTTGGGTTAGTGAGTCGGATTCGGAGTGGATTCTGGTCGGGTCGGATAATCTGGGCAAAGAGGAGATGATGCGTGAAAGTGTTGTGTGGTCTTTTGTAGCGACGGCGTAGTGGACGGGGCTGTGACGGTAGTCTTCAGGGTTGATTGTTTCTGGAGACGGTTTTTTTAACGGCGTTTGGGGTGGTTTGTTAGACATTGTGTGTGTGGGAGTGAAATATGAGTAAAAATGAAGATGCGAATGAGTTAAAAAGGAGATGTGAAGTGAAGGGCTACTGTGTCTTTTCCTGACTGATATCAAATGGGTTCTTCTTTTAATGACTTTGTGACACTACTGCCCTTTCTTTGACCACAAAAACTGCGCCCCGGGCTAAATACACTCGGGACATCTTCCTGGTGTACTCTTGAAAGATTTGATTGGTCACAATATTTGAACATGTTAAAATAAGACCATAAATAATACTACAAAATATAAAATTGTACTAGTAGATATTTTTGTATTTCCTTCTTTCGTACAAGAAATACTTGTACAACAAGACCAATAAAATTATAATGATATTATGACCGCGGACGCAAATAAAGTGGTAAGTACGTTTTAAACTGGACATGTCATATATTGTACAGGGTTGATCTCGGCTCATTTTGATGATGTGTCAATAAAAAACAAAGCTTGACTCAAGTTGGGTTCCTGATATATCTATCTTAAGCTCATTAATAAGTTTATCTATATCAGGGTACACGCGCAATGCAGCGGTGGGTACCTGGTGACTAATTTTGTTGCGAGTAAATATTTTTCATTTATACCGCGTGTTGCAGCGGGGTTGATTTTTAGCCAACGTATTTTTTTATTTTTTTATTGTAGCTTTTTGTTTCGTAATTTTATTGATATTTGTATAAATTTAAACCATAAGCCACTCGTAAAGCAAAAGTAACATATTTATGTTTTAGGCTGCTGCTGGATCTCGAATAATGTGTTAATTATATTGTATTTTGTGGTTAAAAAATTGTATTTTTTTATGAAGAGATGTTTTTAATAGTGTATTAATTGTATTAGGTGAGTATTATTTTTTTAGTTTTATGTGTGCTTTGAATCCTTGTAAATAATGCTTATAAGGTAGTATTTTTCACTTAAGGGGTATTTTAATGACTATTATTTAATAACATTAATGTTGTTTGATAGAAAAGTGGTCTGAAAATGACTCAAAGCTTATTTTTGTTGTACCATATGCTTGTTTGGTTGTAATTCTCAACATTTGGTGCATTAAAGTGTTGTAAACCATGCTTTATTTCTTGTAAGTCTGAAAATTTTGAAGAGAGATTCATTTGTGCATTATATGTAGTATAGATAATAAAAATGTATAACGTATATATATGTTTAATATTTAGAATATCTTAGTGTTGTTTAGACTGTGAGCCCAATCGAACTTTATATATAAAATTCGAGCTCGAGCTCGATTAATAAATGAGCCACAACTTACGCTCGAGCTCTTTTAGGCGTTATAAAACCTCTTTGATCATTATGCAAGTTTTAGGTATCTATATTATACCTTAAATGATTTTTGTCAATGAAAACTTAAGACTAAAACTTGTTAACTTGAACTTTTACTTAATATGTCTTTATATTTGTTATTAACAAAACATAAAGAAGTCATAAAATAGAAAATGTTTTCATACGATTATTTGTATTAACAAAAATGTTCTTAAATGAAAAAACTGACTTATATAAAATATGAACCAAAAAAAAGTAGTATGCAAAATGCTTTTAGTAAAAAACATCTTTATATACTTTTGCTTTATTCCGTTTAAATTAACAAATAAAATTTTGTTAATGTCTTTTAGTATAATACTAGCAGGGTCCCCGCGCGATTCAGCTGCAGGCACCATGTAATTTAATTTTTTCGATTAATAATTTAGTTTATTTGTACATTTTTTGACAATAGCTTTACTGATTAGTTTTTTATGGCAAAAGTTTGATGAAATTTTGCTTTGTTTGTATTATTTTATTTATTATTTATTTTATGTTTTTGTTTAGTAGTTTGCTTGGTTTGTACAATATGTGAACATATTTTAGTTTATTATGTTCTTTTTGACAATAAATTTACGGATATCAAAAATTTCGTTTAGCTCGTGTCCGTTCGAGCTCGAGCCCGTTCAACACATATTAGTTCAAAAGGAGTTGAACATGAGACAACGTCGTTGGTTAGAGTTGCTGAGTGACTATGATTGTGAAATTCGTTATCATCCTGGAAAGGCAAATGTTGTAGCAGATGCCTTGAGTCGAAAGGAACGAATTAGACCTCTTAGGGTGAGATCTTTGGGAATGACAATCAGATCGCCTCTACCGACTCAAATCCTTGAAGTGCAAGCTGAGGCACTTAAGGAAGAGAACAGACCAAACGAAAAGATTTACGGTATGCATGAGAGCAAGAATTGATTTGTAAGGAAACCAGATGGAAGGCTGTGTTTCAAGGATAGGAATTGGATTCCACTGTATGGAGGATTACGAGACATCATCATGCATGAATCCCACAAGTCTAAATATTCCATTCATCCCGGTTCAGACAAGATGTACCAGGACCTTAAGAAGTTGTATTGGTGGCCAAACATGAAGGCTGACATTGCAGAGTATGTCGGTAAATGTTTGACCTGCTCAAGAGTAAAGGCTGAACATCAAAAGCCATCCGGTTTATTGATTCAACCAGAGCTACCAATGTGGAAATGGGAAAGGATCACTATGGACTTCATTACAAAACTACCTAAGACATCGAATGGATTTGACACCATATGGGTCATCGTTGATCATCTCACGAAATCAGCGCATTTCTTACCGATCAAAGAAAACAATGAGATGAGCACTCTTGCTCGTCTATACCTGAAAGAGATAGTTTCACGGCATGGAGTGCCGATTTCTATTATCTCTGACCGAGACAGCCGTTTCACGTCTAACTTTTGGCAATCTTTACGGAAAGCCTTGGGAACTAAGTTAGATATGAGTACCACTTACCATCCACAGACTGATGGTCAAAGTGAAAGGACTATTCAGACCCTTGAGGACATGCTTCGGGCATGTGTGATCGATTTTGGAAAAGGCTGGGATAAACACTTACCGCTAGCAGAATTCTCTTATAACAACAGTTACCACGCCAGTATCAAGGTCGCACCGTTTGAAGTACTTTATGGAAGAAAGTGCCATTCACTAGTTTGTTGGGCTGAGGTTGGAGATGTACAGATCTCAGGTCCCGAGTTAATTCTTGAAACCACCGAGAAAATAGTTCAAATTAGGAAACGTTTGCAAGCCGCCCGAGACCGGCAAAAGAGTTATGCCGATGTAAGGCGGAAACCAATGGAATTCCAAGTCGGAGATAGAGTAATGCTTAAGGTATCACCCTGGAAAGGAATGATTAGGTTTGGAAAACGGGGAAAGTTAAACCCGCGTTATGTTGGACCATTCGAGATCCTTGAGAGGATTAGTTCGGTGGCATATAATCTTGAGTTGCCCGAAGAGCTTAGTAGAGTACATGACACTTTTCACGTATCGAATTTGAAGAAATGTTTGTCGGATGAAACCCTAGTCTTCCTTCTTGGACCGTGGACTAGCCCAACTACCATTTCTTTTTCTTTCTTTTTCTCTTTGGGCCGAAACCACAACCACAAGCCCACGAGGGCTAAGTTTATATTTTTTCTTTTCGTTGGTTGTTGTCGAGACCAAAAACAAAACCACACACAACCTTTGCTCCAACATGTATACATAGAAACAATTTTGTCTTCCTTGTCCCCTAAGAACTCGATATTACCATTTTTATTTTTCTTTCCTTTGCGTGTAAAGACCACCCAAAAACAACCCAAGCCACCCTAAGCCTAAAAACCATAAACTAATACACCTTGTCCTAAAATCTATTAACCAAAGGGTTAAGTGTTCCTTTAACCACCAATACAAGAATCACATGTTTGCTTACCATCCTTGATAGTACATACTTGTCTCAATCTTATCTTTAAGCCTAGGACTAAACTAATCAAAAGCTCCATCATAGCTACAAAGACTCCCATCTTCGACAAGACCAAACCATGAAACTCCTTGACAACCTTGTCACCTTTCGAATGACACCACAAGGACTCACCCCAACAAAATCACATGCTTACTACCTAACCACCTTTGCTTCCTACTATAAAAACCATTACTACACATTTCACATCTCACCATACTCTTAAAATCTCAAAACAAACCATCTACTCTTTCTTTTAGCTCACTGTCGAGACACAAGAAACCATACAAGATATTTGGATCATTTTCTAGACTTTGGGTTAGTATCTTGGATCGCGGGTTCATATTCAAGAAGAAGTTCGGGTTACAAACTTACACGCATTCTCATTTCTCTCGTACCTTTCTCATTCGACCTCTTCACCACCCTTGAGGTGTTGTAAGTGACTTGATCCTATTTCAATACTTCTTACTTTCATATTTATTGTCATGCATATCGTTCATGTCTCGTTACATTTAAAGGCTTAAAATATGAAAACATTTCTTACAAATGTATCACGCGACACTCCTTAGGAATGGCCACTTATTTCGTTAATTTCACGTACAACGTATATATATTTTTCGAACACTCGAATCTTTGAACCACACTAACACAAGATCGACACACATGCAAAGATTAGTTCGTGTAGCTGTCACACCCCCAAAATCGGGTCCAGCGGAAGCATACATGTAGCTGGGGTGTAACTCAATGGGTATTACAACACAAGTTCAAAAATGGTTTTCACTTGAATCATTTAGAATAAACTAGTTTAATCAAAATGTTGAATTTACATTGTTAAAAGTAGTGCGGAAGTAAGCCCTTAAAATAATTTAAAACGGTCCCCATATGAAAAATCAGAGTCTTTTATGACCATGCCATGCCCTGCCAAAACCTCCAGTAGCGTGCCATTGCTTAATACCTAAAAATACATGCTAAAGTGTCAACACGAGGTTGGTGAGTTCATAGAGTCTTGTGAAAAAGAATGTAATGCATATGAATGAAGATTTCCCAGCAAAGGCATCGTAAATCCACTCAGTTACAAGTCCCGCCATAAGAGACTTGTAACCTGTGTGTTTACAACCCATTGCCAAATATGATTTGGTTTACGTGAACAAAAGTAATATTTGTATCTAGATTCAAAGATAAATATGGAAAAACTGCTATATAAATAATTTTAACAATGAGGCCATATAAGCAATTTTTGACAAAGCTGACAATGTCGCTAGGTAAACAATAATGACAATGAGGTCATATAAAATAAGTCTGACAATGTCGCCAGGTAAACAACTTTGACACTCCAGACAATGTCGCCAGATAAACAGTTTTGACAATCCTGACAATGTCGCCAGATAAACAATTATGACAATGAGGTCATATGATAAATCAGTCAAGTAGGAAACAGCAATATTACGTTTGACATCACAGCCAAGTGGGGAAACCACAATACGTTTGACATCACAGCCAAGTGGGGAAACCACAATACTACATTGAACATATAGGAACAATTGGTGACCATGAGGTCATATAAACAAGGATGACAAATCCCATGAAATGCAGGTAATCGAACATACCAAAGAAATACAGGTAATCAAACATACCAAAGAAATACAGGTAAACAAACATACCAATGAAATACAGGTAATCAACCATGTAAAACGAGTAATGCGTTTAAGTAAAATGAGCATGTATTCTCCCCCAAAGAGTTTACCAAAACAATTGAAAAAGTAGGGGCTATGACTCACCTGGTGCGATAGCTACGATGACAAAAGTGGATACACGAAATGAGGCACGATCTCTAACCGCAACCTAATATGAATGATATGATCTAATGTAAGAAATGAAATGATGCTACACATGCAAATACGTATGTTATCGATACCACTCGTGAAACTTGAAAATAACGTTTATCGTCGAAAAATACATTTTTGACGTCTCATTAAGTTAATAACCACTTTTCATGTAATTAGGTTGAAACGGTACTCCACGATCCTCGTTTGGTGTTTTATCGGTAAATATAATGATTTCGTCGTAAAATGACACTTTTAATAACTTGAAAATATGCCTAAATGGCTTCGCAAAACTAGTCACAAAATATCGTACGTTAAGTGTTAGTGATGAAACTCGGCGTTTTTGAAAACCTTGTAACACTATCTAGAAGTCATGTCATTTAAATTTTGACCATACGGGTCTCGGCGGTTAAGAAATATGGCTTTCAATGTCGTTACTTGAAAATATAGTTTTCAACACTTAGCAACTTTTATTACCAAAAGTTGTCAATTTATTATAAGTTTTGTCGGGTTTCAAACATGTATATCTTGGTCGTTATAAGCTCGTTTTCTACGTTTTTTATATCCCCGGAATCGTATTAATATATACTAATATATTTTCAGTAGGTCGGCTCCTATAGATTACGTCTAACACCTCTTTTTGTCCGTCAAAATTCGTCCAACAGCAAGTACATTTTCAGAAAATAGTTTTCGTCGTTAAACTTGCAAAAATCATATCTCCTTCGTTATAAACTCGTTTTAATCTGTTCTTTCGCCCATAGCTTCATTTTTGAAAATATTTTCTAAATATTTAAGCCAAAATATCCCCTGAGTTACTGAGTTTTCCAAATTTTGTGATTAAGGACAGAACCTTTTCTATTGTTGTTAAAACTCATTTTTCTAGTTCAAGACTTGTTCAAAACTTAACCAAACTACTTCAGATCAACTCCACAAGTACTCAATCCTACCATACACCTTCTTAGAGTATCATTGGATCCTAAACATCACCTACCTTGATGGGTTTCATGGGAATAATCATAGGAAAATTAAAAACCCATTATATGTAGTAAAAATCAATTATAGTGGTATGGATCATAATATACTTGCATGTTTTGTCACTAGCTCATAAAAATACATCAAGTAATAGGTTGAAAGAGTAGAAAAATGATTAGTAACTTACTTGTGATGATTATTAAGAGATGGTGATGAAAACCCATTTAATCTTTGTGGTTTTTATTTCAAAACCCAAACTAGATCATTACTAAGACTTGATAAACACTTGGATCATGAAAAATTAATGATTTCTTCTTGTTGTTGTGTTCATGGCTGATCCATATGGAGAAGAAAAGAGAGAAGAGAAACTTTGCTAGTTGATTTTAAGTGTTGACTAAAAATGAAGTATATGAAATATATTATTGGTGTAGATATTTTAGTATTTGTGATCAAGTATTCTTGGACAAAATGGGGGGCAAGATCCACATTTTAGGGGAGGAAATTAAATGGGAGGAGAAGATTTGCAAGACTTTTGTGTATATTTAGTTAGTTATTGTGTAGTTTAGGTGTTACCGGGTACCGAGTTAACTAAAAATAAATCGTGTCGTGTTGAAATAAAATATGACGAAGTTGTAAAAATAATGAAATTACATTCCTGATAAGAATCGGGTGTTAAAATATTTGTCGTGTTAAGATATTGTGATTCGACGTAATTTTTAGCGTCTACTGGAAAATATAGTAAATGGTTTCAAAACACTGGGTAAATTAATAATATAAATTTTATATTATTATAATGAGTATGAAAAATATATTAGGATTGTAGACGGAAGTATCGGGTATATATTAGTAGTAAAAACTGAGTGGTAACGTTAATTACAAATTAAGCATACGTAAATTGAAATAATACATATCCGTGTAGGGCCTAAAGTGCTGATGACGTTACTGATGATATATAGACTACTCCACTCTATATGACGTGTCCCTACTGATGATGCATAAATTCCCAGCTAAACCTAACTGGTTACGCGAATTTAAAAACTCGTAAATTAGGTTTACGAAATGATGAACGACAATCGTGAATAGTGAATTCCTTCCGGGAATGAATAGTGTCATATGAATAGTAAAATTTTTGAATGCTTCTCGGAATCTCAAACTAACTCCGAAAATGATGAATAGTAAATGATGAATAGTGATCGGAGAATAGTAAATTATGAATAGTAACGGATGAATAGTAACTTCCCGAGATGAATAATGAAATTGCGACGTTTGAAAAAGGACCTGAAATTACGAGTTTTGACAGTCTTCCCCTCTAACAGGAACTTCGTCCCGAAGTTTAGTTTGTGTTGGTCTCTAGAGTGGTATTGGTGAAAAGATGATGATATTCATCGTGTAAACTACTGAACTCTAATGGGAGCTCAAGTCTGTAGGCCACTAGGCTCATTCTGTCTGAAATATTGAATGGTCCAATGTATCCCGGGTTTATCTCTTCATGTTTGTCAATTGTGTCTCAATGATGTTGTCCTTGGGATCGTGTGATATCTATTATTGTAAGTGAATCCAATTTATAGCAAATGGTCAGCCCAACCATTTCCAGAATCAAGCACACCCTATTTGGGCATATCTTCCTATGTTTGAATCATTCTCTAATCCTGACCATTGGTCTGAAGATAATAGGTCGTGTGGTTCCAAAGGAATCTTAATGAAATCTGCCAGAAGTTTGAGGTGAATCAAATTCCTCCATTAGGAATAGTTGGAATAGGTATCATGAATCTTGTGGAAAAATCTTACAAAGTTAAGTCCGTCAAAGGGTGTTATTGAAAAGAATAGATTAGGATAAGGTTGTGATTCCTCCGCAGGAATGTCATGAATTGGGTCTCTCTCCCCCTACGATGCTTAGTCTCCATTACTAAGATTTTCCCCAAGTTCTATGTCATCAAATCATAAAATCCTAAATGTATAAGTGATGTTATATAGTGATTGATTTTTCAAAGTTTGTTTTGAGATTGTGTGTTTTGTTCGTAAACCTTCCCTGAATAAATGAATTTACAATTTTAAGCAGAAGGATTTTTAAGTAACATTTTTCTTGATGTTTCAAAATTTAATAGTTATGCAAGATAGGACTGTTTTCAACATGAGGTGGATAGTATGGTTTACCAAAGATCGATGTTTAAAATTTCTTAACATCAAATAGATTTGCAAAAGATTAACCAAAAGGAATTTGCTTGTCAAAATAAGTGCCTCAGAAAAGTATTTCTTACAAGATATATGTTTTGTATAACTATAGTTTAGAGAAAAATCCATTTAAAAGTGAAAGTATTAAGGGGATAAAATAGTCGGGTAGGTATGTCTTTACAAATGCATAGGTGTCTAACATGTTTGGATAAAGTCTATTGGTGAGGACATGTTCAATTAAAGGTTCTATAGTCTTGGTTAGGAGGCTGGATTTATCTCTATGGTGTTGCTTAATGAGCACTCGTATCTAAACGAATCTTGTAATTCAATCAAGCCAATACTTTCTAGATGGTAGAATTTTTTTTTGTGATCAGGCAAGTGATAGTGGTTCGAGTGGTTTTGTGATATCTGGAGGTTTCCGTTGAGTTTTGAATGGTCTTAATGTACCGAGGGATCCTCCTCATAGATGGTATGGAAAGTCTTTCCTAGGGAGGTCATTGTTAATATCCACTTATCAATATTGAGAGTAGTGAGGGATGAGTGACATAGGAATATATAGAGGGTTAGCTAATTTCTTATATATATTTCATGGGGAAAAGAAATGATAATGATGGTGAGAAGGGAAAAGACTGTGACAGCTGTGACAAGATGAGATTGTGATAAAAGAAAATACTGTGATGTAAGTGTATCATGCATAGACGTGAAGATTCATGAGATGAAATGACCAGTTGACGTGCTTCCAATCGGTGATTCACAAAGTGATAAAAAGTATGAATGTTCGGACAACGAGGGTATACACACACATAAATGAAACATTTGGAAATTGGGTAGAGAATTCAATCCAGACAAAATCTTATTATAACCATTCTTAGTGTTGCAAAATTCATCTCTGAGTCAGACATAGGTGGTCAGCCTATATCTCACTATCCCGGGTCGAATATAGATGACCAGTCTCTATCCCACCGAGGTTCCATGAATTTTGAAATACTCAGCTCAGTTATGCTAAAACTATGTCCTTCACAAATACAAAGACGTTCTGAAAGACTAAGGCAAGTGACCAAACTCGAGGTCGAATAATGTAACTATGCAAGGAGAAGGCGTAACATGAGACGCATAAGTTATATAAGCATACTAATAGGGAAGACAATTATGGTAATCAACTAGAATAAATGAGTATGATATATCTAATAATGAGAAACAACCTCATCACATAAGTCAGCAACAACTACCAATGAGGCATCAGCTTGGCAGGCAGGCACGCGGCGGTCATAGGGTTAAGTTTTCGTGAAAGTAGCTATAATCTAGGTTTTAAAAAAAACACTTAGATCTCTATAGCCAAAGCTCTGATGCCAATCTGTCACACCCCCAAAATCGGGTCCAGCGGAAGCATACATGTAGCTGGGGTGTAACTCAATTGGTATTACAACACAAGTTCAAAAATGGTTTTCACTTGAATCATTTAGAATAAAATAGTTTAATCAAAATGTTGAATTTACATTGTTAAAAGTAGTGCGGAAGTAAGCCCTTAAAATAATTTAAAACGGTCCCCATATGAAAAATCAAAGTCTTTTATGACCATGCCATGCCCTGCCAAAACCTCCAGTAGCGTGCCATTGCTTAATACCTAAAAATACATGCTAAAGTGTCAACACGAGGTTGGTGAGTTCATAGAGTCTTGTGAAAAAGAATGTAATGCATATGAATGAAGATTTCCCAGCAAAGGCATCGTAAATCCACTCAGTTACAAGTCCCGCAATAAGAGACTTGTAACCTGTGTGTTTACAACCCACTGCCAAATATGATTTGGTTTACGTGAACAAAAGTAATACTTGTATCTAGATTCAAAGATAAATATAGCAAAACTGCTATATAAATAATTTTAACAATGAGGCCATATAAGCAATTTTTGACAAAGCTGACAATGTCGCCAGGTAAACAATAATGATAATGAGGTCATATAAAATAAGTCTGACAATGTCGCCAGGTAAACAACTTTGACACTCCTGACAATGTCGCCAGATAAACAGTTTTGACAATCCTGACAATGTCGCCAGATAAACAATTATGACAATGAGGTCATATGATAAATCAGCCAAGTGGGGAAACCACAATACGTTTGACATCACAGCCAAGTGGGGAAACCACAATACTACATTGAACATATAGGAACAATTGGTGACCATGAGGACATATAAACAAGGATGACAAATCCCATGAAATGCAGGTAATCAAACATACCAAAGACATACAGGTAATCAAACATACCAAAGAAATACAGGTAATCAAACATACCAATGAAATACAGGTAATCAACCATGTAAAACGAGTAATGCGTTTAAGTAAAACGAGCATGTATTCTCCCCCAAAGAGTTTACCAAAACAATTGAAAAAGTAGGGGCTATGACTCACCTGGTGCGATAGCTACGATGACAAAAGTGGATACACGAAATGAGGTACGATCTCTAACCGCAACCTAATATGAATGATATGATCTAATGTAAGAAATGAAATGATGCTACACATGCAAATACGTATGTTATCGATACCACTCGTGAAACTTGAAAATAACGTTTATCGTCAAAAAATACATTTTTGACGTCTCATTAAGTTAATAACCACTTTCCATGTAATTAGGTTGAAACGGTAATCCACGATCCTCGTTTGGTGTTTTATCGGTAAATATAATGATTTCGTTGTAAAATGACACTTTTAATAACTTGAAAATATGCCTAAATGGCTTCGCAAAACTAGTCACAAAATATCGTACGTTAAGTGTTAGTGATGAAACTCGGCGTTTTTGAAAACCTTGTAACACTATCTAAAAGTCATGTCATTTAAATTTTGACCATACGGGTCTCGGCGGTTAAGAAATATGGCTTTCAATGTCGTTACTTGAAAATATAGTTTTCAACACTTAGCAACTTTTATTACCAAAAGCTGTCAATTTATTATAAGTTTTGTCGGGTTTCAAACATGTATATCTTGGTCGTTATAAGCTCGTTTTCTACGTTTTTTATATCCCCGGAATCGTATTAATATATACTAATATATTTTCAGTAGGTCGGCTCCTATAGATTACGTCTAACGCCTCTTTTTGTCCGTCGAAATTCGTCCAACAGCAAGTACATTTTCAAAAAATAGTTTTCGTCGTTAAACTTGCAAAAATCATATCTCCTTCGTTATAAACTCGTTTTAATCCGTTCTTTCGCCCATAGCTTCGTTTTTGAAAGTATTTTCTAAATATTTAAGCCAAAATATCCCCTGAGTTACTGAGTTTTCCAAATTTCGTGATTAAGGACAGAACCTTTTCTATTGTTGTTAAAACTCATTTTTCTAGTTCAAGACTTGTTCAAAACTTAACCAAACTACTTCAAATCAACTCCACAAGTACTCAATCCTACCATACACCTTCTTAGGGTGTCATGGGGTCCTAAACATCACCTACCTTGGTGGGTTTCATGGGAATAATCATAGGAAAATCAAAAACCCATTATATGTACTAAAAATCAATTATAGTGGTATGGATCATAATATACTTGCATGTTTTGTCACTAGCTCATAAAAATACATCAAGTAATAGTTTGAAAGAGTAGAAAAATGATTAGTAACTTACTTGTGATGATTATTAAGAGATGGTGATGTAAAACCCATTTAATCTTTGTGGTTTTTATTTCAAAACCCAAACTAGATCATTACTAAGACTTGATAAACACTTGGATCTTGAAAAATTAATGATTTCTTCTTGTTGTTGTATTCATGGCTGATCCATATGGAGAAGAAAAGAGAGAAGAGAAACTTTGCTAGTTGATTTTAAGTGTTGACTAAAAATGAAGTATATGAAATATATTATTGGTGTTGATATTTTAGTATTTGTGATCAAGTATTCTTGGACAAAATGGGGGGCAAGATCCACATTTTAGGGGAGGAAATTAAATGGGAGGAGAAGATTTGCAAGACTTTTGTGTATATTTAGTTAGTTATTGTGTAGTTTAGGTGTTACCGGGAACCGAGTTAACTAAAAATAAATCGTGTCGTGTTGAAATAAAATATAACGAAGTTGTAAAAATAATGAAATTACATTCCTGATAAGAATCGGGTGTTAAAATAATTGCCGTGTTAAGATATCGTGATTCGACGTAATTTTTAGCGTCTACTGGAAAATATAGTAAATGGTTTCAAAACACCGGGTAAATTAATAATATAAATTTTATACTATTATAATGAGTATGAAAAATATATTAGGATCATAGACGGAAGTATCGGGTATATATTAGTAGTAAAAACTGAGTGGTAACGTTAATTACAAATTAAGCATACGTAAATTGAAATAATGCATATCCGTGTAGGGCCTAAAGTGCTGATGACGTTACTGATGATATATAGACTACTCCAGTCTATATGACGTGTCCCTATTGATGATGCCTAAATTCGCAGCTAAACCTAACCGGTTACGCGAATTTAAAAACTCGTAAATTAGGTTTACGAAATGATGAACGACAATCGTGAATAGTGAATTCTTTCCGGGAATGAATAGTGTCATAAGAATAGTAAAAATTTTGAACGCTTCTCGGAATCTCAAACTAACTCCAAAAACGATAAATAGTAAAATGATGAATAGTGATCGGTGAATAGTAACGGATGAATAGTAACTTCCCGAGATGAATAATGAAATTGCGACATTTGAAAAAGGACCTGAAATTACGAGTTGTGACAGTAGCGCTAGCCTAAATCGTCCTAAACCTAAGCCTAGTCGAGCCACTCTTCTAATAATTTTCAAAAACTAAAAACCTTGTTTTGGGCTTGATGGGCTAACAAGCCCATTGTTTTTCTTTTTTCCGTAGATCCAGGAATCGAGAGGCAGAAAACATGAAAGATTAAAACATTTTCATCCTAAAAACCATATTTTGTAACCTTTTATAAGTTAAAAATGATAAATTTTATAAATATAAAAGTCCACTTTTTCAAAACTTAACTTTGGACTATTTTTTCAAAAGATTTCGTTAAAGGACTAAAAGTGTCAAAACTTGGAAACTTTCGGACTAAATAAGAAACAGTAAATTTTTGATGAAAAGACAAGGGTATAAACTGCCATTTGGAGAAAGATAAGTGTAAAAGTACCATTTTGGACTAAAAATGTAATTATTTTTGACCTAATGGTTAAAGTGTAACTTTTGACATACTTAAAGGTTTATTTGTTACAAATTTAATAACATTTAATTTCAAAAAACATTTTATTTAATATATTTCTTTTACAATATATATATATATATATATATATATATATATATATATATATATATATATAAACTTATAATATACTAACTAAAAATATTTAAATTAAATATTTTTATATAATACGATAATGTTGTACGTAAAATGATACTTAACCTTATAAATTATTTTTGAACTTGAGACATATTAAAACGAGATATCCGACGTCACTTCATTTGAAGATACCGCATTCGTCATTTGCGCATCGAGATCATTAAACCGATAATAATATGTATATATCACGTTAATTTAGGTCGCTAGTCAGGAGCTATTCACTGCTTTTCATAACCGTTATTAGTTCTCATTTGAGCACTAGTTGATTTCTACATTACCGAGGTGAGTTCATAGTCCTACATTTTTATACTGTTTTCTAAACCCCGTGGGGAGATACATGCGATAAACCGAACACAAGTATTTTTCTGTATGCTATTATTTCCTGATATTGCCTAAGTTACCTTACGCTGAAAGTCCCTCTTTCACGAACCTTAATCACTTGCGAGTGAGTGCGAAATATAGTTAATAGATCTATTGCGATGGGCAACCCACCTAAGGCAATTCAGAATTTTTGTCAGGAGGTGAGCTATATTCGTATCTTTGGGAAATCCGGCGTAGTTTCCCTAAGGGCACCTTTGTCAACTACATCCTTCGTGGTGTAGGTGATTGCATTACATAACTGTCAAGGCTTGCGTTTCGTGAAACCTTAGGAGCAATATCAATATGTATAGATTGATTTTTATGCATATCCATTACTGTGCTAATTCCGCGAGTACAGGGTTTTTCAACTGTTATCTTGTGTTCAAACTACTTCATAACTTAAACTACTATGGATTCACTCAACCTTTGTGTTGACATTTTTAGCATGTTTATCTTAGGTAACTAGCAACATGATGGCACGGAGCTGGCAAAAAGGGCACAGGACCTCCCTTTTATGTTAAATAACTTATCATTCATTTCAAACTCACCACTACTTTTGAAAGCATTCTCTTTATGAAAATATTTTGTACTCTGAATATTTGATGCGTGGGAATCGCACCAGGCTTTACTTCTCGAGGGATCTCAACCTCCACCAGGCTTGACGGCGTCACCCCGTAAAGAGTGATGGCATCATGACCAATTTTTCTTCACCAAATTGTATATTTCTTCGTCCTTTTTGCGTGGGCTTTTGAATCACCTAAATCCGAGTTCGTATGCAAAAGTTATGACCAAAACAATATCAGCTACTTCGCGCGCAAGTTTTGTCAAGTTAACACGTGACGGCCTACGTGACGCCTTCAGGAAATTTTCTAGGTCATCACTCTTTAATTTTACACGTGACAGCCTTGGGTGACGCCGTCATCTCCAATGCACAAAACCTTCTGTACCGTCACGGACTTTATCCACTTCCACCTCTTGTGTTACTCTTGACGCCGTCATGAAGAAGCTTGTGACGCCGTCAGGTACTGTTCCCAGCAAGGAAAATTAAGACTTTGCCGTTTTCTTCACTTTTATGCTCCAAAAACGTCAAAAATGCTTCCTTTTCCAGAATTCACTCCAAAAGTACCTAAAATCACAAAAGGAACGATTTAGGGCAATATTTGATCAAATAAATTCAATTCCGGGCTTAAATGACCCCCTAAAAATGGATCATTTTTCACCTCATCATATACCCTTACACCTGAGATTTGCTTGTCCTCAAGCAAATGCGCTTTTATTCTAATCAAAATACAAGTTAGGGGTCATTTAACACTAATGTAAAAGTAATTATAACAAATAATCGTTCCACTAAAGACCAAAGACAAGCACGGAGGTCATACACTAGCACCTCACAAATAGTGTTTAGATACTCACATCTCTCGGGTGTAATAAAGTATATATCACAATATGGAAATGGAAAACATCTCTCACTACCTGTCATAGCAAAATAGATTACCATAGGCTTGGGAAAGGATCAAACCTCCACCACATGGCGTAAGCACCTAGGATAAGCAATCAAATAGGTCTTTTAAAGGGTTATAACGTTCGGTGTAGGGATATGGAATACACGGTTTTGTTGGATATAGGCAATCTTTACTGGTGGCGAGTTAATCATCTTGGTTAAATACATGTACAATACGGCGTTGCTAAGCCAAGACTAGACTCGACTTAAGCTAATAAATGAAAAATAACAAAAACATAAAATAAACATAGAATGAAACGGGATGGTAGTCCGTATGTTTTTTCTCTTTTCTATTTTTTTTTTCTTAACTTTTTTTTTTTTTTTTTTTTTTTTTTTTTTTTTTTTTTTTTTTTTTTTTGGTGCATACACTCTTACCCTACCATCCAAAATAATAGATTATAGGGAATGTACATTCCCCTTACACTTGAATTTTTACATACTTTACAATAAACTAATCTAATGACTCGAATTAAGATAATCAAAACACTTGGAGTACTTTTAAGATTAACGCACATATGGGGGTCATAATATGATGTTCTTCCCCATTACTCCATAACATTAGTACTTTACCCATGAGTCCCAATCGTCCCAAAACAAAATGTACAAGGATATGACTCGACTTAGCAACCATGTAATCAATTAGATAATTAACTAAGCGTTTAAACATGTAACAATAATGCACTAAAGATGAGTGCATACACGGAAGGCTAAGGCGATTTGGGTGTACATTTAAGTGGGTTGTAACAAATTCTTCCTTTAAGTAAGATGCTTAAAGTTAGAAATGAAAAGATAGGCTCGGAGGGGTTTACTAGGGGTTTCGTGTACTAAAAATGAGTACAACGCTAATGGTGTGGGAAAAATTAGTTGACTTTACTAGCCAAGTAATATGACTTACATGGTCAAGTAAATATGATACGGGTTTAACACAAGGGTGATCCTAATGCCTCTTATCATGTAGTAAATCCTACTACACGAATGTAGTCTCACTAGCGGTCTCGGGATGCATCACTAACGCAAGTTCTAGAATCTAAATGCTATCGGTACACTCATAAGCACTAATAGTAAATGTTTTTCCTATCAAATCTAAAGGCGAACCTCACATATTTGGGTGGAAAATTTTTCTGAATAGTACGGTTTTGTGCTAGTCATACAATCTCTTATCCATGAGACGCTTGCTAAGGCTAAAGTTTCACTCCTAAATGTTGTAAAAAATTTTAAATTTGGTGCTAAAATTACACTAACAAGTATTTCTCATAGTTTTATTACACACCTACCATCAAACAAACAAACTCAAGTGCAATAGTATCCTATAAGGTATCATCATTTACCCTCCCCTTACACTTAGGATGAACATTGTCCCCAATATTCAATTAAAGAATGTAAAAGTGAAATAGGCAAAAGAATGAAATCAAATACTCCCCTGATTCGTTCGGTGTGGATAGTGTGTCAACAAGGTTAGATCTTCCTCCAAGAAAATGAACGATCAAAGCTTCCCTTCCAGAAATATAAATCATCTTCTTGTCATATATAACCTGTTAAACCTGAGAAAACAATCACAAAAACCTAAAGCATCAATCCGAACAAAGAAAACTCACAACTAGATGTAATTCCAGACTTAGGAATAAAAACAAAACAATTAAAGATATAATGCTTGTGGAATGAATCTTTGCAGATTTCCTGGAGTTTATAAAACTAAAGAATCAACAAAAACTTTAAGACTCCGGTATAAACAAAACTAGCAAAATTTCCAGAATTTTACATGTGACGCCGTCAGGAATTAATTCCTGACGCCGTCAGACGTGACCTGCAAAAATCTTTACGTTAAGTTTCCGGAATATTTCTGGAAAAACTTATGTCCTACTTCCTGGAAAATCCTGCAAAACATCATTATGACTCGATACAAGCATTTGACTCAAACAATTACTAATATACATGTTCATTTAATATTGTTGTGGTTCATGCTCAATTTCGTTCTTATAAACAAATTTGGATCTCTCTTACACTTATCTTTTCCAAAATACCTTTATATGTAATTAAGATGAAGTTAAAAACAAAATAAAGTATTTTCACAATTTACTTTGAAACATGAGCCACAAACAACAAAAATAAAACATGCATAAGGAAACAAATAAAATCAAATAAACAAACAAACAAACAAACAAATAAATAAAGCTTGGGTTGCCTCCCAATAAGCGCTTGTTTTTGTTCGAGTCACGAGCCTGACTCTACCCATATTTAACGGAAATAGGGGAGGTTTTCCCTACACTTAGGATTAAGTGCGGGTGGAAGTAGCGATACACACCCTTAGGGTGGAAATACGCCACGTGAGGTGAAGGGGGTAAGTGAATGGCTTCCTTCATCCTAAAACTACCCGGATAATATTGGTTGACGGGTGGGTCGGTTCCTCTTTTGTCTCCTAGAAATATATCTAAGGATGGAAAGGTGTGTAAAGATTGAGGTTCCGGTTCATCAACACTAGGAAATTCCCTATAACTAGGAGTAAGGTTATCACTACAAGTATTCAAACCTATATCCTCAAGTGGTGCTTGGTCCAAGGTTTCTACCTCAATTGGGGTTTCTATAGTCTCTTCTACTTCTTCCGGGTAAGTCATGGGCGGTGTGTACGCATCAAATGATGGTAGGACTTGTGGGGTACTTAGTGGGCTTGGGTTTTCTACTATCTCTTTCATCACATCAATATCACCTATGTGTTCATCTTGTATTATGGCAGTGCCTAACCATGACATGCAACTAGGTGGCTCAACTCTAACCTTATGTGTGTCGTATGTTTTGGTGAAATCTATCCCGCTCATGCAACTAGGTAGTTCAACACTAACCATCTCATAATATTGGTTTGATTCTAAGTTCATGTTCTTAGAAACTAGGTCATCTTGCTCATACGAATCCACCAATTCGTTGAACTTATGGGTCATGGTTAGGAAGCTTTTCTCAAAATTCATCCAACGGGTTTCACTAAAAGGAATTGATCCTGATAATGATCGTCTAATAGAAATCACACATGCATATAATTCATCAAACCCATCTAACTTTACCCCCAACTCCTCTTGGATGTCATAAAGATCACACAAAAAATCATTGGAATGATAGGAAGCAAATCTATTAGTGAAATATAGTTGTTCCTCTATTGTCAGTCATCTAAATGGAATTTCATCTGCCATAGTGACAAGTGAAAATGGTTTTACAAACAAAGGGCACAAAGAAAAAGATAGACTACAAGAAAGCTAATAAAAAGAAAATAAAAATCTCACTAAAAAGGAAACTAATGAGTAGACCTATGGTATGTGTTAATTCACATACCTTTTCATGGCCAAATACCGACCCAGATAGTCTAATTATGCTAACAAAATGCCAAAGAATGTGTATTTTTATGTTTGTGAACATGCAGGTACGAATAAATCACAAAGAGACAAAAATCAAGCAAAAACTGGAAAAACAGGCACGAAAGTGGGAAAAGGTCAGAAAGTCAAAGCTTGGAATCTGAAAGTCAACATTAGTCCTCTAACTACTCAAGAATGACAAATGAAGCCCTTGGATACCACTTTTTGATATTTGGCAGCTTTGGCCCTTAGAATTTCAGTTATTACATGATTGGTCCTTGTAAATTTTATCACATCATACCTGAAATGTAAATATTAAAACTTGGTCCAAGTCTATTTCCTAATCCAATAATCCAAAGCCCAAGTTATAAACCAAGCCCACCTTACTATGGTCAAACTTCATATCCTCGGTCAATGGTCAAAAGTCAGGGTCAAAATACTAATAAAAACACAAACGCGCCCTTTATTCATCCCCAATTCCCAAAACCCAGAACAACCATGAACCCTAGTTCATCACCTTGGTTCCATTGGTTCAAACCACTATAATTAACCATGATTAGCTAATCATCGGTTGTTCTAGAAGGTCAACCATGTGCTATGGGCATGTCAGAGAGACTATTAGAGATATGAGTACACATGGCAGAGCTTTATTGGAGAATGCACGTCATACCAATCATTGGATTCACCTTCTAGATGCTTTGACAAGGACAGAGAATGAGTGCACGTTTGGGGACAGATGGAAGCTTTTGATTGGACATGCCACGCATTGAATTTTGATCCAAGGGCTGATATGAGGTCAAAGAAACACAAAATTGATCAAGAGGCTATGAATAGAAGAGAGAAAGCACAGAATGGTGTGGATTGCCAGCTTGGCATTTGAGACCCAATCTCCTCACCCTTGGTTATAAATAGGGGTTCATTTTCTCATTTCTGTATGTAGATTTAGCTTAGTGTTACTCTGTCGAATTGTTTACTCAGCTTATTAGTTTTATAAATTTTCAATTTACTTTGTAATTCAGTTTGAGTTTTAATAAAATTCTCAGTTTGTTTTTCATTCAATTATCTTTACTGTTTCATTTTAAATACATTTTGTTGTAGCTTATTGATCTCTAAAGTTCTGTTTCCTGTTTTTAAATAGATAACTGAAGCTTAATCAGCAAATTGTTTTACTCTATACTTCTTATTAGTTTTCAAAAGAAAATATAAAAAATATATAAAAATAAAAAAAAATATAAAAATATATATAAAGATTTATGTCACACCCCGCCGAAGGCGGAAACGCGAGGTGCAACATAATCAATATACATCGCACAAGAGATATAGAACAATACCATAATTTACATTAAAGGAAAAGTATATCATTTCAACATTGTTTAGCCGACATCGGCAATTTAAGACACAAAGTTTAGTTCCCAAAAGATAGCTTGAAATACATAATGCTTAGTAGTGACGTGTGAAAACTTCATTATGCAAGGACCATGAAGAAAACTTACTGACGATCACCTGAAATGCATGAGAGAAAACGAGTCAACTATGAAAATAGTTGGCGAGTATACACGGTTTAAGTAATAAGAAAAACCTTTAACAGAGAGTCCAAGTTTTCGGTCTTTATGAATAGTCCACAAGGCAAAGGCATTGTGAATCCACTCAGTTGCAAGTATTGGCCATAACAAGACTTGCAACCTGTGTGTTCACAACCCATTGCATATAAAGTAGTACGTTTGATTGTCAAGTACATATGGTCACAGTAAGGGCACAAAGTATATAATAAGTCAAGGCCGCTCCGAACAAGGGAGACTTTATAATGTTGCTCCGAACATGGGAGACTTGAAGTCACTCCACCACCTAGGCGAGATTTATTAGTCACTTCACCGACTTGGCAAAAATTTATTAGTCACTCCACCATGGCGAGATTTATTAAGGATGCTCTGAACATGAGAGACTTTATAACGTTGCTCCGAACAAGGGAGACTTTAAGTCTTAGAACGTACGGCACATTAAGTCTAAAAGTTCAAGTCAAAAGGTTCAAGAGTGCAAACAAATTATAATGTCAAGACAAGTCAAAAAGTTCATATAATAGTGTTCGTAAATAGTAAACAAGTTTGTTTAAGTACGTTTTGCTTACGAGCATAAATAGTGAAACAAGAGTCTTTTAAGTTTATATAAGAGTAAACAGTATTGTTCATGCATCCACCCAAAAACGATTAAAATAGTTAGAAAAGGGGGTTCGTGAATACTCACCTCAAGCAATAGGTAGTGCGTTACAAGTAGGTGTGCATGAAAAACGATGCGCGATGCTCTAACCACGACTTGAAGTAATGAAGAAGATTAAAACACATACGCCAAAACAAACCCAAAAATGTTTCCAATAATCTATTGAACAAAGTTTTGTGCCCTATACTCCCTGCTTGTTTACTGTTGTCGAACCAAGGAAAGCCAAGAAAGATTGTGTGTATTTTGGTTGGTGATGAAATGAAAGTGTAAAGCTAAGTCTTCATATATATTAGCAAAATAAGTATGGTGTTTATTATTACTTTATTACACTAGAACTAGGTCAATAGAAAAAATATATGGTTTGACTAAATTGGTGGCTTCTTGTCGTGGATGGGAAAATAAAAGGGACACAATTGTTTCTTGCTTTATAATTTTATATTATTATCCATGAGATGACTAGTTCATGTTGTGATGAAAAAGAATGGTATTTTTTATATACTTGAACAAGCATGGCTTATATGATAAGATAAGACTCTAAGTGGCCAGGTAGAAAAAAATAAAAGCAATTAAAGTAGGGTGGCTTGTTGGTTGCTTTGTCAGCCGAAAAAGAGGAGCACACAACTTACACAAGAATGATCAAGCCCCATTTTGGTCTTCTACATTTAAATATTTGTATAAAGTTGATCAAAGATTTCATAGTAGCTTACTATTAATTTGAGGGGAGAGCCATATGAAAGAAAAATAAAAGAGCATGTATAATTTGTATAAAAAGTGTATTTTGTGGGTGTATTGGGTATTAAAAATTAGGTATTGGGTAATAGTTTATAATTAAGTGGGCTTAATAAAATAATTATAAATGTGTAAGAAAATAATTTTATACTTTTATAATAATTTGAGAAATGGAAAAATGTATTAAAAATAATTATTGGGTGTGTCTGAGTACATTGAGTGTTCAATTAAAATTTTTGAAAAACATCTCAATATCACTAACCGACTCTAAAAACGATGAATAGTGAAATGATGAATAGTGTTCGGTGAATAGTAAATGATGAATAGTAACTTGTCCAAGTTTGGAAATAAATGTTGGCGCGAAAAATTACGGGTTGTTACAATTTACTTTGTTAATTTTGAGAAATCAGCTTGCAACCAAGCTTATTGTAGAAATAGTAAGCTCATTTCAGCTATCTAGCTTTTGTGAGTTTTAGTCCAATATAGTGATCAGTTATCAACAAAATCCAAAGAAGAGGTGATCTAATGTATCCTATGGAGTTATTGTGGTATGCTAAGACAGACAGGGAAGGTCTTAGCCTATCTTAAAGATAGGCTAGCTCAGGGAACTCCCTCTGTTCTGCTGAGGGAGAGGATTTGGTAAATTTGATCTGTAGCTTTCAATCCATATTATCTGTTTTTGAGATCTGAGATTGCTTACTAGTTCTGTTTCATTGTTTGGATTTGTTGTGTAGTCTCTGTATTAGCTTTTGTAGTTTATAGTTTATTTGATCATTTATTAATTTGTTACTTACACCTGTGATCTTAGAGTTATTTAGATGCATCTGTTTGTGTTCTATTATAGTGATTTGTAACTGGTTTGGTACTGAGTTCAAGAGATTTGTGGATAAGTTAGTAGAATAACTGTTTCATTTAGTTGATAATGATATAAGGGAGTGTTTGGATTAGATCATTTGTAACACCCCAACCCGAGAAGGGCTAAAGTATCACATTATGGTGACATATCAGAACATACAAAGAATAATACGCAAGCGGAAGACTTCATAAATAACATAAGTCATGAACATCAAGACTTAAACATTACAAAATCCAACATAAGTCTAAAGGAAATAAAATGAAGTAAATAATCCAACATAAGTTCCATGATCATCCAAACAATGGGGAAACTAAATAGGGTAGGTCCGCTATGCTCCTACTCTCAACACTCGAGCCCAGATTCCCGCTTATTACCTGCCGCATGGAAAAGAAAACGCGGCTGAGCATAAAAAGCCCAGTGAACAGATATATATATATATATATATATATATATATATATATATATATATATATATACTAGTCTTCAAAGCCCGCCCGATGGGCGGGCATGACTTGTAATTATAATTTGGATGGTTTTAGTTATCGTAAAATTGTGGTTTGTTTTGTTATGGTGTCAGTTAAGGGAAAAATATTTTTATCAATGTCGATTTCATTTAATTTTGAGATATTGAATCCCGCCCGATGGGCGGGCATGACTTATAATTATTGTTTTGATGGTAATAGTTAACAGAAAATTATTTTTAAGGAAGGAGAGCTTGATTTTTTTTTTATCTTTTTTAGTTCCTCCTTGAAAAACTTGCAGGAGTCTTATGGTTGTTCTTCGTCTATCTCCAGCCAAATACTTATATGATGCTAACCTTTAAAGTGTGTACCAACTATATGTTAATTAGTAGTTGATACTTGAGAGTACATGTATCCTAATAAGTAAATTCTAACCATCTAATTTGATTTCATATAAGTGAGTATATTGGTGATTCTAAATACTAATTGTATATAAATAAAGAAAATGTAGTTGTGTAGGTTAGGTAAGTACCAGAAGTGTTTGTATGTGAACTGTGTAGATCAGGATAAAAGTGTATTTCATCTCCACTTAAGAAAATCTGGCTTAACTTGAGCAAGTTGTGTGTACAGTCTTCTACTATGAGTTCTAGCATGTTCATTCAAAAAATCATAATATCGTATGCTGGGGGTGAGGTTTATGGGTAAACTCATAAGATCAAAGCTAATTTGAGAAACAGATTTTGATGAAATAAAAGTTAACGTGTCATACAGACCTCCCCATATTGGTAATCTTGATCATTTCCTTTCATGGGAATTTTGGTCGTGAGCTCTTTGCATCTTCTTCATCCTCGGTAACATGACTTGCAAGACCAGAAGAAACTTATATAACTATTAGAGGTGGTAAGATGGGAGGGTCAAATGGGGAGGGTTGACCCACAAACACTTTTTTGTCCATTTGTTAAAACCTTTTATTAAATACACAAAGAACAGCTTACATTTGCTCTCTGCACATGCACATCAACTTGCGTTAAACCTTAGTAGTCATAATGTGTCAGTCTACCATTGAACATCATGTTCATCTTCCTTGCTATCATCCTTGTCACCAGCTAGTCTTATAGTAGTCCATTCACCCCATAGCAAAATCGTTAAATCAAGATACGCTACAAAATTAATCCTTATCTTATAACAAAAAAAAAAAAAAAAAAAAAAAAAAAAAAAAAAAAAAAAAAAAACACGCCAACTCAAGATACTTTATAGTTATTGGTTTTTGATAAGTGCCTTACAGTAACTTTCAAGATACTTATCTTTGTAACAACTACATGTCATGTATTAAAGAGTATATAACCTTTTAATCCTAGTCTCACCCAATTATGCCATGATTTCGAGTCAAAGAAAAAGAACCATTTATCGTATATATTAATTGCAAATAACTCAAACAAAGCTTAAGTTTGTCAAATAAAACTAATCATCTTTGAACCGTTTATCTACTTTCATATTTACCCGTGTGACCCGTTATAGATAGAACGTTACTTGAATAGACACAAATTCTGTATACCCAGGTTGAAATTTCCATTTCAAAAGATTTATGACCCAAGTAATGTGAAGTCATTTTCTCTTCAAGACCTCCAAGCTATTAAATTTTGACCACATTGAGATTTTTATGGTTTTGGATATTCAACACCTGCTACGGCATTTTACCCTTTAAATTGCATACGCTATTTTATATTGGGTGCTAGATCCAGGATTTTCTAATACACATTAGAAATGAAGGTTTTTAAGTGGTGCACTGACGCTACTAAAATTTAGGGGCTGTTTGTTTAAGCTTATTTTTGGGCTTATAAGCTTATCTTACTCGCCTTATATTTCATAAGCTTCATTTCCGTATATGAGGAATATACCAAACCGAAAAAGTTCTGTATATGCATATTTCCTATATAAATAACAAAATTATGAGAAGACAAATATGATTTGACTAATTAAAAAACTTATAAGCAGCCAACAATTAAAATGCATCCAACAGACCGAACGTCGATTGTGGTAACATAGTTGTCACAGCAGAGCAGAATATCCGGGGCCTGGTACCAACGTGGCCTGGAATAATGTGCAAAGAAGATCCGTGTGTTTTTTTATGATGAATGTGGGATTGTGAGGAAAAGAAGCAACTCACTTGGTTCTCTTTTGGACTACCATCAGCTCCATTGTTTTGCCGATTTTCCTTTTCTGCTTGCTGATAAACAGAACCTCCAAAGATAATATTTGAAACAAATCTTGCTAATGAGTTTGCCTTTGGGCTGAAACACGTTAACACCCAACACTTGTTGTATGTACCTGTAGGAAGAGAACAACAAATAAGAGACTAAAATTTACATCAAAGAAAACATAAATAACAAAGGAAAACAGGTTTTTGCAGGGACATATTGACTCAGTTAACAAACTTTTTAACCCAAATGATACCCATATGAGATTTGATACCTGGGTGCAGTTCTTTAATAGTGTCGCTGGAAGCGATTTTAGCCCATTATAATGATGCAATGACAGTAAGAATAACAACTAAAATATTTGAATAAAACAATTAAAGAGCTTGTACGCATTACACAAAGAAAGAAAAGTACCATTTCACATTCATTAGTTAATGCATCCAGCACACTCTCGTAACGATTTTGTCAGTTGTAATATGAAGAAAAGACAACACACCAAACCATGCGGCATCTAGTCTAAACAAACCCGACTCGCGACGCGTTCCATCCAAACTATTTTCTGGTTGGTAATTAAGTAATTAAGTGCTGAACACCCTCATCAATTCTGCCCAATCTTCCTTTGTGCTACGCTGAGAAGCTTCTCCACGAACATTATATCTTATACTAACGCAATATCTGTTAATTATATGAAATCAAACATGTACTACAATTATTAAATTGAACATATATCAAGATTTCAATATAGGATGATAGAAAATAGAGCGTTTGCATTTTTTTAAGTATGAGGCTTACCATTGAAGACACCAATCTCTAAACATGAGAACTCGTTGCAGCATCCACACAAAACAATGTTGGGTCTTCCTTGTATTAAATCAAATTCCGCCACATTCCCAAGTGATCAAACTTTGTCCCGTAATGATTGGAGGCGGGTAGGTCGGATTGGATAATCTGTGTAAGGTAACTAAAAAAAATCAAACTAAAAATACTAATAGAAATCAATACTATTTCACTACCCCAAGAAAGTCCTAATTACCCCCATATATTCCTGATTCTGAAAAAAAGTCATTGCCGCCTAAGACTTTAATATCTGTACCTGCATAAATGACCAGTTAGTCATCAGCCCATTTAACTGGAATTATTATTTATATGTATGACCTGTTATTGATAAAAATATAATACATACGGACTAATTCATGAGTAAATGTATCAGAATTTCCACCTGTTATTAAAACCTTAGGCCGCCGAATATTTTCAGACCGAACATTTTTTTTCCGTGTATAATTCTCAACGGGGGACGACTTATAGAAAACTCGTATGAGAATTGACTTCATGCCCAATAATTTCAGCTAAGGTTATCATGGCTTCAGTAATTGTCACCCTCTTCACTTCTACATTAACAAATGACAAACAATTCAAACCTCATCTACTCTTTGGAGTTTTTCTACATCCGCCTGCTTCTTCTCCCATTCTTCTCGAGCTTTTTGATTCATTGACATAATTTGGGTTTGAACATCTGATGTGATAACAGTCCTGTGTCTTTGCCTCTCTAAATCTACCCTCCAAAATTTTGTTACAGACAATTTGTAAACCTATATGTGCGGAATCAAAAGTTAACTCGTGGTTTGTAAAGAAATGGAATACAAAAGAGAAGATATCATAATAACTACGTACTTGTTTTGAAAGCTGGATCAGGTTGCTAAGCAATCACAGTGTTAGTTAAGTCAAGAAACACAACAACAATGAGATCCTATTGTCCATCGGTGCTTATAGTTAATATGTACAGATCCATTTCACTCTGCAAGTTTATTTTTCACTTCAGCAGAGGCTAATCAAATAAATGATTGTTTACTGAAGCACAGACTTGAGACGGTGGCTAAGAATACATCATGAACCCGTATCGTGTCCCAGATTCAGTAGTGCTGATATATTGATTTTTAGGCCATTTTTTTTCTTTTTTGTTTACCTTCATTTTTAATAAATGATATTGATAAAAAAAAGTGGACAAATCGTTAAATTTTTTTCTGACCCGCTTTACTTCTAAACTGCTATCAGAAACACCCCTAAGCTATTGAGGCTAATCCAAAACAGGTAACTGTCGCACAAAATTATCTTTTTGTACAAAATAAAAGATTCTAAAAATAAAATTTATCACTAATTTCAGTTTGTGAGAGCTGGAAATTGTCCAAATAACGGTATATATTCTCATGCATAGTGTTTTGTTAAGGGTAGGGCATAACCATCATACCTCACGCTGAAATGATGAGGGCCCTTGCAACCTCTTTATCGCCATTTCAGTGTACCTACGAATACCTCGAAATGTACAACACCTCTTCCCAACTTATGTCACCTGAACCATCCACTGCAAACACTGTATGTAACTTTTATAAGAAAACAACAAAGATTAAAGAAAAATAAGAACTCAAATAAAATTACCATATATACTTCTAGTTCCCCCAACAGCCCTTCTTTTCCTCCCGGACTGGAACAGGAAACTTATCTTAAGATGTTCATGTTGTTTAGCTTGTTCATTGACTGCGAATCAGCAACTTTCACCATAGCCCTGCCATTTCAACATGTATAGCAATTCAGTAGCCTTGCCATTTCAACATGCATAGCAATTCAGTAGCCTCAGTCAGCTCCACTGGTACATAAAATATGCAGTTATGCTACTAATCACCATGTTAAATTTGTAGAACCTCATAAGCTAATATTTTTCAGCTACGAAAGAGCAGATAAACAATAATTTAAAGTGACATTTACAGAATTCCTTTTAAAATTAATACTTCCAAAAACTACCAATGTATTTTCAGCATGAAATTAAATATTCAAGATAAGTATATCAAACAAAAACTTCATAGGCTGACTTACTGCATCATTAGCCGCTCGAGTACCCAAAGAATACTTTCGCTCTTGATAGGCATGACAGCCCTGGGACACTGCTGCACTCATTGCGTTTCGAAAAAAAGATAGAGCATACATTTACACGATATACTTTTCATAGAATTCAGAAACAGTTATACTATAAAACCGAAAATACTATGAGGTAACATGTTACCAGGAATTCGATATGGCAATTGTTAACCCCGTGTTCAGTGACCAACCAATTTCCGCAACAATCGTGCCACCTAAAGATGATTAAAAAATGGAAAATATTACAATGGAAATGAAAATAAACATTACGAAGTATTTTATAAGGTACTTCGACGTAAAATGTTTAGGTTCCATTTCCTTTCTTATTGTAAATAAGCAATAAAAAGAAAAGAAATGCAGTAGATGATAACAGATTTACCATCCATGTCACTTCCTTTCTCAAATGATGATTTTGTGAGCTTATTTGATATCTTGCACCTTTCATTTGAGGCAGAAGAAACTATGGATACTATTCAAAGAAAAATACAGTCAGGTAAGAAAAAATGCAGCTAAAGACTGAGGTGATGTTTAGATATGAATTTTCAAAGAAATCACTGATTCAAACAAAAGACCGTTTGTTCCACATCAGCTTACAAATTAATAAACCAAAAAGTTGACGTACCTATAATTCGAAACGCAATCTTAAACATGAGAGACTAAAACCAACACAAACCATTATACAAAACAGCAAATCAAGCCACAACACAAAAGCAAAACAACAGAAAAGTACATATATTGCAAAACTAAAAATATTATGTACAAAATAAAGTATACCTTGAATAGCCTGTATTCCAATCTTGAAACCCAAATGAATACTCTTCCATCCATTGTTCTTCGAACTATCAAATAATTAACATCACATTTAACACAAATTAAACAAAACTAATATCTTCATTTTCAAAAAATCAGAATACCTAAAAAAATAAAAAGCAACAACAGAAATTAAAGATATAAATTGCAAGAAAAAACGCACCTTCTAGAGTGTAGTGAAGCTATTATCATCATCAACAACCTCATCATGATAAGACACTCTTATGGCTCTTGGTAGTTCTGGGTTTGTGAATCTGTGGAAGAAAGAGAAACATCGAGGCGGTGAGTTCTATCTGGTAACTTCTGGATACAGTGTATGAGACCGGGTCAGATAATTATTTAACCTTGGTAGGAGATTAGCATTATAGAGAAAAACAACATCTACGATCCTTTATCCCAAATATGTGAGAAGCAAGAACTTACAAACGAATCACCCAGGCTTAAACTGCACTAATTAAGCCTTTCTTCATGCATATCTTCTGTCATAATTGGTTGATCCTATGAATAAACGAATACCAAGTAGTAATTCACTGTTGAGCAAACATAAATGTATAAAGAGAGAGTGAGTGACATGAACCTATGTGAATGGAGCATGCATGTAGTCACGTGATTTCAGAAGCATCATGGATTCCAGAAAAATAATATTAGTTCACTAAAATCGAAAACGAAAGTGAAATTTGGTGATTAAGCATACCTGGCTCCGGAACATCTATAACGTAGTTGAACTTGCTATTTTTACTACAAAAGATGCTATCAAGAATTTTAATTTTAATTTAAACCAATGCTAATAAGCCTAATTACAGCTAAACTTCAAACTATAACCACTACCACAAAAGATGCTAATCCAGAACTTTTATCAAATAGGTTATCATACACTAATATGGATTTATATGGAGACGTGAATCAACTTATAAAATCAGAAGTTAATCACAATCCGTGTATATTTTTCAATTGATTGCTATTGTTTTAAGATTCATTACAACAACATGTGTTCAAAGAAAACGACTTACCCAAAGATTTGCAGCACTCGTAGCTTACATGTGTAAAGGTAAAGGTATTACACCCTTATAGGTTTAACCAAACATGCAATGAATCTGCACACAATATACCAATAAGTCAATACATTTAAATCGAAGATTATATCAGTAAATAAAGAAACTTTAAACATAATAACATAAACTATGCACTCCTAAAACATGAAACCCTAAAAACATAAGTGATTGGCTGTAAATAATAGGATGGAAAACCTATATAAGAAACCGAATACCATAACATATTATTGAGCTGCATGTAAACACAATGTATAAATCAACAAATCACAAGGAATTTGACCAAAAGCCATATTGTATGATACATACGCATGTTTTCTCAGAAAAAGCATATTGTGGATACACGATGGTTTTTTTTCTTGGAGATCTTGTGGTGGCTGAGAAAAGTTTATTAGGGTTTGAGAGGGAAGTACGTGGCTTTGATTGTGTTAGTAACAAACTGAATAGAGAAGATAAATATATTCTAGGGTTATATTTAATGTTGGGTCGTTAACATATTACATTTTGATTTTGAATTGTCTAGCAAATCTTCTGGCTTGCTTCATTGGTTGAAGTGCTTGTATGTGGACTATCAGACCTATGTTCGAATCCCGCTAATTAAATTTTTAAACAAAATAAATCCGGATTTTCTTAATTACGAATTTTAATCAATTTTAATTAAGTAATAATAAAAAAATAACAAACTTTGCTTGCTTACGATAAACCTATAATTAACACATAATTCCACACATATAAAAGCCTAATATTAAATTGTATATAAAATATCAATTTACAAAATTCATTTAAAAATTAAAAAAATAAATACATGTTAAAAAATAGTTTACATGTGATGACATGGCAGATGACATGGCTGAAATTGAATTACTGGGCAATGACGTGGCATATCCTTCAAATGCCTCCTGTTATATATATATATATATATATATATATATATATATATATATATATATATATATATATATATATATATATATATATATATATATATGCAAAGCAGTAGTAATAAGCAAACGAAATGAGAAGGATCATAAGAATGAACATAATGTATCACAAGTCATACGAATGAAGCATAATAGAGATATCAATTGTAAGCATAATCAGAATCATAGAGTATGTATCAACAAAGGCGCGTCTAACGAGATACTCGAATAGACATAAGAAACATAGGAAAGCCACGAGCCGACCTAACGAGATACTCAAATAGGTCTCAAATCACATAATCACATATCTGTCAATTCATAGGGTGTACATAGAGGGCTAACCTCCAAGTACCAGACGTGAAAGGGGTACAAGGCACGTACAACCAGTCACTAAACCAAATCGTATCATATCATATCATATCAAAACAAATACTAGGATGCATCCATACGCCCCCCCACAAACAAATCATATACAAAGTGGACAAGAGATCTCATATCATATCATAATCAGACGGGGACGCCGGGGACTAATCACACCGCCCCAGATAGTGTCAAGCCATTGGTGCCTCAATGACACGCCCATGGTACCTCCATGAGTAGACTAAAAACTCGGGCATCAGAACAGAACATATCAGAACAAACAAAGCAAGGCTATCCATAACAAAATGCTCCCAGAGCATGACAGAACAGAATGCTCCCAGAGCATAATATAATAGAATCTCGCAATCACATAATCATAATCAAAGTGGATAGCAAATCAGATGTATCATAGCAAGGCTCATATCAAATAAATCATATCAACGAATCATATCAATCATATCAAATGGGGAACATAGAAATGGCATAACTGAAGGGAATCTTAGCAGTGTCAAGGATTGAAAGAAAGTCATGAGAAGTCCCTACTGAAAAGGGAAGAATATATGTACCTTATTCAAAGCAAATAACCAACCATAGAAAGCAAACGAATATGGCAACTACTCCCTCTTCGGCGGATCTACAGGAATTAATATCAAGTATTACTTATAAACTCGTTTTAAATCAAATTACTCATTTTAGGTTTTAAAATGTCAATATTATAAGGTTAGGGTCAAAAATGTAAATTATCAAAATTAAATATTTTAAGTCAAATAAAATTATTTTAAACTTTATTTTAATAAATTAATATTAAGATAATAATTTTGGACCTCATCATTATAATTTTATGTACTTTATTAATGTACCCACGATCTTAATATTTATACCGCGACGACCCAAGATTTTATAAAATCATGTACGACTTGTTTATAACCTGACATCGGTTTACTTCATCCATAAACACATGACACCCTTTATATTTATTTTCTGATGAGGCGAAAAATGAACCATTTTTAGGGGGTCATTTAAGCCCGGAATTGAATTTATTTGATCAAATATTGCCCTAAATCGTTCCTTTTGTGATTCTAGGTACTTTGGGAGTGAATTCTGGAAAAGAAAGTATTTTGGACGTTTTTGGAGTATAAAAGTGAAGAAAACGGCAAAGACTTAATTTTCCATGCTGAGAACAGTACCTGACGGCGTCAAGAAGAAAATTATGACGGCGTCAGGAGTAAAATCCATGACGACCCAGAGAAAACCTGAAGGCGTCAAGAGAAGGGCGTCAAGAGTATTTTTGGTGACAGCCTGCATAAGGAGTACACGTAACGGCGTCAAACCCAGATCTAGGCAGTCCGATAAATTATTTGGCGGCGAGATGACGGCGTCAGAAATTTGTTCTTGACGTCGTCACCTCACAGAATCTATATATACTTTTCTATTTCTCATTCATTAGGAGAGGAACTTGTGTGGAGAATACTAGGGTCGAACCTAATAAACCCTAGGTCATTTGTAACAGTATTTTCAAGAGTTTTCACCGCTTGAAACCTTTCATGTTCAATTAAGATAAGTCCTCTTTCAATTCATTCAATATGTCTATGTGTTGTTTGAATATATCTTATGCTTGTCTTGATTTTAACATGGTAGGCTAGATCTTTCATGTGTTTGCTTAGATGTAATGAAACCCAGATGTTAATTATAGGTTGATTGCTTGTTTATAGTTGTAATGGATGAATGATTTCAATGTTAGGCTTAAGAAAACTGGCAGATCTTCATTGTGTAACATGCTTGAACGTCTTAAGAAACATGAACCGATGTGTACTAGGTTTTAATGGTTGTATTTAATGCATGAGCAAATTCTAGTGATCCCATGTTAGGAGCTTCTTAGCCGGCTCGACATAGGAGTGAAGTAGGCGCTTATAGGATTGGGGAAGTAAGTACGCCACCCCATGAATGGTATTAAGGAATACAACCCGTCATCCACGCAACTGTAACAAGTAATTAACCTATAAAAGATATCTAGGAAGTAGTGAAACTTAAGTAAACACAATTCTCCCATATATTGCTCACACCTCTAGTTAATTTAGTTTATTTTCATTTTTAGTTTTTTATTTTGATTGCATCTTAGTAACTGGGTTAGTTGACTAGCAACTAATTCCGCCCAACTCCTTCAAAACCGAGATTTTTATTTGCTTTTTATAAAAACTAAAAAATACAAAAAGAATCATCCCTCATCTCTATACCTAGTCTTTAGGTTTTCTAATCCTAGTGACACTATTCCTAGCTGAACGATCAATCCCCCGGTACTTGTCATTATACTATACTACATCGATCAGGTACACTGCCTGATGGGGGTTGTAAGCTTCTCGAGATCCCTCGAGAGGTAAAGCCTGGTGCAATCCCTACGCATCATTTTCAATTCAAAAATCAAACAAATCATGCATGCGTTATCTTCTTTATTTTCTTTATTTGTAGCTCGTAAAAGATTTTGTGGTAACATATTATGTCGTGTATAAATATATCAAAACTCACGTATAAGAACCAATTCGAAATAACAAACATACTAGGTTAATCTTTAATGTTTCAGTTGTTGTTTCATATGACATTCACTTTGTATACATATGTATATATTTAAATGATCTATTTTGGTTCTTAGGTGACATGTTTTATGCGCACACATTACAAGTATTTCCAGCCCTTCTTTCTCCCATTCCCATGTTCACAATTTAACGTCACATGCATGTACATATGTATATTCAACCTTGTTTTCGAACTAAAAACAAAACCCACATCGACACAACCCTTTTTATGATTTCATGCGACATATAAACTGAATACATGCATGCATTTGCTGTTTTTTTTTTTTTTTTTTTTCATCTCGTTAAGGTTTGGTGTAGAACATGTTTAAGGTCGAATGAGAACAGATCAATGTCACGTAATAACAGATGTGAAACAAACGTACGAAGGTCGCTTAAATCAGATTACCATTTGTTATTTTATGTGGTGAGATTCCTGATTCATGTGACTGTTTTATCATTTCATGTAACACCCCTTGTGATTTTATATGAGAATTATTCCTGCATACTTCTTTATCGATTCACAAGGTTTATCAAGTAACATCTCATGCATTTAAACCGATTCATTTAGTACTTGTTTTACAAAAATGTTTTATATATATAGACATTGATCAAAACGAAAGAAGAATCGAACAAGGTGGATATGAGTTACCCTTGTAGCGTGATCGAGATGAAAAGAACAAGGAACCAAAACCAGAATCAAGCCAAACAAACTACCCAACAACCTTCGAACCTGATGTATATCCCACGACCAGAACCGAACCGAAACTAAGCAATCCAATATCCTTGAACCAGAAATACCACACCACGACCAACACCAGAAAAACACCACTCCTTCTCGAACCAGTATAACCGCGAGCCAACACCACCTTTTGTTATCCTTCGTACCACTCTTTTTCCCTCTCGAATGACCAAGAAAACCCAACTTCCGTAGTTGTGATATTACTAGGGTTTTGTGTGAGAGTGAATTGTGATATTGATCAGGCGTTTAAAAATGAGAATGTGTAGGGATTTATGGGCTGGAATCAGCCGAGTATTGTGGATAGTAGTTGATAAATATTTTATCTTTTAAACTTCCAAATATATGTGCTATATCTAAAAAGTTTATTTGTGTACAAGGTCTTCTCATTTTCAGCATATATGGTGACATTGACACGTGGAATATCTAGTCCAAAATAACAGTTACATTCGACCCTCTAATTGACTAGTAGCTTGTATAATATAACTCATGATTTAAGGGTTGTGTCATTATATTTTGTAGCTTAGATTAAGACCTCATATTTTGTAGTTTTTAAATTTATCACATAATTATTAAATGTTCATAGTCCTTAGGTATTATTCGTATTAATAGATATTCAATATCGTTTCGTATTATTTATTTATTTTTCGGTTGTACTCGTATTAAAGTCCAAATGTCATAACATAATTTAGGTTGTTATAATTCTTCCCATCTAAAAGAAAATTTCGTCCGCGAAATTGAAAGAGAAAGGTCGTAAACGAACATACCGAATCATGAAAAGAAGTGCGGATAACTAGCACGCATCGATTCTTCCGTTTCCCAAGTAGACTCGCTCTCGAGATGATTCCTCCAAAGAATCTTAATGAACGAAATAGTTTTGTTTCTCATGACTCGATCTTGACGCTCCAAAATAGCCTCAGGCTCCTCAACAAAAGATAAGTCTTCTCGAATTTGGTCAAACGGATATGACACAATATGGAGAGGATGATAATTATATCCCCTCAAAAGTGATACATGGAATACATTATGCACATGGAAAGCTGCGGAGGTAATGCCAATCGATACGAAACCTCACCAACATGATCTAAAATCTCAAACGGACCAATATAACACGGACTAAGTTTCCCATTAATACCAAAACGTTTAGCACCACGGAATGGAGAAATCTTAAGGAAAACACGATCCCCAGGACTAAACTCTAAGGCACGACGATGACGATCAGCATAGCTCTTCTGTCTAGCTCTAGCTTCCCTGAGCTTTTCCCTAGCCATAGAAACCTTCTCGATAGTCTCCTCAATCAATTCAGGACCCTCAATGAGGCGTTCACCAACCTCATTCCAACAAACAGGAGCCCTACACTTCCTACCATACAACATCTCGAAAGGTGCCATCTTAATACTCGCATGCCAACTATTATTATAAGCAAACTCTACCAAACACAAGTACTCATCCCAATGTCCCGTCCATTCTAAAGCACAGGACCTCAACATATCCTCCAACGTCTGAATGGTGCGTTCTGACTGCCCGTCGGTATGTGGATGGAAAGTCGTACTGAACATGAGCTGAGTACCCCAAGCTTTTTGTAACCCCCTCCAGAAACGTGAGGTAAAACGCGGATCTCTATCTGATATAATGGCTGCCGGAGTGCCATGTAAACGAACGATCTCCGGACAAAAAATTTCTCCTAACTTACCAACCGAATGTTCTTTCCGAATAGGCAAGAAGTGAGCGAATTTGGTTAAACGGTCGACAATCACCCAAATAGTGTCATTCTTCTTAAGAGTACGAGGTAACCCGGTAACAAAGTCCATCGAGATCTGATCCCACTTCCAGGTAGGAATATCTAATGGCTGCAAAAGACCACTGGTGCGCTGATGTTCGATCTTAACCTGCTGACAGGTCAAACATTTAGCGTCATACATCGCCACATCCTATTTCATACCATTCCACCAAAAATGTTGCTTCAAATCTCTATACATTTTGGTAGACCTGGATGAATAGTGAAAGGAGAACTGTGTGCTTTGGACAACACAACTTCACGAAGAGAAGGATCGTTAGGAACACATAAACGATCGCCAAACCAAACAACCCCATCACGATCAATCCGAAACTCTGTCTGCTTCCCTTCCTCCACATTCTGAACAATCGACCACAATTCACCATCATCCTTCTGAGCCTCCTTGATCCGTAGGATAAGGTTAGACTCAACCTTCAGACTAGCCCAGTAACCATCATATCCCCGAATACATAATTCTACCTCCATCTGCTCCAAATCATTGAGTATTCTAGGCTCAATCTCAAGACTAGCAATCATACCCGACTTCCTACTGAGAGCATCCGCCACAACATTGGCTTTACCCGGATGGTACTGAATATTAGCATCATAATCTTTCAAAAGTTCTAACCACCGTCTCTACCTCATGTTCAACTCCTTCTGTGTGAAAATATACTTGAGGCTTTTATGGTCTATGAAGATGTCACACGTCTCACCATATAGATAATGCCTCCAGATCTTTAGAGCAAAAACTACTGCCGCTAGCTCTAAATCATGAGTCGGGTAATTCTCTTCATACGGTTTCAATTGACGAGATGCATAGGCAATCACCTTCCCATGCTGCATGAGAACACATCCCAAACCCTTCTTTGATGCATCACTGTATATTTGATAACCACCTGTACCCGAAGGAAGAGTAAGAATAGGAGCTGAGACTAATCGTTTCTTCAATTCCTCAAAACTTTGTTCCCGCTCATCAGTCCATACAAACTTCTCACTTTTCCTCATCAGCTGTGTCATGGGCAAAGCTATACATGAGAATCCCTCTACAAACCTCCGATAATAACCAGCAAGCCCCAAGAAACTCCTGACCTCAGTCACATTCGTAGGTCTTGGCCATTTTGTGATAGCCTCCACCTTTGCCGAGTCCATTTTGATACCATCAGAGGATACGACATGACTCATAAATGCTACTTGCCTTAACTAAAACTCACACTGAGAAAACTTTGCATACAATTTCTTCTGTCGTAGGATCTCCAAAACAATGCGAAGATACTGCTCATGCTCCTCCTTCGTCTTAGAGTATACCAAAATATCGTCAATGAACACGATGACAAATTTATCGAGGTACTCGTGAAATACGTGGTTCATCAAATCCATGAAAACGGCTGGAGCATTCGTCAACCCAAAAGGCATCACGAGAAATTCATAGTGACCATATCTAGTGCGGATTGCTGTCTTAGGAACATCTTGCTCCTTCACCCGCAATTGATGGTAACCTGATCTCAAATCGATTTTAGAGAAGAATTTAGCTCCCTGAAGCTGGTCAAACAAATCATCAATACGGGGAAGCAGATAACGGTTTCGAATGGTAATACGGTTCAACTCACGGTAATCGATACATAACCTCATACTTCCATCCTTCTTTTTCACAAACAACACCGGAGCACCCCAAGGAGAAACACTTGGACGGATAAAACCAGAATTAAGAAGATCCTGTAACTGTTCTTTCAATTCCTTCAACTCAATAGGAGCCATACGGTAAGGAGCTTTAGATATGGGTTCGGCACCCGGAATCAGATCAATGCTAAATTCAACCTCTCGCTCGGGTGGCATACCCGGCAATTCATCAGGAAAGACGTCAGGGAATTCACAAACAACAGGATGATCATTAATACAAGGACTGTCTAAAGAAGTATCTTTAATTGAAGCCAGAAAACCCTCACAACCATGAGAAAGTAGTGAGAACTTAACAGAAATACCAGGTTTGGAACCTTGGTAAACAAAATCCGGAGCATACAAATTACCAAATATAACTCGTCTGGTATGACAATCAATTGTCGCCCGATGCTCGGACAACCAGTCCATACCCAAGATGATATCAAAATCGTACATATCCAGTGGAAGCAAATTGGTAGAACGGATTTTATCATCAAAACGAATAGGGCAGTTTAGATATTCACGATCAATAATCACACGGTTCTTCATAGGAGTAGAGATAGATAGGGTTTGTTTTAATGGTGTTGCAAGTATATTACTATGTTTAGCAAATGAGTTAGAAATCACTGAATGTGTAGCGCCCATGTCAAATAAAGTAAATGATGTACGACCAAATAAATGAAGAAAACCCGAGATGGTACCTGAGGAGTTCGCGGCTTGATGCCTAGTCATCGAATTAACACGCCCCTGAAAATTCTGCTGACGATTTCCACCATTTCCCTTGTCGTTTCTTCCATTTCTATCACCCGCCTTGGCACAATCCCTAGCCATGTGTCCCACCTGGTTACAAATAAAACAAGCTCCCGTAACCCTGTTGCACTGCCCAGAGTGACGCTTCCTACAAGTCTTACACTCCTCAGTTCTGACATAACCATTCTGACCATAAGAACCTGAACCACGAGAATCTTGTCGCCCTCTGTTCTACCTATCCCTCTGTTGGTGGTCGTGATGCTGATAATCGCGTCCAGATCTGTAGTTACCCTGATCCGATCTACCATAACCCCGATAGTCATGTCCCCTACGATCACCTCCTCTAGCATTGCTCCCTCTCTGACCATTACCCTGACCTGACTGCACTGGCTCTCCCTCATAGTTCCTCTTCACTCCCTGTTTGGCCCTTTCCTTCAGAATCTCCAGATTACGAACCGCATTCGCCACTTGGGCGACATCATCAAAGTGTGTGTTGACAATACCCTCCAGAACCTTATTCCTTAACGCCCATTTAAACTTCTTTGCCTGCTCAGCCTGAGTGCCAGCTCTTGCACCCATAAAACCAGCCAACCTAAGGAACCTCTTCATAAAATCTGTACTAGTCTCCTTTTCGTACTGGTAGATATTATGGTACTCACGCTCAAACTTCTCCTGTTCGGATACTGGAAAATAATGAAGAAGAAAGATTTCCCGAAAACCAGCCCAAGTCAAAGTAGTCATAAAGTCATCACCCTTGGCCGCCTTGTAGGATTTCCACCAATTCAAGGCATCGCCCTCAAACTTGTAAGTCGCCAACCTTGCTTTGAACTCGTCACCGCATCCTAACACCTCAAACAACTTTTCAATGTGACCAAGCCAATCCTGCGCCTCAGAAGGAGAAGAAACGGAACTGAATGATTTGGGTTTCTGTTTCGAGAATTTCTCCAACCATGTAGCGATAGTAGATGGTGGGTTACCACCACCCGAACCTCCACTAGAACCTGGGTTGTTGCGATTCATCTCTTCAGCAATACGGGCAGTAATGTTGGGAATCAATGCGTCCACCCGCTGCTGAACTGCTGCTTCAAAGGCAGGGTTGGAAGTGAATTCATCGGTGAAACGAGTGTTAACCATCTGAAAGATCATAAACGAACCAACGAAAGAAATTAACGGTTAGGAATCAAAATACGAAAGAAAAGATCGAAACAGAAGGAAGCCTAATGTCTACCCAATCCTCACAGGTCATAGTTAAAGTCCTATAGGTCAAAACCTAGAGCTCTCTGATACCATAATTGTATCACCCCAACCCGAGAAGGGCTAAAGTATCACATTATGGTGACATATCAGAACATACAAATAATAATACGCAAGCGGAAGACTTCATAAATAACATAAGTCATGAACATCAAGACTTAAACATTACAAAATCCAACATAAGTCTAAAGGAAATAAAATGAAGTAAATAATCCAACATAAGTTCCATGATCATCCAAACAATGAGGAAACTAAATATGGTAGGTCAGCTATGCTCCTACTTTTAACACTCGAGCCCAGATTCCCGCTTATTACCTGCCGCATGGAAAAGAAAATGCGGATGAGCATAAAAAGCCCAGTGAACAGATATATATGCAAAGCAGTAGTAATAAGCAAACGAAATGAGAAGGATCATAAGAATGAGCATAATGTATCACAAGTCATACGAATGAAGCATAATAGAGATATCAAATGTAAGCATAATCAGAATCATAGAGTACGTATCAACAAAGGCGCGTCTAACGAGATACTCGAATAGACATAAGAAACATAGGAAAGCCACGAGCCGACCTAACGAGATACTCAAATAGGTCTCAAATCACATAATCACATATCCATCAATTCATAGAGTGTACATAGAGGGGCGACCTCCAAGTACCAAACCTGGAAGGGGTACAAGGCACGTACAACCAGTCACTAAACCAAATCGTATCATATCATATCATATCAAAACAAATCCTAGGATGCATCCATACGCCCCTCACAAACAAATCATATACAAAGTGGCCAAGAGATCTCATATCATATCATAATCAGACGGGGACGCCGGGGACTAATCACACTGCCCCAGATAGTGTCATGCCATTGGTGCCTCAATGACACGCCCATGGTACCTCCATGAGTAGACTAAAAACTCGGGCATCAGAATAGAACATATCAGAACAAACAAAGCAAGGCTATCCATAAAAAAATGCTCCCAGAGCATGACAGAACAGAATGCTCCCAGAGCATAATATAATAGAATCTCGCAATCACATAATCATAATCAAAGTGGATAGCAAATCAGATGTATCATAGCAAGGCTCATATCAAATAAATCATATCAACGAATCATATCAAATTGATCATATCAATCACATCAAATGGGGAACATAGAAATGGCATAACTGAAGGGAATCTTAGCAGTGTTAAGGATAGAAAGAAAGTCATGAGAAGTCCCTACTGAAAAGGGAAGAATATATGTACCTTATGCAAAGCAAATAACCAACCATAGAAAGCAAACGAATATGGCAACTACACCCTCTTCAGCGGATCTACAGGAATTAATATCGAGTATTACTTATAAACTCGTTTTAAATCAAATTACTCATTTTAGGTTTTAAAATGTCAATATTATAAGGTTAGGGTCTAAAATGTAAATTATCAAAATTAAATATTTTAAGTCAAATAAAATTATTTTAAACTTTATTTTAATAAATTAATATTAAGATAATAATTTTGGACCTCATCATTATAATTTTATGTACTTTATTAATCTACCCACGATCTTAATATTTATACCGCGACGACCCAAAATTTTATAAAATCATGTACGACTTGTTTATAACCCGACATCGGTTTACTTCATCCATATACACATGACACCCTTTATATTTATTTTCAATTCAAAAATCAAACAAATCATGCATGCGTTATCTTCTTTATTTTCTTTATTTGTTGCTCGTAAAAGATTGTGTGGTAACATATTATGTTGTGTATAAATATATCAAAACTCACGTATAAGAACCAATTCGAAATAACAAACATACTAGGTTAATCTTTAATGTTTCAGTTGTTGTTTCATATGACATTCACTTCGTATACATATGTATATATTTAAATGATCTATTTTGGTTCTTAGGTGACATGTTTTACGCGCACACATTACAAGTATTTCCAGCCCTTCTTTCTCCCATTCCCATGTTCACAATTTAACGTCACATGCATGTACATATGTATATTCAACCTTGTTTTCGAACTAAAAACAAAACCCACATCGACACAACCCTTTTTATGATTTCATGCGACATATAAACTGAATACATGCATGCATTTGTTTTTTTTTATTAATTTCATCTCGTTAAGGTTTGGTGTAGAACATGTTTAAGGTCGAATGAGAACAGATCAATGTCATGTAATAACAGATGTGCCAAACGTACGAAGGTTGCTTAAATCAGATTACCATTTGTTATTTTATGTGGTGAGATTCATGATTCATGTGACTGTTTTATCATTTCATGTAACACCCCTTGTGATTTTATATGAGAATTATTCCTGCATACTTCTTTATCGATTCACAAGGTTTATCAAGTAACATCTCCTGCTAAACCGATTCATTTAGTACGTGTTTTACAAAAATGTTTTATATATATAGATATTGATCAAAACGAAAGAATCGAACAAGGTGGATATGAGTTACCCTTGTAGTGTGATCGAGATGAAAAGAACAAGGAACCAAAACCAGAATCAAGCCAAACAAACTACCCAACAACCTTCGAACCTGATGTATATCCCACGACCAAAACCGAACCGAAACTAAGCAATCCAATATCCTCGAACCAGAAATACCACACCACGACCAACACCAAAAAAACACCACTCCTTCTCGAACCAGTATAACCGCGAGCCAACACCACCTTTTGTTATCCTTCGTACCACTCTTTTTCCCACTCGAATGACCAAGAAAACCCAACTTCCGTAGTTGTGATATTGCTAGGGTTTTGTGTGAGAGTGAATTGTGATATTGATTAGGCGTTTAAAAATGAGAATGTGTAGGGATTTATGGGCTGGAATCAGCCGAGTATTGTGGATAGTAGTTGATAAATATTTTATCTTTTAAACTTCCAAATATATGTGCTATATCTAAAAAGTTTATTTGTGTGCAAGGTCTTCTCATTTTCAGTACATATGGTGACAGTGACACGTGGAATATCTAGTCCAAAATAACACTTACATTCGACCCTCTAATTGACTAGTAGCTTGTATAATATAACTCATGATTTAAGGGTTGTGTCATTATATTTTGTAGCTTAGATTAAGACCTCATATTTTGTAGTTTTTAAATTTATCACATAATTATTAAATGTTCATAGTCCTTAGGTATTATTCGTATTAATAGATATTCAATATCGTTTCGTATTATTTATTTATTTTTCGGTCGTACTCGTATTAAAGTTCAAATGTCATAACAGTTTTTAGGTTGTTAAAGTTCAAAACACTTTTCCTAAAGTGTTTACTAAAATACCAAAAAAATAATAAAGTTACAGCCTCGACTCTCCCGTGGAAGGAAGGGCGTTGTAAACTAAAAAAAAAAAAAAAAAAAAGTCTCACAATATAACAAAAACGTGAAATTAGTTGTTTATCGGATTATTTCAATTACTACAACCGATTAAGCGGGAAATACGGAAGCTAAGACATTAAATTGCTAGCTGAAGAGAGAAACACTCTTCTTTCCCGTCCCGTCGCACGTGGTTTTGAAAGAAACGGTTTCAATTAACGTAACGTTTTATAAAAAGAAAAAAACAAAAGAAATAAAAAGTTTTTGAGATAAAAATAAAAAAATAAAAAGATTTTTTTTTCTCTTTTCTTTTTCTTTTTGATTTTGTTTGTGGTGTATGCTCACCCGTTCTTATTTTGAGAGTCTTACGTCTCCATTTTCAAACCCCGAGCGGGTTCTACGACATAATAGTCGGGTTCATTTCCTTGACGACGAGTAGATGAACCAAAACGAACAACACAATGGACCCCCGCCGATGGGTGGTCTGCAGCACAATGTTATCCCTCCGATGGGACAACAACCGGCTTTTGATCCACGTCCAATGGAGGAACAACTCCAATCACCGTTTAACGGTGTGAGGAGAGCTATTTTGATTCCGGACATCAATGCCAACTTTGAGATCAATCACGGATTACTCAATTTAATCACGGGTATATCCTTTCACGGGTTTGATAACGAAGACCCATATGCTCACATCCGAAATTTCACCGACATCGCTGAGACCATTAGAATGAACCAAGTTCCTCACGATGTGGTGAAATTGAAGTTATTTTCTTTCTCCTTAAAAGGGGCAGCCCGGACTTGGTTGGAAAAGGAATCGCCTAATTCGATTCACACTTGGAATGATCTTGCTTCCAAGTTTGTTAACTATTTCTATCCTCCCTCTAAAACTTCTAATCTACGATCCCAAATCTTTCGGTTCCAACAAGCTTTTGATGAGTCATTTAGTGAAGCTTGGGATCGATTCAAAGATTTGTTGGAAAAATGTCCTAACCATGGGTTCACCGACCTTCAGTAGATTGACACTTTCTATAATGGGTTATGTCATGTTGACCAAGACTCACTCAACTCTGCTGCGGGTGGGAACTTGTTGGCTAGGAACACGAATGATGCTTTCACGATAATTAAAAATAAGGCTCGTGTGAGAATGTCTAGAAATAAACCTCAAGTGTCTAATAATGGTAAAAGTAATGATGAAATGATAAGTATGCTTGTGGCTTTAACAAAGAAAGTTGATGCTATGTCTATGGAAAAATCAAGTCATCAAGTCAATGTTGTAAATCAAGGTTGTATTACTTGTGGTGGTCCACATCTGTATTACGAGTGTCCGTCAACCGGTTCTTATGCTCAAGAGAACGTGTATGCTACGAACATGGGTGGCAACGGTTACCCACCTCTTCAAGGAGATCGAAATCTTCTCAATTACCGTTCGAGCCATTATCTTGGACCACCCGGTTTTCAAAATCAGAATCATAACAATAATGTGCAAAACCGTACACATCAAGCTAATCAAAATCAAAAGCGACAAAATCAAGGTTTTCAAAACCAAGGTGTTAACCACAATCGGAATTTTCAGGGAAATCAAAACCAAGCCCCGATTCAAGGGAATAATTTTCAGAATAATAATCATGGGAACTTTAATCATGGAAATCAGAATAATGGCAATTTTCAAAACCGTGGGCAAAATTTCAATAATCAAAATCAAGATGTTATTCCAAATCCGTCGCCCACGGATGAGTTTGTTAATACAAATATCGCCTAAAAACGTTATTTATATTTTACGATATTCACTAAGTTTTGTTAATGACAAATGTAAACTTTAGTTTCTAAGTAAAACATAATCTTAGTTTTAAAGACTTGCATAAACTAGACTTTTGCTACATTTTACATTTCAAAAAACACAACACTTTTTATTTTCTGAAAATAGAATTGTCACATCACATTTATGGCAAGTTTTGTCATTATACATTTATGGAAAGAAATGTGTGTGACTTACTTAGATGTTGCTTGCAAGTTTAGTGTTTGACTTGATATTATGTGATGTGACATTGTTTGGTTTGCAAGAGTAATGAGATATGACTTTGTTTGGTTTGCAAGATTTATTGCAAAACCAACTGCAAGCCCGGCGGTACCCTGGAGGTACACGGGCGGAACCGTTTTGAGGGGTCCGCCTGATCCGCCAGACCTGCAGAAGGTTTGGCTATAAATATTGAGCCACAAGTTGAATTTTGGCTCATCACTTGACATTATATTTTACACACACATTCATTCTTTCATCTAACCTCTTAACATTTTATATGTGAAGTTTCTTTTTGTAGCAAAGAGATTCACGAGCTTACTAAAAGTAACAAGTATTCAACACAACGTTGCAAGACTTGTTAGCTTAGCATTGTGTAGACTTGTGTAGTTTACACTTTATTTGATTGTGTATTTTCAGTAGTGATCGGTTAGTATTTTAGTCCTCAAAATACAAAGTGTATCGGGAGTAGTTGTACCCTTGTAAAGAACTAACGGGAGTGGTTGTACCCTTGGTAAAGAACTCGACAAGTATAAGCGACGTGTAAGGTTTTCTCCGCCGGTGAAAGGAGCTTGTTGACTGGTGAAAGTAACTCTCGAGTTGGATACTCGGGGCGTGGACGTAGGGCAAGGAAAAAGAGTCCTTGTAGCCGAACCACGATAAATACTCGTGTTGTGGTTTGATCGTTTCTTTCATTTACTTGCATGTTATATATTGTGTTTGTGTATATATCTTTGATCAAACGGAAAGTTTCAAAGCTAACTTAACAAGCTAAAAAGATTTTAATCGGTAAACTATTCAACCCCCCTTCTAGTTTTCCACAATTGGCATCAAGAGCTACGTTGCTCAAGCTTTTAAAATATAGTGTGTTTTAAAACTTGAAACGATCCATGGATTTTGAAAATTACAAAGAAGGGCAATCTATGCAAAGACCACCACTCTTTGAAGCAAATGGTTTTATATATTGGAAAAACCGTTTTGAAACTTACGTGAAATCTAAAGATATAGATTTGTGGTATATAATTATTGATGGTGATAACGTAGTTACTAACATCAAAGATGATGATCAAAAGAAATTAATTGGTAAAAATAATGAAGCTAAAATGATGCTTTACAACGCTTTGCCTAAGAAAGAATATGAAAGAGTCTTTTTGTGTAAAACCGCCAAAGATATTTGGCAATCTTTAATTGTCACTCATCAAGGAAACTCACAAGTTAAAGATAACAAAATTGATCTTCTTATTCAACATTATGAACAATTTGTTATTTCCGAAGATGAGATTATTGATAATGCTTTTGTTAGGTTTAATACTATTATTACTTCACTTAAAGCACTTGACGAATATTTTTGTAGTAAGAACTTTGTCAGGAATTTTCTTAGAGCACTCCATCCGAAGTGGAGAGCAAAAGTGACGGAAATTGAAGAATCCAAAGATCTTTCAAGCATGTCACTTGATGAGCTAATTGGAAACCTCAAAGTTGACGAAATAGTAATGGAAAAAGATTGGGAACTAGTTAGAGGCTAGAAAGAAAAAGTTAAGTCCATTGCCTTGAAAGCTAGAGTCCAATCAAGTGATGATGAAGAATCTACTTCGGATAGTGATGATGAGGAATATGCTATGGCCGTTAGAGACTTCAAGAAGTTCTTTCGTAGAAAAGGAAAGTTTGTAAGGCAACCTAAAGATGACAAGAAAACTTTCCGAAAAGATCGTGATAATAGGAAAGGAAAGGTTGAAAGAAAGTGATATAGGTGTGGAGACACAAGTCATCTTGTAGGAGAATGTCCAAAACCACCCAAGAGCAAACCTCAACAAGCTTTTGTGGGTGGTGCTTGGAGTGACTATGAAGGAGATGACGATGAGCCAAAGAATGACGATATTGCTCTCATGGCTCACAACTCAAATGAGGTATTATCCGACTCATCTTACTCCTCTATTGATGATGACACTTTACAAAAAGAATATAACAAACTTTGTGAATTGAGCTTAAAAATCATAAACAAAAATAAATTTTTGAAAACTAAAAAGGAGTTTTTAGAAAATGAAGTTTATGAGTTAAAAGAAAAAGCTATGAGATTAGAAAAGAGTAAAGGTATTGACACACCTTACAAATCATGTGAAGAGCTTAAACTAGAAGTTGAGAAACTCAAAATTGCTCAAAATGATCTAATAAAACAAACCACAAAGTTTAGGAAGTTCGATAAGAGCATTTCTTGTGCGAATGAAATTATGAAACTTCAAAAGTCACCCTTTGATAAAACAGGACTAGGATTACGAAAATAGAAACTTCAAAGGGTCAAATGAAACAAGAAAAGATTGCACAAGAAACAAATAAAATTGCTATAGCAGCCTGCGGATCAGGCGGAACCCAATTTAGGGTTCCGCCCGTTGGTCCCGAAGGTTCCGCCAGGTCTGCTGCAGCAGTAACTCCATCCACTTCGGATCGTTCAAAATTTGTTAAAGTTACATACAAAAATGGAACAAAACCTGTGTTTAAAACTGGAGTAGGATTTAGTAAAAATGAATTTAGAGCTAAAACTACTCAACCAAGACCTAAGACTCCAATTCCCAAACGCCCCTTTCCAAAGAGCAACTTCAACGCTCGACCAAACTACCAACATGTTTGGAACCAAAACACTCCTAGACATTACCAAACTCCAAACCACATGCCATGGAACCCTTATGCTCTATTTTCATACTTGGAACAAATTAATGGTATGCTTAACCAAAATGGACCCATGAGAAATTGGGGACCAAATGTTTGAGTGTTTTTCATAAAATAGGTGTTCCTCAAAGTTTGTTTGGAACCGGATGAATGTATTAAAGATAGCGGTTGTTCAAGGCACATGACGGGTAACAAAAGCCTCTTCACTTCTTATCACAAATGTGACGGAGGTAATGTTACATTTGGTAGTAATGCTAAGAGCAAAATCATCGAAAAAGGTACAATCTCTCATGACTCCCTTTTTATTGATGATGTAGCTCATGTTGATAACTTAGGCTTTAATCTCCTTAGTATTAGTCAACTTTGTCGTAATAAGTATAATGTTCTTTTTAGTGAAAACGGAAGTAAAATACTTAAAGATGGTATAACCATAGCCAAAGGTGTCCTTAAGAACAACGTATATGTCATGAAGATGGATCCAACATCTAGAGACAAACTTTGTCTTATCTCATTAGATGAATCTTCAACTTTATGGCAGAGACGTTTAGGACACGCTAACATGAGACTAATCCAAAACCTTTCCTCCAAAGACTTAGTTCGAAACCTACCTAAGTTGAAATATGACCAACACTTTTGTGATGCTTGCAAAGTCGGTAAACAAGTCCATAATAGCCATAAGGCTAAAAACTTGGTTTCTACATCTAGGTGTCTAGAACTTTTGCATATGGATTTATTTGGTCCATCCGCTATACAAAGTTATGGAGGTAACTTCTACACTTTGGTCATAGTTGATGATTACTCAAGATATACTTGGACAAAATTTTTGAAAAGTAAAAATGAAGCTTTTGATAAATTTGAGATTCTAACTAAGAAAATTCAAAATCAAGTAGGGTCTAATATTGTGTCTATTAGAACGGATCACGGTCGTGAATTTGATAATGAATTTCAATTTGGAAACTTTTGTGATAATAATGGTATAACTCATAACTTTTCGGCTCCACGTACTCCTCAATCTAATGGTGTAGTAGAACGTAAAAACCGGACATTACAAGAGATGAGTAGAACAATGCTTAATGAACAAAACATTCCACAAAAGTTTTGGTGTAATGCCGTTGACACATCAACGTACATTTTAAATCGAGTCTTAATTAGACCATTTTTGAATAAAACTCCTTATGAACTATATAAAGGTAAAAAGCCTACATTAGGATACTTTAGAGTGTTTGGGAGTAAATGTTTCATTCTTAACACCAAGGATTATCTCACCAAATTTGACCCAAAGTCTTATGAAGGTGTATTTCTTGGATATTCACAAAATAGTAAAGCATACATTGTTTTGAACAAAGAAATCTTAAGAGTCGAGGAATCGTTGAACGTAACATTTGACGAGAGTCCACCTCCCTCTAAGACATCACCTTTGGTAGATGATGACTTAGTTGAAAGTCAAGCAATAGAAAATCAAGAAATTTTAAGTGATGACAAAGAAGATGAACTATTAAACAAAGAACTTGTCAATGTCAAAGAATCTAAAAGTCATTCATTAGATGGTGTCATTGGTAATATTAACGAAAGAACACTAAGGTCAAAAGTTTAAAATGAAAGCAATTACTTTTGTTTCGTGTCAACCATTGAACCTAAAAATATCAATGAAGCCATTAAAGATGAGTCTTGGGTAATTGCAATGCAAGAAGAGTTAAACCAATTTGTTAGGAATGGTGTATGGACATTAGTTCGTCAACCAACGAGTCAAACTATAATTGGAACAAAATGGGTATTTCGTAATAAAATGGATGAAAATGGAATTGTATCTAGAAACAAAGCTAGGCTAGTTGCACAAGGATATAACCAACAAGAAGGCATTGACTACGATGAAACTTTTGCTCTGGTTGCTAGGCTCGAGTCAATTAGAATCTTACTTGCATATGCATGTGCACACAATTTTAAACTCTTTCAAATGGACGTCAAAAGTGCATTTCTAAACGGAGTCATTAATAAAGAAGTGTATGTTGCCCAACCACCGGGCTTCATCGATTTTGAAAAACCAAATAATGTTTACAAACTTAAAAAGGCTCTTTACGGACTTAAGCAAGCTCCAAAAGCATGGTATGATCGACTTAAAACATTCCTAGTTGACCATAAGTATACCATGGGCTTAGTTGATAATACTCTCTTCACTAAGAAGAAAGATTCACATATTATCATAGTCCAAATCTATGTTGATGACATTATATTCGGATCAACTTGTCAAGAATTATGTGTGGATTTCTCAAAAATCATGCATGACGAGTTTGAAATGAGTATGATGGGAGAACTCAACTTTTTCCTAGGACTCCAAATCAAACAACTAGAAGATGGTATCTTCTTTAACCAATCTAAATATATTAAGGACATGCTTAAGAAATTTGGACTAGAAGATTCGAAACCTATCAAAACTCCCATGTCCACGGAAACTAAACTCACCAAGGATGAGGAAAGTGAATCCGTAGATAGCACTAAATATAGAGGTATGATTGGTAGTCTACTTTACCTAACGGCTAGTAGACCCGACATTATGTTTAGTGTTTGTCTATGTGCTCGTTTTCAAGAAGATCCTAAAACTACCCATCTCGAAGCCGTTAAAAGGATTTTTAGGTATATTAAGGGCACTACACATTTAGGTTTATGGTATCCCAAAGGAACGGGAATAGACACCATAGTGTATGCCGACTCGGATCATGCCGGTGACTATGTCGATGGAAAAAGTACAAGTGGTATTTGTACTTTTGTTGGACATTGTCTCACCTCATGGTTCTCTAAGAAGCAAACGGCTCTTGCTATCTCAACAACGGAAGCCGAGTACGTTTCGGCCGGAAAGGCATGTCAACAAGCTCTTTGGATGAAGCAAGCTCTTGTCGACTACGGAATTCAACTCAATGACATCACAATTCTTTGTGACAACAAAGGTGCCATTGATCTTAGCAAAAACCCGGTTCAACATGCTCGTACTAAACATATTGAAATCCGTCATCGTTTCCTTCGTGACAACGTTCAAAAAGGAAATATCTCAATTGAGAAAGTTTCTTCCGAAGACAACATAGCCGACATTCTCACAAAACCCCTTAAACGTGAACCTTTTAACCTTCTTAGGCTAGGCTTAGGACTCATGGAACCTACATTATAGTTCTGGACATTAGACAAAAATCACAAAAATCAAAACAAATCCATAACTATTTTTCTCAGCAGGGTCGGCGGAACCCTCAGACATAACGGGCGGAACCCCTTCTAGGGTTCCGCCGTATCCGCCGACCTGCAAAATCAAAATCTTTGTTTATATTAAACCAAACACCCATTATCTCATACCACCACTTCCAAACTGCTACTATTCACTTTACCATCCATCCATACCTACGAATTCTTGGTCCTCCATTCATTTACATTGCAAATCAATCATCATTGTAAGTATTCTAAACGTGATTACAATCCTGATCTGAGTCTAGGAATTCTATTTCTTGCACAAAAACAAAAACTTGGGGTTATGCATTAACTTGAACAACTCATGCATAAGATTAGGTGTTTAACATAACTAATCATGTTTCCCATAGTTAGGAATTGCATTTTTACTTGGTATAAACATGTTTGCTAAAACACCCCATGTCAAATTCTTCCAAAAATTTCTCACAAGTAGGACAAATATTTTTTTCGTCTCACATTGAGAATACAAAATCAAAACGTTATGTTTAAAACATCACTTGCATAATGTCTCTTGAATGCTAAAGGGAATACATAACCAATATGTATTTTCGGGTACATTCAAACGAAGCTACATTGAACTAGGAGCGTTTGGGTTATCTTTTGTTTTATAACAAAACTTGCATAAAACTATTTTTGAAGCATCAAAATGAGTTAAGATAACCGCACCTCCACATAGTTTTCATATAGGCACACACTTGAACAGCCACATTATAATGAGTAGTTTACTTAAACTAAAATGTGAAATTTTGTTGTTCTAGGAATCATCATGCCTCCTCTAACCCACTACGACCACAAGGACACCATTAAGTACCTACCAAAACACCACAAAACCAAAGGCCTTACCCTAAACCAAGTCAACGTTTTCAAAGCCTTAGAAAAACACTATGTCCATGAGGGTAGAACCATTGACCCATCTTTCCTTGAAGGCACAAACCTTTATGCCGAATTCGCCACAATTAACTTTGAGTGTGTTTTGAATATCGACGAGCCTATTTGTCCTAGGTTCATTCTAGAGTTCTATGCATCCTCCGTCCTTTCCACGGATGATTATGGTCATATGTCTATCAACTTTAGGGTTAGCGGTCATCAATACTCCTTCATTCTTGAGGAGTTTGCTCAAATCCTAGGTGTCCCAAACCGTGGTACCACCACAACAAGTGTACCATCAACCAAAACCATTGTTGTTCCATCCCATCTACCATGACATCCATGGTCCTCTATATGGAGAACCAAACTTTGAAAACCATGATCACCCAAATTCACCACACTCTCAAGCTCAAACCTTTGAGTCTTTCTTTCCTTCATATGAGGATATACAAAACATGGTTGAAAACCACCTCCATCAAGCAATGGAATTTCAAACCACCTTGCTTGACTCAATACCAAATCCATTATCCACCCAAGAACCAAAAACCAACCAACCCTCAAACAAAGAAACCAAAACCAACCAATTTCCTCCCACTCATCCCAATGTGTGCTCAAATTGTAAGCAAATGGGTGCAAGCATCAAAACGTTGCTTCACCAATTCCAAGATGAAACCCGGTTTGCATTCCAACACGTCATAGAACATTTGGATGCTCTTTCCTACTCAAACAAATCCTAGACAACCATTTGGAGGCCGTTTGCCCCTATTTAGGAAACTAGGCTTTTATTTTTCTTTCTTGGTTAATTTTTAAGTTTTTAGAAGTAGAAGAATATTACCCATTTCATGTCCTTTGACTTTTCTAAGTCAAAATTTTACTTGGAATGCTATTTCTTTCTACTTACTTTCGTGCATTGTTGGTTGATCATTCTTATTGTGGTTGCAATGTGTGTGGTAACTACAAATTTGGCTATATATATCACCAACTAACCATTTTTTTTGTATGATCCAAAATCCATGTTTCCCACCTTGGCACTCCTTTTAGGGGGAGTAACAAGCAAGGGGGAGCAAGTGCATTTTTCCGCTTCGCTACTCTACTTTTTGTTTCGACAAAAAGGGGGAGAAATATATTAAACCTTCAAAACTTAATACGATTTTCATCACTTAAGTAAAAAAAATTTAATATAATTTTTTTTAAGTCTTAAAAACCAAGATTTTGTGAGTTACTTAAAAACAAAGTGTATGTTTTGTCATCAACAAAAAGGGAGAGATTGTTAATACAAATATCGCCTAAAAACGTTATTTATATTTTACGATATTCGCTAAGTTTTGTTAATGACAAATGTAAACTTTAGTTTCTAAGTAAAACATAATCTTAGTTTTAAAGACTTGCATAAACTAGACTTTTGCTGCATTTTACATTTCATAAAACACAACACTTTTTATTTTCTAAAAATAGAATTGTCACATCATATTTATGGCAAGTTTTGTCATTATACATTTATGGAAAGAAATGTGTTTGACTTACTTAGATGTTGCTTGCAAGTTTAGTGTTTGACTTGATATTATGTGATGTGACATTGTTTGGTTTGCAAGAGTAATGAGATGTGACTTTGTTTGGTTTGCAAGATTTATTGCAAAACCAACTGCAAGCCCGACGGTACCCTGGAGGTACACGGGCGGAACCGTTTTGAGGGGTCCGCCTGATCCGCTAGACCTGCAGAAGGTTTGGCTATAAATATTGAGCCACAAGTTGAATTTTGGCTCATCACTTGACATTATATTTTACACACACATTCATTCTTTCATCTAACCTCTTAACATTTCATATGTGAAGTTTCTTTTTGTAGCAAAGAGATTCACGAGTTGTTAATGAAACTGAAAAAGAAATACTGGTTAAAACAAAGTTGCCTTATCCGTCACGCTTAAACGAACAAAAGCACCGCGAGAAGGATAAAAACCAAATGGAAAAGTTTTATCAGATTTTTCAAGAATTACACTTTGATATAAGTCTCGCGGATGCTATACTTTTGATGCCAAAATTTGCTTCGATGCTAAAAGGACTTTTGAATAATAAGAAAAAACTTTTTGAAATGTCAAAGACTCAAATGAATGAGAATTGCTCAGCGGTTCTTCTTAAAAAGCTACCCAAAAAGCTTGAAGACCCTGGCAAGTTTCTCATTCCACGCAATTTTTCGGGTATGGTTCAATGCTTCGCCTTGGCCGATCTTGGTGCTAGCATTAACCTAATGCCATTGTCGATTTGGAAAAAGTTGTCTCTTCCTAACTTGACACCGACGCTTATGACCCTCGAGCTTGCCAACCGATCTACGTCTCATCCAATTGGCATAGCTGAGGATATTTTTGTCAATGTTGGGAAATTCAATTTCCCTGCAGATTTTGTGGTTGTTGATTTCGATGCCGATCCACGGGTTCCTCTCATTCTCAGGAGATGATTCCTATGGACCGGTCATGCTTTAATTGATGTATACGACGAGGAGATTACCTCACGTGTGGGAAATGAAGCCGTTACTTTCAATCTTAACAAACTGCGAGATACTCCTCCGACTACGATGTTTCTTCCGTCAACCGTATCGATGTTATTGATGAAGCTATGGAGGAGTATTCTCAAGAACTTCTTGGTTTCACCAAAAATGCTTCGAGTGGCAATCCCACTCCTTCTTTTGAACCAATCGTCTCCGATTCTTCCCCTTCCCTCACTCCGTTTGAGGGAAGTGATCTCGCTTGGGAAGAAATTAATGCTTGTCTTTCAAAAGATTCAGTTTCACCGGAAATTGATAATTCTAACTTTGATTCGGAGGGGGACATTTTATTAATTGAAAAATTGTTAAATGAAAACCCGATTGTTTCTTCCCCTCCGATGGACCTAAAAATGGCAGACGTAAAAGAAGTAAAGCCGTCTATTGAGAATCCTCTAGAGCTTGAGCTCAAGGATTTGCCTCCTCATCTCGAATACGCATACTTGGAAATAAATGATAAATTGCCCGTTATAATATCAAAAGGCCTTTATAGATGAGGAGAAGACATGACTCTTTGATGTGCTTCGGAAGCCTAAAAGTGCGATTGCTTGGCAAATATCCGACATTAAGGGAATCGATCCTCGATTTTGCACTCATAAGATTCTACTTGAAGATAATCACAAAGCTTCCGTCTGATAAGGCGAAAAATGATCCATTTTTAGGGGGTCATTTAAGCCCGAATCCGACTTTATTTGATCAAATATTGCCCTAAATCGTTCCTTTTGTGATTTTAGGTGTTTGGAGAGTGAATTCTGGAAAAGAAGCTATTTTGGACGTTTTTGGGGCATAAAAGTGAAGAAAACGGCAAAGTACCAAAAATCCATGCTGAAGATACAAGGTGACGGCGTCAAGACTACCTTCTTGACGGCGTCAGACATGGAGAATTAAACATCGTAGCTGGTGACGGCGTCAGATGGACTGGTGACGGCGTCAAAGTGGCTAAAATATTATACCGTGGGTGGTGACGGCGTCACATAGGCCGTCATAAGTGGATCTAGGCCGTCCGAGGAAGTTTATGGCGGCGAGGTGACGGCGTCAGAATTAACTCTTGACGCCGTCAGACTGTTTTTCCTATATATAGTTTTCTAGTTTTTTCATTAGAGAGAGAAGTTTTGGTGAAACCCTAAAGACGATTTTGGTGCCTCTTTTACAGGTTTTTCAAGGGTTCCAAACCCTTGAGACCTTGTATTGTAATTGAGATAAGTGTACTTTCAATTCAATCAATATGTCTATGTGTTGGTTGTTTATCTCTTGTTCTTGTCTCAATTCCATTATGCTAGGCTAGATCTCTCTTGTGTTTGCTTAGATCTAATGAAACCTAGATGTTGATTATGTGTTGATTACTTGTCTATTCTTTTTTTGAATGAATGATTTATATGTTAGGCTTAAGAAAACTGGCAGATCTCCAAATGGTAACATGCTTGAACGTCTTAAGAAACATGAACCGAGGCGTACTAGGTCTTTATTGGTTGTATTTAATGCATGAGCCACTGTTTACAATCCCTATAGTTGTGCTGGGTCATGGTGTAGGAGGAGATAAGAGCTCATAGAGTTGGGGAGTTATGTATGCCACCCCACGAATGGTATTAAGGAATACAATCCGTCATTCATACAAGTATAACAAGTAATTAACATGTAAAAGATATCTAGGGAGTAATGAAGTCTAAGTAAACACAATTTCTCCAATTACTGCTCACAACCTTAGTTTAATTTAGATTAATTTCATTTTAATTATTTTAATAGCTTTGGGTTAGTTGAATAGCAACTAATTTCGCCCACTCTTCTAAAACCCGAGATTTTACTTGCTTTCATAAAAATATAAAAATACAAAAATAATCATCTCTCACCTCTAGAACTATTAATTAGGTTTTCTAATCCTAGCGACACTATTCCTAAGCTGAATGATCAATCCCCCGGTACTTGTCACTATACTATACTACAACGATCAGGTACACTGCCTAGTGGGGGTTGTAAGCTTCTCGAGATCCCTCGAGAGGTAAAGCAAGGTGCGATTCCCACGCATCAAGTTTTTGGCGCCGCTGCCGGGGAATAGTTATTGTCTAGGTTAGGATTTCTTTTTATTAGGTCTACTTGCTAGATTCCTTTCTAGTAAGATTTTTATTTTTATTTTTAGGTCTTCTTTAGTCTATCTTATTTCTTCGTGCCTTTGTTCGTAACTCTTTACCATCCGACATCATGGAAGGTGGTAACATCTTTGAACCCATCATCCCACCACAACAAAACCCACCATTAGAACCCCTTAGGCCCCGAACCTTAGGAGAGTATTCCCGACCCAGCCACCAAGGCTACCGAAACACCATTGAGCTCACCGGAGCCAATGTGACCCCCTTGCGATCCGACACCATCCGGTTGGTGCAAAGCGGATGTGCATTCCATGGACTTCGTTCCGAAGATCCAAACCAACACCTTAAGGACTTCCTCAAAATCGTAGATTCCATAGACCTAGGTGTTGAAACTAGAGAGACTACCCGTTTACGCCTATTCCAATTCTCTCTACGGGATCGAGCTAGTCAATGGCTTGAGCGTTTACCCGCGGGATCCATCACCACATGGGATGATCTCACCACTCGTTTCCTTGCTCAATTTTTCCCACCGGGGAGAACTACTAAATTTAGGAATGACATCTTGATGTTTCAACAACGTCAAAATGAATCTCTTTATGAAGCATGGACTCGTTTCAAGGACTTACTCCAAAAAGTCCCTCATCATGGCATAGATCTTTGGCTCCAAGTCCAAATCTTCTATGACCATATCGATATCTCCACGAGGCGAACCATTGACCAATCGGCCGGTGGTAAGCTACGTGATCTTAGTGCGGAACAATCATGGGAACTCATAGAAGATCTTGCTCTCTATGACAACGAAAGTTGGAATGATCCCCGTGATTTGAACAAAACAGTCAAGGCAATATCTTTGCCTTCGAACAATTCAAGCACTCCCGACCGTAGGATCATGGAACTTGAAGGTCGAGTCAAGTCTCTTATGAAATCTTACGAAGCTCATAAGCCTTCAAGCCAAGTAAGCAGAATCGCTTCTACATGCAAACTATGCAATGGCCCTCATGAGACTTACAACTGCATGGAACTTCCAAAACGTACTTATAACGAATTCACATCATCACACGTAGGGCAGGGTCCTCGAACTTCTGCCGAAGCATATGAGGCATGGAAGGATAAACCTAATTTTAGAGGGTATCAAACACGAAGTGTATCATTCAATGACTCCTCACCACTCATTTGGTCCGAACATTTTCCATCGCAAAATACCCCTAGGCGAAGCTGTGAAGATGATTTAAAAAAATTCATTCTTTCTCAAGAACTGCAGCTCACTACACTCGAGACAAAATTCAAACAACAGCAGGCTGACATGAACAACAAGATTTGTAATCTGTTAACGGCTATCAAAGAGCATATTGATAATAAGCCCATTCACGTTGATGAGATTAAGTCTGCTACCGTCATGAGTCCACCAGCCTCCCCTGTAAAAATAAAAAGTCCTAGCAAGCTATTCAAACATCTATCTCCTAACGAAAAAGGACCTATCAACCCCCCTGGACCAATCCACTTCGTAAACACCATCACCACAATATCAGCTGCAGCATCCGATCTAACCCAACAACAAACTGACAAACTCAGTCAGACAGCGAAGGATGAGATCTCAAAGGTTGACCACATTTCTGCAAGGAAACCTACCAACTCACCCGAGCAGTGCACCTTGCAGAAATCCGACAAACCGGATGAAAGGAACGAGACATCGGAGGAACAGGAGAAAGGCCCAACCATTTTGAGTAAATCTGTTATAGAAGAATCCGGAGTAGAGGATGTTATTAGTATAGGTAGCAATCAAACCGAGGAGAGCGGCTCTAAACTTTTCAAAATCTCCTGTGCCATTGAGGGAAAGGTCTTAATTGATAGTCATATAGATCCTAGTTTCCCAGTCAACGTAATCCCACTTTCCCTATATCACAAGGCTTTCCCAGAACACATTGCGTGCGAAGGGGTAGTAGCGAATTTGTCAATTAGGATTGGAGAGCTTGTTTACAATACTAACCTCACCGTGTTTGATGACGTGGACCCTCTCGCCAATCAAACATTAACCAACCTTGTCCTTGGGATGCCATTCATCAATGAATCGAGAGCAATCCTTGACGAGAAAGATGGTAGTGTATTACTTACCAATGGTCTTAGAACGGTAATTTTTCGTAGGGATGGTGAGGAGGTTTATGAGTATCGTCCCTCCCTTGAGGGGAATCTATATGGGTCAAAGGATGGAGAGTTGAGAAAGATCAAACGACGTGATCCGAATAACCTAAAAATCCCTTGCATGATCGGTCATAAGTACTTTGAAAACATATACATTAATGTATTCCTGCCAAAGAATTTCATGTCATTGTTTCATTATAACAATATCTGCAGATGGGGGATGATTTACAAGGGAGAGAAAGTGGTTGGTAAGGATCATGAAATCCAAGTGTTCGTAGGAAATATGGCATTCCCTATGGAGTTCACGATTGTGGACAACATAGAGGACTTTGTTGACCCTAGGCTATCGCAAGTCGTCTTTGGAGCACCCTTTTGTGAAATCACTAAGTTGATAGTGGATGACTTGAACGGAATCATGACTTTCACTGACGGGATTAGGAGGATTTCATACCAAACGCCATACAAAAGAAGAGACCTTAGGGAAATAGATTGCGACGGGCTCGATGTGATGAGCTCCCAACTTGTCTTGTGTGATGATGATGTTAGGAGAGGGTGTAGAAATATTTCTGATTTATCATGTGGGTTCTTTAAGGATGTTAGTAAGCTTGGCTCTAAGTATCGACGGGATGTTTTCGAATTCGAAGATCCGAAGTACTTACACTATGAAAGCGATACTAGTTTAGAAGACGACCTAGAGAGTGGAACCAATGATGAGATCATGTAGTAACCCACGACTTTGAGTCTAGCTACAAGACTCGTAAATAAAGAAAAGCGCTTCTTGGGAGGCAACCCATGTTTTGTGTGATTTTTATTTGTTTGATTGTTATTTGCTTCCGTATGCATGCTTTGTTTTTATTGTTGGTTGATCATGTTTCTCAATTAAAATGTGAAATACTTTATTATGTTGTTTAGCCTAGTCTTAACTTCAACCTAAAGGTATTTTTGCAAAAGATAAGTGTAAGGGGAAACCCCAAATATGTTTTTAAGAAACAAACCGATCATGATTCTCCACAATATTTAAATGAACATGTATATTCGTATTTGTTAGAGTCAAATGCTTGTATTGAGTCATAATGAAGTTTTGCAGGATTTTCCAGGAAGCAGGACAAAGTTTTTCCAGAAATTTTCCGGAAACTTAACATAAGAATTTCTGCAGGTTCATTCTGACGGCGTCAGGGTTTGCTCTTGACGGCGTCAGGAGTTAAAATCTGGAAATTTTACCGGTTTTGTTTTTCTAACGGAGTCTTATGGTTTTTGTGAATTATTAAGTTTTATAATCTCCAGGAAATCTGCAAACTTCATTCCACAAGCATTATATCTTACTTTGTTTTCTAGGAGTTAGTAACTTATATAGGATGCCGCCGATTTTACGCGAGGTTGCCTTGTCTACTTTTGTCAGGATTTACAGGTTATTTGTGACAAGAAGATGATTTATATTCTGGAAGGGAAGCTTTGATTGTTTGTTTTCTTGGAGGAAGATTTAACCTGGCCAACTAAAATCCATACCGAGCGAATCAGGGGAGTATTTGATTTCATTCTCTTTACTTTTTAACTTTTACATTCTTTACTTGAACATTGGAGACAATGTTCATCTTAAGTGTAAGGGGAGGGTAAAAAGATGATACCTTACATATGCACTTTCGCTTGAGTTTGTTTTGTTTGATAGTAGATGAGTAATAAAACTACGAGAAATACTTGTTAGTGTAATTTTAGCGCCAAATTTAAAATTTTCTACAACATTTAGGAGTGAAACTTTAGCCATAGCAAGCGTCTCATGGATAGGAGGTTGTATGACTAGCACATAACCGTATATTCAGAAAAATTTTCCACCCAAAAATGTGAGGTTCGCCTTTAGATTTGATAGGAAAAGCATTCATTATTAGTGCTTATGAGTGTACCGGTAGCATTTAGATTCTAGAACTTGCGTTAGTGATGCATCCCGAGACCGCTAGTGAGACTACATTCGTGTGGTAGGATTTACTACATGATAAGAGGCATTAGGATCACCCTTGTGTTAAACCCGTATTATAATTACTTGACCATTTAATTCATATTACTTGGCTAGTTAAGTCAACTAATTTTTCCCACACCCTTAGCGTTGTACTCATTTTTAGTACACGAAACCCCTAGTACACCCCTCCGAGCCTATCTTTTCGTTTCTAACTTTAAGCATCTTACTTAAAGGAAGAATTTGTTACACCCCACTTAAATGTACACCCAAATCGCCTTAGCCTTCCGTGTATGCGCTCATTTTTAGTGCATTATTGTTATTTGTTAAACCCTAAGTTAACTTTCTAATTGATTACATGGTTGCTAAGTCGAGTCATATCCTTGTACATATTGTTTTGGGACGATTGGGACTCATGGGTAAGTACTTATTTTATGGAGTAATGGGGAAGAACATCACTTATTACCCCCATACGTGCGTTAATCTTAAAAGTGCTCCAAGTGTTTTGATTTTCTTAATTCGAGTCATTAGATTAGTTAATTGTAAAGTATGTAAAGATTCAAGTGTAAGGGGAATGTTTATACCCCTATAATATATTATTTTGGATGGTAGGGTAAGAGTGTATGCAAAAAAAAAAAAAAAAAAAAAAAAAAAAAAAATCGAAAAAATTAAAAAAAAAAAAAAGAAAAAAAAATATAGAAAAGAAAAAGAAAAAAAAAAAGAAAAAAAAAAAACATATGGACTACCATCCCGTTTTCATTCTATGTTTATTTTATATTTTTGTTATTTTTCATTTATTAGCTTAAGTCGAGTCTAGTCTTGGCTTAGCAACGCCAACTTGTACATGTAATTAACTAAGATTGTTAACTCGCCACCAGTAAAACTCCCTTTATCCAACAAAACCGTGTAATTCATATCCCTACACCTAACGTTATAACCCTTTAAAAGACCTCTTTGATAGTTTATCCTAGGTGCTTACGCCATGTGGTGGAGGTTTGATCCTTTCCCAAGCCTATGGTAATCTATTTTGCTATGACAGGTAGTGAGAGATATCTTCCATTTCCATAATGTTATATTACTTTATTACACACGAGAGATGTGAGTATCTAAACACTATTTGCGAGGTGCTTGTGTATGACCTCCGTGCTTGTCTATTGGTCTTTAGTGGAACGATTATTTGTTGTAATTACTTTTATATTAGTGTTAAATGACCCCTAACTTGTCTTTTGAGTAGAATAAAAGCTCATTTGCTTGAGGACAAGCAAATCTCAAGTGTAAGGGTATATGATAAGGCGAAAAATGATCCATTTTTAGGGGGTCATTTAAGCCCGAATCCGACTTTATTTGATCAAATATTGCCCTAAATCGTTCCTTTTGTGATTTTAGGTGTTTGGAGAGTGAATTCTGGAAAAGAAGCTATTTTGGATGTTTTTGGGGCATAAAAGTGAAGAAAACGGCAAAGTACCAAAAATCTATGCTGAAGATACAAGGTGACGGCGTCAAGACTACCTTCTTGACGGCGTCAGACATGGAGAATTAAACATCGTAGCTGGTGACGGCGTCAGATGGACTGGTGACGGCGTCAAAGTGGCTAAAATATTATACCGTGGGTGGTGACGACATCACATAGGCCGTCATAAGCGGATCTAGGCCGTCCGAGGAAGTTTATGGCGGCGAGGTGACGGCGTCAGAATTAACTCTTGACGCCGTCAGACTGTTTTTCCTATATATAGTTTTCTAGTTTTTTCATTAGAGAGAGAAGTTTTGGTGAAACCCTAAAGACGATTTTGGTGCCTCTTTTACAGGTTTTTCAAGGGTTCCAAACCCTTGAGACCTTGTATTGTAATTGAGATAAGTGCACTTTCAATTCAATCAATATGTCTATGTGTTGGTTGTTTATCTCTTGTTCTTGTCTCAATTCCATTATGCTAGGCTAGATCTCTCTTGTGTTTGCTTAGATCTAATGAAACCTAGATGTTGATTATGTGTTGATTACTTGTCTATTCTTGTTTTGAATGAATGATTTATATGTTAGGCTTAAGAAAACTGGCAGATCTCCAAATGGTAACATGCTTGAACGTCTTAAGAAACATGAACCGAGGCGTACTAGGTCTTTATTGGTTGTATTTAATGCATGAGCCACTGTTTACAATCCCTATAGTTGTGCTGGGTCATGGTGTAGGAGGAGATAAGAGCTCATAGAGTTGGGGAGTTATGTATGCCACCCCACGAATGGTATTAAGGAATACAATCCGTCATTCATACAAGTATAACAAGTAATTAACATGTAAAAGATATCTAGGGAGTAATGAAGTCTAAGTAAACACAATTTCTCCAATTACTGCTCACAACCTTAGTTTAATTTAGATTAATTTCATTTTAATTATTTTAATAGCTTTGGGTTAGTTGAATAGCAACTAATTCCGCCCACTCTTCTAAAACCCGAGATTTTACTTGCTTTCATAAAAATATAAAAATACAAAAATAATCATCTCTCACCTCTAGAACTATTAATTAGGTTTTCTAATCCTAGCGACACTATTCCTAAGTTGAACGATCAATCCCCCGGTACTTGTCACTATACTATACTACAATGATCAGGTACACTGCCTGGTGGGGGTTGTAAGCTTCTCGAGATCCCTCAAGAGGTAAAGCAAGGTGCGATTCCCACGCATCACCGTCCAACAACAACGACGGGTTAATCCACAAATCCACGAAGTGATAAAAAAGGAAGTTATAAAACTCCTTGACGCTGGAATGATTTATCCGATCTCGGATAGTTCATGGGTTAACCCGGTTCATTGTATGCCAAAGAAGGGCGGAATCACTGTTGTGAAGAATGACGATAATGAGCTTAAACCGACTTGACTTGTGACCGGATGGAGAGTTTGTTTCGACTACCGCAAGTTGAATGATGCGACCCGTAAAGACCATTTCCTGCTTCCTTTTATGGACCAAATGCTTGAATGATTAGCGGGAAATGAGTTCTATTGTTTTCTGGATGGCTTTTCTGGGTACTTTCAAATTCCCATTGATCCCTAGGATCAAGAAAAGACCACTTTTACTAGCCCGTATGGAACGTTTGCCTATCGTAGAATGCCCTTTGGCCTTTGTAATGCTCCAGGCACGTTTCAAAGGTGTATGATGGCCATTTCCTCCGATATGATTGAAAAAACCATGGAAGTGTTCATGGACGATTTCTCCGTCTATGGAAATTCTTTCGATTCTTGCCTCTCCCATTTAGAGTGTATGCTAATACGGTGTGAAAACACTAACTTAGTTCTAAATTGGGAGAAGTGCCACTTCATGGTTAAAGAGGGCATAGTCCTCGGCCATAAGATATAAAAATCTGGGATTGAGGTAGATCGTGCCAAAGTCGATGTTATTGCTAAGCTACCTCATCCTACGATCGTCAAAGGAATCAGAAGTTTCCTTGGTCATGCTGGCTTTTACCAACGTTTTATTCAAGACTTCTCCAAAATAGCCCGGCCTCTGACCCACCTTTTAGAAAAGGATGCTCCGTTTAACTTCACAAATGAATGCATCGATGCATTTAATTTCTTGAAGAAGAAGTTAACGGAGGCACCAATCTTAGTTGCCCCCGATTGGAGCTTACCATTTGAGCTAATGTGTGATGCAAGTGATTATGCCATTGGTGCAGTTCTGGGGCAACGTAAGAATAAATACTTTCAACCGATACACTATGTAAGTAAGACCATGAATGATGCCCAACATCACTACACAACTACCGAAAAAGAGATGTTAGCGGTTGTTTATGCTTTTGAGAAATTTAGACCGTATTTGCTCCTTAAGAAATGCATAGTGTATACGGACCACTCAGCCTTGAAATACTTAATGGCAAAGCAAGATGCTAAGCCACGCTTAATGCGGTGGGTTCTTTTGCTCCAAGAATTTGATGTCGAAATACGAGACAAAAAAGGAGCTGAGAACCTTGCTACTGATCACCTTTCACGACTTGAGAACCCCCATCAAAGTGCTCTCGAGAACAAGGAAATCACCGAAACATTTCCTCTTAAGACACTTGGGAGTGTGACTAAAATTGACCAAAGTACCCCATGGTTCGCCGGTTTTGAGAATTACCATGCGGGGAACTTCATTAGGAAAGGGATGTCGTCCCAACAAAAGAAGAAATTCTTTAAAGATGTCCAACATTATTTTTGGGACGACCCCTATTTGTTCAAAGTCTGTGAGGATCAAGTGATCCGGTGGTGTGTTCACGGTATAGAAGCCGTTGAAATTCTTAAGGCATGCCTAGTGGACCCACAGGGGGACATCATGGTGCCAACTTCACCGCAAAGAAAGTTTTCGATTCCGGCTTCTATTGGCCAATGATTTATTGGGATGCCCATGAATTGGTGAAATCATGCGATTCTTGCCAACGTCAAGGGAAAATTTCTCAAAAAGATGAAATGCCATGATGAGGCAAAAAATGAACCACTTTTAGGGGGTCATTTAAGCCCGGAATTGAATTTATTTGAACAAATATTGCCCTAAATCGTTCCTTTTGTGATTTTAGGTACTTTGGGAGTGAAATTTGGAAAAGGAAGCAATTCGGACGTTTTTGGAGCATAAAAGTGAAGAAAACGCCAAAGACTTAATTTTCCAAGCTGGGAACAGTGTATGACGGCGTCAAGAGTAACAAGTTGACAGCGTCAAGAGTAAATTTCATGACGGCCCAGTACAGAAATGAAGGCGTCACAAGGAAGAGCGTCAAGAGTTAAATACGTGACGGCGTGGAAAAATGTATAACGTGACGGCGTCAGATGTAGATCAAGGCAGTCCGAGGATTCTTTTGGCGGCGAGATGACGGCGTCACAAGGTTGTTCTTGACGCCGTCAGCTTCAATTATCTATATATAGTTTTCTAATTTTCATTCATTGAAGAGGAAGAAGTTTGGAGAAACCCTAAGGCCGAACCATATACGAATTTTACAGGTTTTTCAAGGGTTTTCAGCCCTTGAATGCTTACATGTGTAATTGAGATAAGTGTTCTTTTAATTCAATCAATATGTCTATGTGTTGGTTGTCTATATCTTGTGCTTGTCTTGATTCCACCATGCTAGGCTAGATTTATCTTGTGTTTGCTTAGATCTAATGAAACCTAGATGTTGATTATGTGTTGATTACTTGTTTATGGTTGTATTGGATGAATGATTTCAATGTTAGGCTTAAGAAAACTGGCAGATCTCCAATTGGTAACATGCTTGAACGTCTTAGGAAACATGAACCGATGTGTACTAGGTTTTATTGGTTGTATTTAATGCATGAGTAAATTCTAATGATCCCATGTTAGGAGCTTCTTAGCCGGCTCGACATAGGAGTGAAGTAGGCACTCATAGGATTGGGGAGTTAAGTACGCCACCCCATGAATGGTATTAAGGAATACAATCCGTCATCCACGCAACTATAACAAGTAATTAACATGTAAAAGATATCTAGGGAGTAGTGAAATCTAAGTAAACACATTTCTCCACTTATTGCTCACAACCTTAGTTTAATTTAGTTTTATTTTCATTTCTAGTATTTTATTTTGATTGCATCTTTAGTATTGGGTTAGTTGACTAGCAACTAATTCCGCCCAAATCCTTCAAACCCGAGATTTTTACTTGCTTTCATAAAAATTTAAAAATACAAAAAGAATCATCTCTCATCCCTAGAACTAGTAATTAGGTTTTCTAATCCTAGCGACACTATTCCTAGCTGAACGATCAATCCCCCGGTACTTGTCATTATACTATACTACATCGATCAGGTACACTGCCTGGTGGGGGTTGTAAGCTTCTCGAGATCCCTCGAGAGGTAAAGCCTAGTGCAATCCCTACGCATCAAGTTTTTGTTGCCGCAGCCCGGGGAATAGTTATTGTCTAGGTTAGAATTTCTTTTTATTAGGTCTACTTGCTAGATTCCTTTCTAGTAAGATTTTATTTTTATTTTTAGGTTTTCTTTAGTCTATCTTATTTCTTTGTTTCCTTTTTTCGTAAACTATTTCGATGGATAACAATAACATTGATCGTTTGATTCATGTTATTCATGTTTTTCGTCGTAGGATTTTCCAAATGCCCGACCCACTTCCTTTAGTGGAGAATGAGAATCCACCTAACCTCTCACCCAACCACCACTTTGACAATAATTCTGAGTTAGAGGAGTCTGATCATGATGATGACCGTAGGGCTAGTTCTTTTTACTATTCAGACTCCGATGAGGATCTTGATGATGGTGATGTGATTAATGAGAATAGGATGGAAGAGGAAATAAACCCTCTTAGGTATGTCGACCCTAGAACTAGGATTGAGTGTGATAGTTCATTCAACATGCAATTTCCTTGTAAGATCGGATTTAAGAGCTTTAACGACTATCTTAACTCATCTCTCCCAATGAACATAATCTCGCGTAATGAATATAATAAAATCATGGTAGATGAGTTAGAATACAAAGGAGAAAACATTATTGCTAGGGCAATACTATTGCATGTGTTTGTAGGAAGCTTGGTTTATCTTGTTGAGTTCATGGTTATGGAGAATCTAGGAGAATTTATTGATGATAAGTTGACCCAAGTTGTGTTTGGAAGACCTTTCAAACGGTTGACCAACCTCGATGAAAAACTCATAGAAGGGTTAATTACATTCTCGGATGGGGATGAAGATTTTGTCTATCAAATGCCCCGCACACACCCTAGGTTCAAGGATTTTTCCCTGGAGAAGTGTAGTAGGTATCCGCCCATAGAAATGCTAAGTGAGAATGATAAGAGAAAAGGGCTTAAATATACTCATGAAAAAAATAAAAGATACTATCGCGGATGTTTAGAGTTAGGAGATGATTATAAGAAAGATGAGGCAACTATTAGATGGCTCACGCTTGGTTATGTGAGCATAAGCGATACACGGTAACCCATGACCTTGAGTCTAGCTACAAGACTCGTAAATAAAGAAAAGCGCTTCTTGGGAGGCAACCCATGTTTTGTGTGAATTTTATTTTGTTTGTTTGTTATTTGCTTCCGTATGCATGCTTTTTTTTTATTGTTGGTAGATCATGTTACTAAACTAAAAAGTGGAAATACTTTATTTTGTTGTTTTGGCCTAGTCTTAACTCCACCTAAAGGTATTTTTGCAAAAGATAAGTGTAAGGGGAAACCCCAAATATGTTTTTAAGAAACAAACCGATCATGATTCTCCACAATATATGAACATGTATATTCGTATTTGTTAAAGTCAAATGCTTGTATCGAGTCATAATGAAGTTTTGCAGGATTTTCCAGGAAGTAGGACCAAGTTTTTCCAGAAATTTTCCGGAAACTTAACATAAGAATTTCTGCAGGTCACTTCTGACGGCGTCACGAGTTTACTCTTGACGGCGTCACGTGTAAAAATCTGGAAGTCTTACCGGTTTTGTTTTTCTAACGGAGTTTTAAAGTTTTTGTTGAATTATTAAGTTTTATAATCTCCAGGAAATCTGCAAACTTCATTCCACAAGCATTATATCTTACTTTCTTTTCTAGGATTTAGTAACTTATGTAGATTGCCGCCGATTTTATGCGAGGTTGTCTTGTTTATTTTCTCAGGATTTACAGGTTATGTATGACAAGAAGATGATTTATTTTTCTAGAAGGGAAGCTTTGATTGTTCATTTTCTTGGAGGAAGATTTAACCTGGCCACCTTATTATCCATACCGAGCGAATCAGGGGAGTATTTGATTTCATTCGTTTTACTTATTGCACTTTTACATTCTTTACTTGAACATTGGGGACAATGTTCATCCTAAATGTAAGGGGAGGGTAAAATGATGATACCTTACAAATACACTTTCGCTTGAGTTTGTTTGTTTAATGGTAGATGTGTAATAGAACTATGAGAAATACTTGTTAGTGCAATTTTAGCGCCAAATTTAAATTTTTTTTACAACATTTAGGAGTGAAACTTTAGCCATAGCAAACGTCTCATGGATAGGAGATTGTATGACTAGCACATAACCATATCATTCAGAAAAATTTTCCACCCAAATATGTGAGGTTCGCCTTTAGATTTGATAGGAAAAGCATTTACTATTAGTGCTTATGAGTGTACCGGTAGCATTTAGATTCTAGAACTTGCGTTAGTGATGCATCCCGAGACCGCTAGTGAGACTACATTCGTGTAGTAGGATTTACTACATGATAAGAGGCATTAGGATCACCCTTGTGTTAAACCCGTATCATAATTACTTGACCATTTAAGTCATATTACTTGGCTAGTTAAGTCAACTAATTTTTCCCACACCTTAGCGTTGTACTCATTTTTAGTACACGAAACCCCTAGTACACCCCTCCGAGCCTATCTTTTCGTTTCTAACTTTAAGCATCTTACTTAAAGGAAGAATTTGTTACACCCTACTTAAATGTACAACCAAATCGCCTTAGCCTTCCGTGTATGCGCTCATTTTTAGTGCATTATTGTTATTTGTTAAACCTTAAGTTAACTATCTAATTGATTACATGGTTGCTAAGTCGAGTCATATCCTTGTACATATTATTTTGGGACGATTGGGACTCATGGGTAAAGTACTTATTTTATGGAGTAATGGGGAAGAACATCATTTATTACCCCCATGTGTACGTTAATCTTAAAAGTACTCCAAGTGTTTTGATTTTCTTAATTCGAGTCATTAGATTAATTTATTATAAAGTGTGTAAAAATTCAAGTGTAAGGGGAATGTTTATTCCCTATGATGTATTATTTTGGATGGTAGGGTAAGAGTGTATGCAAAAAAATAAAAAATAAAAAAATAAAAAAATAAAAAATAGAAAAAGAAAAGAGAAAAAAACATACGGACTACCATCCCGTTTCATTCTATGTTTATTTTATGTTTTTGTTATTTTTCATTTATTAGCTTAAGTCGAGTCTAGTCTTGGCTTAGCAACGCCATATTGTACATGTAATTAACCAAGATTGTTAACTCGCCACCAATAAAGACTGCCTATATCCAACAAAACCGTGTATTTCATATCCCTACACCTAACGTTACAACTCTTTAAAAGACCTCTTTGATAGTTTATCCTAGGTGCTTACGCCATGTGGTGGAGGTTTGATCATTTCCCAAGCCTATGGTAATCTATTTTGCTATGACAGGTAGTAAGAGATATCTTCCGTTTCCATATTGTAATTTATACTTTATTACACCCGAGAGATGTGAGTATCTAAACACTATTTATGAGGTGCTAGTGTATGACCTCCGTGCTTGTCTATTGGTCTTTAGTGGAACGATTATTTGTTGTAATTACTTTTATATTAGTGTTAAATGACCCCTAACTTGTATTTTGACTAGAATAAAAGCGCATTTGCTTGAGGACAAGCAAATCTCAAGTGTAAGGGTATATGATGAGGCGAAAAATGAACCACTTTTAGGGGGTCATTTAAGCCCGGAATTGAATTTATTTGATCAAATATTGCCCTAAATCGTTCCTTTTGTGATTTTAGGTACTTTGGGAGTGAAATCTGGAAAAGGAAGCAATTCGGACGTTTTTGGAGCATAAAAGTGAAGAAAACGCCAAAGACTTAATTTTCCAAGCTGGGAACAGTGTGTGACGGCGTCAAGAGTAACAAGTTGACGGCGTCAAGAGTAAATTTCATGACGGCCCAGTACAGAAATGAAGGCGTCACAAGGAAGAGCGTCAAGAGTTAAATACGTGACGGCGTGGAAAAATGTATAACGTGACGGCGTCAGATGTAGATCAAGGTAGTCCGAGGATTCTTTTGGCGGCGAGATGACGGCGTCACAAGGTTGTTCTTGACGCCGTCAGCTTCAATTATCTATATATAGTTTTCTAATTTTCATTCATTGAAGAGGAAGAAGTTTGGAGAAACCCTAAGGCCGAACCATATACGAATTTTACAGGTTTTTCAAGGGTTTTCAGCCCTTGAATGCTTACATGTGTAATTGAGATAAGTGTTCTTTTAATTCAATCAATATGTCTATGTGTTGGTTGTCTATATCTTGTGCTTGTCTTGATTCCACCATGCTAGGCTAGATTTATCTTGTGTTTGCTTAGATCTAATGAAACCTAGATGTTGATTATGTGTTGATTACTTGTTTATGGTTGTATTGGATGAATGATTTCAATGTTAGGCTTAAGAAAACTGGCAGATCTCCAATTGGTAACATGCTTGAACGTCTTAGGAAACATGAACCGATGTGTACTAGGTTTTATTGGTTGTATTTAATGCATGAGTAAATTCTAATGATCCCATGTTAGGAGCTTCTTAGCCGGCTCGACATAGGAGTGAAGTAGGCACTCATAGGATTGGGGAGTTAAGTATGCCACCCCATGAATGGTATTAAGGAATACAATCCGTCATCCACGCAACTATAACAAGTAATTAACCTGTAAAAGATATCTAGGGAGTAGTGAAATCTAAGTAAACACATTTCTCCACTTATTGCTCACAACCTTAGTTTAATTTAGTTTTATTTTCATTTCTAGTATTTTATTTTGATTGCATCTTTAATATTGGGTTAGTTGACTAGCAACTAATTCCGCCCAAATCCTTCAAACCCGAGATTTTTACTTGCTTTCATAAAAATATAAAAATACAAAAAGAATCATCTCTCATCCCTAGAACTAGTAATTAGGTTTTCTAATCCTAGCGACACTATTCCTAGCTGAACGATCAATCCCCCGGTACACTGCCTGGTGGGGGTACACTGCATCGATCAGGTACACTGCCTGGTGGGGGTTGTAAGCTTCTCGAGATCCCTCGAGAGGTAAAGCCTGGTGCAATCCCTACGCATCATGCCATAAAATGCTATTCAAGTTTGTGAAATTTTTGACGTTTGGGGCATCGATTTCATGGGGCCATTCCCGTCATCAAGAGGAAATAAGTATATTCTCGTGGCCGTCGATTATTTGTCCAAATGGGTTGAAGCGAAGGCACTCCCTGCCAATGACGCCCGAGTAGTTGTTAAGTTCTTAAAAAGTCTCTTTGCCCGATTTGGTGCACCTCGAGCCATCATAAGTGATCGTGGGACCCATTTTTGTAATGACCAATTTGCCAAAGTAATGCTTAAATATGGTGTCACACATCGTCTTTCTACGGCTTATCATCCACAAACTAGTGGTCAAGTGGAGGTGTCCAATCGTGGCCTTAAAAGGATATTAGAAAGGACAGTAGGAGAGCACCGTGCCTCTTGGGTCGATAAATTAGAAGATGCTTTATGGGCTTTTCTGGACCGCTTACAAAACTCCCATTGGGTGTACTCCATATAAGCTGGTTTACGGGAAGGCTTGTCATTTGCCCCTAGAACTTGAGCACAAGGCCTACTGGGCCTTAAAACATGCCAATTTTGACTTAAAAACTGCAGGTGATCACAGAAAAGTTCAATTGAATGAGTTAGTCGAACTACTTGATCAAGCTTACGAGAATTCTTTGATTTATAAAGAGAATACAAAAAGACTTCATGATGCCAAGATCAAAGACCGCGTTTTCAACGTTGGTGATCAAGTGCTTCTTTTTAACTCTCGTTTAAAGATCTTCTCGGGTAAGCTTAAAACCCGTTGGTCTGGACCATTCACAATAACCCAAGTATTCCCTTATGGTACCATTGAGTTAGCTCAACCCGATGGTCCCAACTTTAAGGTGAATGGTCACCGTTTGAAACATTACTTTGGAGGGGACGTACCAACCATGGTAGTCCCGGATCTCCAAACTTTCCCCAAGGACGATTGAATTCGGCGATTGAGTCAAGCTACGTGACTCGGAAATCAAAAACAAAGCGCTTCGTGTGTGGCAACCCATGCTTATCCAATTTCATCTTCTTATTACCGTGAGGAGGGGGTGCCTCTTCTACTCTTGTGTTCCTTGGTTGTTTGTGATGTTTGTTTAGGATTGTCCACGATTTATGATGACTTTCGTGCACGTTATCTTCTCTCCACTCGAGTCTCATTTCATCGATGCTATTGGAAATCCTATATCCGTGAATCTTATCGACTAACGTTTTCTTTGGCATAATTAATAAACGGCCCTAGAATTTTGTTAGGATTGCCTTAACCCACAAAACATTGAGGACAATGTTTAATTCTAGTCTGGGGGAGGGTGAATCTTCGATTCGATTTGACCTTGCATTTTTCACATGTCGTATACTCTTGCAACTCCGTTTTTCTACCAAAAATAAAAAATTGAAAAATTTCGAAAATTTTGAAGAAAAACCAATGAAAAAGTCATGAAAAAACACAAAAAGATATGAAAAAGTTGAAAAAGTCGTACAAAAATATAATAAAGTTTGAATAAGTGTTTTGACACCTTGTTGACTTTCTTGCTGGCAAGATTAGGAATAAATATTTTGACTTGACCGGGCGTGTTGAGCCCTAGCTTGTTCCCTTAATCAATGATAATCACATAAGCTTGTGCTAGTTTTGTACACAATGAGCTATAAAATGTGAATTCTTTCTTAAGAATCTGCAAGTTCCCGTACTTGACTTTATACATGCGCAGCTTAAAAGCTTTCGCTAGTCTTTTACATTAGGATCTAGAAAACGCGAATTCTTCTTTTAGAATTTGCAAATTTCCGTAACTGACTTTATATATGCGTGGCTGATTATCGGCTAAGTATTCGCGGGTTTCATTATTTGGAATCTTAAATTGCAAAGAGCGAGAAATGATAGAGTTTATTTAGAAGTTAGACGCTAAACGTGAAGTAGTGGTTCTCTTTAGAGCTCATGAGAGGTACTTGTGGCTTTTTACTCCCATAATATACGTCACCGGTATGTAATTGATGTTCTAGGTTAATTAGTGGTATTTAGGTTTGGATAATATTTAGTTCTTTATTTTCTTAAGAGAATCTTTGCTTTAGAAGTTGGGTACATATCAAGGAACATAAAAAATAAGAGCAAAAAAAGTGAAAAATCAAAAGTCAAAAGTTGATTATGTATGTGGTTTTGGAGCTACCCGATAAGCTTCCATTGATGTTATGAGAAAAGTCAAGAAAGAAAAAAAGTGAAAAGTATGAAAAATATGAGAAACGTATGAGAAAAGTGAAAAAAATGAAAAAAAAATGAAAGTTGAAAGTTATGTTGAATAAGAGTTTGAATGTAAATAAGTTGTTGGCGCGTGAGGTGCATGTGAATGATTCTGAATTAGACACATGAGGTGCACGTATAGTACTCCGCAAGTTATATTGATGATATTGTATGTACCAAAATTCCTTGATGTGGACCGAATTTCTATTGCAGTAGTTCTTAAGAGAAAATGAATAACTACTTATCGTTTAAACTTAGGTGTCACTATCAGACTAAAAAATAGTGAAACGAGAAAATATGAAGCAATTCATTTCTCAAAAAAAAAATATTGAGATACAAAAACTTAGGACATGGGAGTAAGGAGTTTCCACAAGTAACTATTATGAGTAGTGTTAGCATCTAATTTGTAGATAAGTTGTGATCTCGTTTGTACGCTTAGTTTGGGGGCTTGTGAAAAATCAAGGATGGCGATTTTTATCCGTATGTCACTTCTTAAATAGAAGTGTTTCTACTCGTTGACCCTAACAATTATTGCAAAATAATGAAAGTTCAATAAACCGTCACAAGTATGAAGTATGAAAAGTACAAAAATAGAAGTGAAAGTGGAATAAAGGAAAAATTTTGGAAAACGGAGCGTTTGCGGGAATAAATGATTTTATTAATTCTTTCGAACCTCCTTGCTACTTTACAAAGTCAGTAGGAAGAATTATGAAATTATTTATCCCAAAAAGCGTGAATTGATCACATTGCGTGAGGACACGACAATACCTTAGTCTGGGGGATTTTGGTATGTGTTAATTCACATACCTTTTCATGGCCAAATACCGACCCAAATAGACTAATTATGCTAACAAAATGCCAAAGAATGTGTATTTTTATGTTTGTGAACATGCAGGTACGGATAAATCACAAAGAGACAAAAATCAAGCAAAAACCAGAAAAACGGGCACGAGAGTGAGAAAAGGTCAGAAAGTCAAAGCTTAGGATCTGAAAGTCAACATTAGTCCTCTAACTACTCAAGAATGACAAATGAAGCCCTTGGATACCACTTTTTGATATTTGGCAGCTTTGGTCCTTAGAATTTCAGTTATTACATGATTGGTCCTTGTAAATCTTATCACATCATACCTGAAATGTAAATATTAAAACTTGGTCCAAGTCCATTTCCTAATCCAATAATCCAAAGCCGAAGTTATAAACCAAGCCCACCTTACTATGGTCAAACTTCATATCCTTGGTCAATGGTCAAAAGTCAGGGTCAAAATACTAATAAAAACACAAACGCGCCCTTTATTCACCCCCAATTCCCAAAACCTAGAACAACCATGAACCCTAGTTCATCACCTTAGTTCCATTGGTTCAAACCACTATAATTAACCATGATTAGCTAATCATTGGTTGTTCTAGAAGGTCAACCACGTGCTATGGGCGTGTCAGAGAGACTATTAGAGATATGACTACACAAGGCAGAGCTTTATTGGAGAATGCACGTCATACCAATCATTGGATTCGACTTCTAGATGCTCTGACAAGGACAGAGAATGAGTGCGCGTTTGGGGACAGATGGAAGCTTTTGATTGGACATGTCACGCATTGAATTTTGATCCAAGGGCTAATATGAGATCAAAAAACACAAAATTGATCAAGAGGCTATGAATAAAAGAGAGAAAGCACAGAATGGTGTGGATTTCCAGCTTGGCATTTGAGACCCAATCTCCTCAACCTTGGTTATAAATAGGGGTTCATTTTCTCATTTCTGTATGTAGATTTAGCTTAGTGTTACTCTGTCGAATTGTTTACTCAGCTTATTAGTTTTATAAATTTTCAATTTATTTTGTAATTCAGTTTGAGTTTTAATAAAATTCTCAGTTTGTTTTTCATTCAATTATCTTTACTGTTTCATTTTAAATACATTTTGTTGTAGCTTATTGATCTCTAAAGTTCTGTTTCCTATTTTTAAATAGATAACTGAAGCTTAATAAGCAAATTGTTTTACTCTATACTTCTTATTAGTTTTCAAAAGAAAATATAAAAAATATATAAAAATCAGAAAAATATAAAAATATATATAAAGATTTACTTTGTTACTTTTGAGAAATCAGCTTGCAACCAAGCTTATTGTAGAAATAGTAAGCTCATTTCAGCTATTTAGCTTTTGTGAGGTTTAGTCCAATATAGTGATCAGTTATCAACAAAATCCAAAGAAGAGGTGATCTAATGTATCCAATGGAGTTATTGTGGTATGCTAAGACAGACAGCGAAGGTCTTAGCCTATCTTAAAGATAGGCTAGCTCAGGGAACTCCCTCTGTTCTGCTGAGGGAGAGGATTTGGTAAATTTGATCTTTAGCTTTCAATCCATATTATCTGTTTTTGAGATCTGAGATGGCTTACTAGTTCTGTTTCATTGTTTGGATTTGTTGTGTAGTCTCTGTATTAGCTTTTGTAGTTTATAGTTTATTTGATCATTTATTAGTTTGTTACTTAGACCTGTGATCTTAGAGTTATTTAGATGCATCTGTTTGTGTTCTATTAGCTTAGTAGATCTAATTTGCTAGTGGTAACTGAGTATCTGTCATATTGTGAATTTGAGTAGTGGAATATTTGATTGAGCTTGTGATATCTGGTTAACTAATTGAGCTTATTATAATGATTTGTAACTGGTTTGGTACTGAGTTCAAGAGATTTGTGGATAAGTTAGTAGAATAACTGTTTCATTTAGTTGATAATGATATAAGGGAGTGTTTGGATTAGATCATTGCTGTGTGGTTGTAGGTTATTTTGTTTGATCATTGCTTCATGTAGGCACATCTAGTATATTAACAGTTAATTAGATTAATAAGAACAGTAGTGTAGCTCTAAAATAGTCAAAGTTAAATTAGTTGCTTTCACAGTTAGCTTTAGGAATTAATTGATAGTTATATTTAGCTCACATTTGCATAATACTCAGATATGGCTTAAAATTGATTAATAATGGCTTAATACATATAATTAGTTGTAGAATTTAGTAGCTTAAAGTCATTTTGGTCAAAGTTAAGTGGATAAAAAATAGTCAACTAAAATCAGGTTTAGGTGTTCATTAGCAACTATAGTTGATCAATTTTAAAGTAGTTTAGGATTAGCTGTGACTGAAATAGTGATTGATTGTGTAATTCAGTTGTACTACAGTGTATTTGCCCCCATAAGTTGTTCAATTTGAGCTTTTCTGTAGTGCTTATTGCATCAATACTTTAGCTTGGTTGAGACAGGGTGACTGTTTGGTTTTTAGGCCTGCAATTGTGCTACTGGTACTTATATCTGAGTTTCGAGGTTATTTCTGAGTTGTATATTAGTTGTTATAGTGTGGTGCATCTGTTGATTGCTTCTGTATCTGTTTGTGTCTGTTCTGTTTATCAATTGAGCTTATCATTTGAGCTTATTGTTATATTTTTGTGATTCTATGGATTTTTGAGTTTGTAATTGTTCATACCTTGCATAACTGAGCATATAATAAGACTGTGTTCTAAGTTCATTCATTTTGGTTCACAAGTGCTTATTCATAAGCACTTGTGAATAAGCAGTTGTAGCTAATAAGCACTTAATCAGCTTCTTTTCATTTCAAAATTTTTCTCCAAGTTCTTTTTATTATTTTTGATTTTCTGGAATTTTTCCAGATTTTTCCAAATAGTTTTAGAATTTTTCTTCATTTTCCTTTGATTTTAATCATTTTTAAATAGAATTTAATAAACAAAAATTCATAAAAATTCAGAAAAAGCTGTGAAAAATACAAAAATATTTTAGAAAATTCTTTTATAAATTTTTAGATTTTTCAGAATTTAATTTTCATTTTTCCTCTTTATTTTTCTAATTTCGCTTATTTTTAATTCATTTAAAATTACAATAATCAAAATAAATTCATAGAAAATAAAAGAAAAGTCAAAAAAAAATAATTTTCTTTTTCTGGAAATTCATTTTAGGAGTTTAAGATTTTTAGAAAATTATTTCACATTTGTAGGATCAATTTTCGTTAAAAGTTACGTTTTAATAATCGCGTTTGCATTTCCGTTTTTACATTTAAACTTTTGTGCATAACTAGCTTGTACTTTTTTCATAATTCATCATTGTTTGTTCATACTTGAATTACTTGAGCTCTATTTTTCTCTTTTACACTTCTCAATTCACGATTTTCACGAATCAATATTCTTGATTCCATTCACCTTCATTCGGATACGACTCGGGTGATCCGTATTTCACGCGGATCATTTCGATAATATACTACTATACTATAATAAGTTGATTTTACTCAATCAACCTAATAAAAATAAATTCCAACCTAAGCAATAACTATTCCCCAGGCTGCAGCGCCAAAAGCTTGATGCGTGGGAATCGCACCAGGCTTTACCTCTCGAGGGATCTCGAGAAGCTTACAACCCCCACCAGGCAGTGTACCTGATTATTGTAGTATAGTATAGTGACAAGTACCGGGGGATTGATCGTTCAACTCAGGAATAGTGTCGTTAGGATTGAAATTAATCTAACTAGGTCTAAAGGTGAAGGATGATTCTTTTTGTATTTTTATATTTTATGAAAAGCAAGTAAAAATCTCGGGTATTGGAAGAAGGGGCGGAATTAGTTGCTAATCAACTAACCCAAAAGCTACTAATTAAACTAATGTGCAAGAAAAATAAACTAAGGTTCTACAAGATAAGTGAAGCATGTCTACCTATGATATGTTACTCCTTGCTAGCTATCCAATTCTACCTATTGAATTGTCACACCTTGTTTTAATTGACGGGTTGTATTCCTTAATACCATTCGAGGGGTGGCGTACGTACTTCCCCAACTCTATAAGCTCCTACTTCACTCCTATGTCGAGCCTGCAAGAAGCTCCTAACATGGGATCATTAGAATTCGCTCATGCATTAAATACAACCATAATAACCTAGTACGCATTGGTTCATGTTTCTTAAGACGTTCAAGCATATCAACATTGGAAGTCTGCCAGTTTTCTTAAGCCTAACATCGAATACAATCAACAAAACAAGAGACAATAGGAATCAAGAATTATAAGCTAAATCAACTAGACCTATCGAAGTGTCACACCCTAATTGATGAAGATAGACACAAACATCAACAAGGAATCAATAAGATCTAATCAATTATATACAAGTTTCACATAAACATAAGTAGACACAAGGTGAATTAGCAAAACATCATCAAAGAAGAGCAAGCAACAACGATAATGGAAAACATGATTAAGATAGAATCAACAAACCAATACATGATGTTTATGATGTGATTGAAACCCTCTAAGTTGCTGGAAAAACACCTACCTAAACCCAGGAATCGACCTTAGGGTTTAGGGCTTACAAAAAGTGAAGTTATGATGTTATATTTATAGGCAAGTTTTCTGTCAGCAAGGCTTGACAGCATCACCCCGTAAATAGCGACGGCTTCATGACCAGTTTTTCTTCACCAAATTGTAGATTTCTTCGTCCTCTTCACGTGGGCTTTTGAATCACCTTAATCCGAGTTCGTATGCAAAAGTTATGACCAAAACAATATCAGCTATTTTGCGCGCAAGTTTTGTCAAGTTAACACATGACGGCCTACGTGACGCCTTCAAGAAATTTTCTAGGCCATCACACTTTAATTTTACACGTGACGGCCTTGGGTGACGCCGTCATCTCCAATGCACAAAACTTTCTGGACCGTCACGGACTTTATCTACTTCTACCTCTTGTGTTACTCTTGACGCCGTCATGAAGAAGCTTGTGACGCCGTCAGGTACTGTGTTGACATAAATAATGCCTAAAAACATTATTAACATATTATCAATATCTCTATGTTTTGATTATTACAAAATACAAACTCATAGAACTAAAACTTGTGACTTAAACAAGTATTTAGTGATTAACATTTTCTCTTTACATCCAAATCACTTAAGGTATGAATAAACAAAGTGTTTAGTGCAATTTATGATCAAAAGGAAATTTAATTAAGTATTACAAAGTTTATTTAATTATATAAACATATTATATATTTCTAAAAAACACTTTTGGTAATAAAGAAAAATGTTTTATTCATATTAAATATATAAATTCAAATTTTTAACCAAAATCAGTTAGTTTTTCACCAAATAAACTTTTCCCACTAGAAAACAAAATTTCTGGCCGTTACAGCTGGGCGGCCCCCTTAATTTTAAGGGGGCCAGCCTTGATTTAAGGGGACCGGCCACGCTCCTCTGTCAGAATTTGTTGCCTATAAATACCACTTTAAATCTGGAATTTTTCTCACCTTTTGCACTCCTAAACTTTCTGTTCTAGATCTCCATTTTCAATCTCTAAATCCTTTGATCATACATTCTTAAATCTTTGTGTCAAAGTGATCCAAAGATCATCCCATCAAGTGCAAGAGAAGAATACTTCTATCCCTCAAGACAAGAAGTATTACAACTTGTTGTAATCTCCACATCTAAGTTGTTAGAGCATCATCATCATATACATCTCATTGTGTGAATAGTTGTGAATATTTGTTAGAAGATAGTTTAGCTATATATATATATATATATATATATATATATATATATATATATATATATATTAGTAGTTAGTTGTGAAGAAGAAAAGTTAGGAAGAAGATTGGTGTGTAGAAGATTGTTGTGAAGAAGATTGGTGTGTAGAAGATAGTTGTGAAGAAGATTGGTGGGTAGAAGATAGGTGTGAAGAAAATTGGTATTTAGGAGATAGGTGTGAAGAAGTGGTGTGATTAAGTTGTGAATAGGTGTGAAATAGGTGTGTAGAAGGTGTGAATAAGTTGTGACGTAGTTGTGGTGTGTAAATTGGTGTGTAAGGTTTTCTCCGCCATAAAGGAGCTTGTTGACATAGTGAAGAAAACTCTCGAGTTAGGTGCTCGGGGAGTGGAGTAGGGCAAGGAAGGTGACCTTGTAGCCGAACCACTATAAATCTCTTGTCTCGCGGTTCGATCTTTCCAACTCTCATCTATTTCTTTACTTACATTCTTATTGCTTTATAGTACATATTTAGTGTTGTTCATATTGTGCATGACTTGATTTCATATAGCATCGAATCTAAATATTTGAAAATAATGAAAACTTTCAAACAATCTTTTATAACAAATTAGAAAGACGTAAAACTATTCAACCCCCCCTTCTAGTTTTCCACATACTGTTCCCAGCAAGGAAAATTAAGACTTTGCTGTTTTGTTCACTTTTATGCTCCAAAAACGTCCAAAATGCTTCCTTTTCCAGAATTCACTCCAAAAGTATCTAAAATCACAAAAGGAACGATTTAGGGCAATATTTGATCAAATAAATTCAATTCCGGGATAATTACGAAATTGAATCATAGTCGTGGCTTTACCTCTCGAGGGACTGCGGCTAATTCTTGTAACAACAAGATCCACCGAATTAGTCGTGGCTTAGCATCCTGCTTCGCAAACAGATATCGAAGAGCCGAGTGATCAGTGAAGACGACTGTCTTTGAAAGGACAAGATATTGTCGGAATTTGTCGAATGCAAACACTGCGGCTAATAATTCTTTTTCGGTGGTGGAGTAATTCTCTTGAGCGGGATTCATGGTTTTGCTAGCGTAGTAAATAGGTTGGAAAAGCTTGTCATGACGTTGGGCCAACACAGCCCCGACAGCGAAATCGCTAGCGTCACACATGATTTCAAACGGTAACTCCCAGTTGGGTGTGATCATGATTGGAGCATGTGTGAGCTCCTTTTTTAAGAGATCGAAAGCATCTTTGCATTCTTGGGAAAAATCGAACGGAGCATCCTTCACAAGCAATTGAGTCATTGGCCGGGCAATTTTGGAGAAGTCTTTGATGAATATCCGATAAAATCCGGCGTGCTCCAAAAAGCTGCGTATTGCCTTAACAGTCGTGGGGTATGGTAACTTAGATATAGCTTCAACTTTAGCTTGGTCCACCTCTATTCCGTTCCCTGAGATCTTATGCCCTAACATAATCCCTTCCTTTACCATGAAATGACACTTTTCCCAGTTTAACACCAAGTTGGTTTCCTCACAACATTTAAGCATCTTTTCTAGATTAGCAAGACAGCGGTCGAAGGAGTTTCCGAAGACTGAAAAATCATCCATGAACACTTCCATGCTGTCTTCCATGAGTTCGTGAAAGATTGCGGTCATGCAACGTTGGAAAGTGGCGGGGGCATTACATAGCCCAAAAGGCATCCTTTTGTAGGCAAATGTTCCATAGGGGCAAGTAAACGTGGTTTTTTCTTGGTCCTCAGGTGCTATGGGAATTTGAAAATATCCAGAGAATCCATCCAAGAAGCAATAGTACTCGTGTCCAGATAATCTCTCTAACATCTGATCAATGAATGGTAAGGGAAAGTGATCTTTCCTCGTGGCATCATTGAGCTTTCGATAGTCGATGCATACCCGCTATCCAGTGACAGTTCTCTGGGGCACCATCTCACCCTTGTCATTCTTTACTACAGTCATCCCACCCTTTTTAGGTACAACCTGCACAGGACTGACCCATGGGCTATCCGAGATCGGGTAAATCAGTCCTGCATCCAAAAGTTTGATAACTTCTTTCTTCACTACTTCCTTAATGTTAGGGTTCACGCGCCTCTGGGGTTGCACGGTAGGTTTATAATCTTCCTCCATGAGAATCTTATGTGTGCAAAAAGTTGAGTCAATCCCCTTAATGTCGGCCACACTCCATGCGAGTACCCCCTTGTATTTTTTTAGGACCTCTAAGAGTTTAACTTTTTGTTCATGTTCCAAGGAAGAGTTTATGATTACCGGGAGTTGGTCCTCCCCCTGAAGGAAGGCATACTCCAAATGGTTAGGAAGCTCTTTAAGATCAATGTTAGGGGGTTCGATAATAGAGGGTTTGAGCTTGTTCTCGGGCTTTCGGAGCTCGAGATGCTCCGTTGGTTCTTGTTTGGGGTAGAAGGATACTGCATTACCATCCTCCGTCTTTTCTACCTCTAGCAAAGGCAGAAAACTCTCGTCCCGTAGCCAGCCCTCATCGATCTGTTCATCGACGCAACTATCAATGACATCTGTGAGTTCATCTACTTCCCCGATAAAGTAGAGCCGGTTGGCCGCTTCGAGGGAGAGGTCCATAGAATCCTTAATGTCGAAGGTTGTGCTATCGTCTCCCACTCGTAAGGTTAATTTGCCATCGCAGACATCGATGACTGCACGAGCGGTAGCAAGAAATGGTCTACCTAAGATGATAGGTACCAAATCATCCTCCTCCATATCCAGGATTACGAAGTCGACCGGGAATTTGAATTTCCCAACTTTGACTAGCACATTTTCACATATCCCTACGGGGTACTTGACCGATCTATCGGCTAGTTGGATGTTCATACGGGTAGACTTCAATCTAGAGTATCCTAGTTTACGGAACATAGAGTGAGGCATGAGATTGATACTTGCTCCCAAATCGGCAAGAGCATTCTTGATTGATAGAGGTCCTATGGAGCAAGGTAGGGTGAAGCTGCCCGGATCGTCTACCTTCTTTGGTAGCCCTCGATGGGTTACCACTGAGCATTCTTCCCCCAGGGTCACAAGACCTTCGAGTTTCTTTCTGTTAGCAAGTAGCTTTTTGAAGTATGTGCTATACTTTGGCATGTGATAGCAAGCATCAAGGAGAGGTATGGTGACAACTGAGTCTTTTAGGTATGACAAGAACCTCTTGTTATCATTCTCAGTTTTCTGGTTCCTTAATCGGGATGGGAATGGGATTCTCACAGGTTGGTTAGGCAGGGCTGATGGGGAAGGGGTCGTCACAGGCGGTTGGTCTGGGGCACCACTGCCGACATCCTCCTCCTCCTCCCCAGGTTTGTTTGGGTCGAGGGTGATGGGGGACGAGTTTGGGTAAGGAGGGTCCTTGGTTGTCGTTCCAGCTCGCGTGGTTATTGCGAGCATGGGGTCTTTTTTGCTTACTGATAGCGTTTGAAGATTATCTAGGGCTGAGTTAAGCTTGTTGAAAAATACTCCAATACCCTCCTGCTGCTCGTCGAAAAGCTCATTAAGGCCTTTCATTTGCAAGTCTTTTTCTTGAGTGAAGTGACCAAGGTCATCTTCGAAATTGCTCCTGATTTTGAATTCAGGGCCTTCCTCCCCTTCTCTTTTCTTTACCAGATTTCCCCAAAGAGTGTAATCATCATTTTGGTAAAAAGGCAAAATGGAGGGATCAGCATAAATGTCCCCTCCTGACAAGCACGCATGTTCAGTTGTGGCTGCTCCTCCGCATTCTTCTACCTCATGCGGGCCTCCACAGTAATCGCAAATCAAGTAAGGATTCGACAGCTGTTTAGGTAATTGCGATCCAGCTAGGTAATCCACTCTTTTGTGAATTTTGCTCAACCGATCCGAGGTGATCTCAGAAATGCTGAAAGTCGACTCAGGTTCGTCCCAAGTGTCATCCTGGTCTTGAGCATATTCTTCAATCCTATCCCATCCTTCCTCGGCACTAAGATTGGCCAATCTTCCTTTCCTAGATTGGTTAATTCCGTTTCGGTCATTAGAGGAGATATTTTCGTAGAAGATTTGGACCAAGAGCCAAAGCTCAATGCCATGATGGGGAACTTGTCTTATTAAATCTTTGAATCTAGTCCATGATTTATAGAAGGGTTCGTCCTTCCCCTTCCGGAAACGGAGGATCCTGTCTCTAAGTGCTGAGGTTTTTCCAGGTGGAAAGAACTTCTCATAGAACTTGGATATGAGTTGCTCCCATGTGAAGATAGATTCAAAAGGGAGTTTGTCATACCATTCTTGGGCTTTTTCATATAAGGTGAAAGGAAAGAATCGTAATCGGGATGTGTCTCTAGTAGCCCCATCCGTATGGAGGGTGTCCACTATTTTCAGGAAGTCCTTGATGTGTTGGATTGGATTTTCCTCATCTAGTCCGCTAAATTTACACACATTTTTGACAAGCCAAACATCGTTTGCATGCAAGACCTCGTTGGTGTGTTCGTTTGGGTAGACAATGGCGTTTGAGAAGCCACGAGAGGTTGGGGAGGAGTAGTCCTTAAGGCGCTTAGGAATGGGGGTTGCGGGAGTACTCATCTCGTCGCTGGGTTGGGAGCTAGGGGTTGTGACACGATTTTCTGAATTTTCTTCAGAAAGAGGTGCATCAAAATCGATGGCAACGCTAGATGGTTCAGAAGTTGAGTGATATTGTCTCAATCTATGCATTTCTCTTTCGGGTTCTGCATAGGGCAAGACAAGGTTTCGAGTGGAACTACGACTCCTAGTGATCCTAAGGTTAAGGGATTCGTCATTTGCCATGATGGCAGGTGGTGAAGAGTTACGAACAAAAGCATGAAGAAATAAGATAGACTAAAGAAGACCTAAAAATAAAAATAAAATCTTACTAGAAACGAATCTAGCAAGTAGACCTAATAAAAAGAAATTCTAACCTAGACAATAACTATTCCCCGGGCTGCGGCGCCAAAAACTTGATGCGTGGGAATCGCAACAGGCTTTACCTCTCGAGGGATCTCGAGAAGCTTACAACCCCCACCAGGCAGTGTACCTGATCGTTGTAGTATAGTATAGTGACAAGTACCAGGGGATTGATCGTTCAACTTAGGAATAGTGTCGCTAGGATTAGAAAGCCTAAATACTAGTTCTAAAGGTGAGGGATGATTATTTTTGTATTTTTATATTTTTATGAAAGCAAGTAAAATCTCGGGTTTTGGAAGAATGGGCGGAATTAGTTGCTATTCAACTAACCCAACACTAAGATGCAATCAAAATAAAATAATAAAAATGAAAATAAACTAAATTATATTAAAGTTGTGAGCAGTAATTGGAGAAAATGTGTTTACTTAGATTTCACTACTCCCTAGATATCTTTTACACGTTAATTACTTGTTATAATTGCATGGATGACGGATCGTATTCCTTAATACCATTCATGGGGTGGCACACATAACTCCCTAATTCTATGAGCTCTTATCTCCTCCTACACCATGCCCAACACAACTATAGGGATTGTAAACAGTGGCTCATGCATTAAATACAACCAATAAAGACCTAGTGCGCCTCGGTTCATGTTTCTTAAGACGTTCAAGCATGTTACCATTTGGAGATCTGCCAGTTTTCTTAAGCCTAACATATAAATCATTCATCCAAAACAAGAATAAACAAGTAATCAACACATAATCAATATCTAGGTTTCATTAGATCTAAGCAAACACAAAAGAGATCTAGCCTAGCATGATAGAATTAAGACAAGAACATGATATAGACAACCAACACATAGACATATTGATTGAATTAGAAGAACACTTATCTTGATTAATCATGCAAGGTATCAAGGGGTTGGAACCCTTGAAAAACTTGTAAAGTTACACCAAAATCGTATTTAGGGTTTCTCCCAAAAACTCCTCTCCTTAAATGTGAAAAACTAGAAAACTATATTTAGGAAAATAGGGATGACGGCGTCAAGAACAAAGGTGTGACGCCGTCATCTCGCCGCCAAATACTTCCTCGGACGGCCTTGATCTACTTCTGATGCCGTCAAGGCCTAGGCCGTCACACAAATTACTCTTGACGCCCTGTGTGTGACGCCGTCATCAACTACGGATTTTAATTCTTGGGGTTTGACGCCGTCAGGAAAACTCTTGACGCCTTCATGAACTCTCGGATTTTATTAATGAGGTTTGACGCCGTCAGGAAATTACTCTTGACGCCGTCACCTACTGTTCCCAGCATGGAAAATTGAGACTTTGCCGTTTTCTTCACTTTTATGCTCCAAAATCGTCCAAAATGGCTTCTTTTCCAGAATTCACTCTCCAAGTACCTAAAATCACAAAAGGAACGATTTAGGGTAATATTTGATCAAATAAATTCGGATTCGGGCTTAAATGACCCCCTAAAAGTGGTTCATTTTTCGCCTTATCATTGTATTTAATGCATGAGCGAATTCTAATGATCCCATGTTAGGAGCTTCTTAGCCGGCTCGACATAGGAGTGAAGTAGGAGCTTATAGAGTTGGGGAAGTACGTACGCCAACCCACGAATGGTATTAAGGAATATAACCCATCATCCATGCAATTGTAACAAATTATCAACCTGTAAAAGATATCTAGGGAGTAATGAAACCTAAGTAAACACAACTCTCCCTATTATTGTTCACACCACTAGTTTAATTAGCTTTATTTTCATTTCTGTTATTTTATTTTGATTGCATCTTAGTTATTGGGTTAGTTGACTAGCAACTAATTCCGCCCACTCTTCCAAAAACCAAGATTTTTAATTGCTTTCATAAAATATAAAAAAATACAAAAAGAATCCTCTCTCACCTCTAGACCTAGTTTTTAGGCTTTCTAATCCTAGCGACACTATTCCTGAGTTGAACGATCAATCCCCCGGTACTTGTCACTATACTATACAACAATGATCAGGTACACTGCCTGGTGGGGGTTGTAAGCTTCTCGAGATCCCTCGAGAGGTAAAGCCTGGTGCGATTCCCACGTATCAAGTTTTTGGCGTCGCAGCCCGGGGAATAGTTATTGTCTAGGTTAGGATTTCTTTTTATTAGGTCTACTTGCTAGATTTCTTTCTAGTAGGATTTTATTTTTATTTTTTAGGTTCTCTTTAGTCTATCTTATTTCTTCGTGTCTTTGTTCATAATATTTACCATCCGACATCATGGTAGGTGGAAACAGCTTTGAACCCATCAACCCACCACAACAAAACCACCCACAAAACCCACCACTAGCAAACCAACCTCTTAGGCTCCGAACCCTAGGAGAGTATTCCCGTCCTAGCCACCAAGGCTATTGAAACACTATTGAGCTCACCCAAGGAGCCAATGTGTACCCCTTGCGATCCGACACCATCCGGTTGGTGCAAAGCGGATGTGCATTCCATGGACTTCGTTCCGAAGATCCTAACCAACATCTCAAGGATTTCCTTAAAATCGTAGATTCTATAGACCTTGATGTTACAAGTAGTGAGTCGACCCGATTACGCCTATTCCAATTCTCTCTACGTGATCAAGCTAGTCAATGGCTTGAACGTTTACCTCGGGATCCATCACCTCATGGGATGATCTCACCACTCGTTTCCTTGCTCAATTTTTCCCACCGGGGAGAACTACCAAGCTTAGAAATGATATCTTGATGTTCCAACAACGTCAAGGTGAAAATCTATATGAAGCATGGACTCGTTTCAAGGACTTACTCCAAAAATTCCCTCATCATGGCATAGATCTTTGGCTCCAAGTCTAAATCTTCTATGACCATATCGATCTCTCCACCAGGCGAACCATTGACCAATCGGCCGGTGGTAAGCTACGTGATCTAAGTGCGGAAGAATCATGGGAACTCATAGAAGATCTTGCTCTCTATGACAACGAAAGTTGGAATGATCCCCGTGATTGAATAAAACGGTCAAGGCAATATCTTTGCCTTCGAACAATTCTAGCACTCCCGACCGTAGGATCATGGAACATGAGGACCAAGTCAAGTTTCTCATGAAATCTTATGAAGCTCCTAAGCCTTCAAGCCAAGTGAACAAAATCACTTCTTCATGCGAATTATGTAGTGGTCCCCATGACACTCGTGATTGCGTGGAACTCCCCGGAACAGCTTTTGCGGACTACGCATTCTCGCGTACCGACGAAGCGGGAGACAAGTGGTACACTTTCAAAACCGAGCCAAACCCTTATGGTGATTCCTACAACCCTTCTTGGAAAAATCACCCGAACCTTAGGTGGAAACAAAGCCAAAACAATTCTTCCAATCCGCCTAATCGTTACCAACCTAACGGCTCACCCTCCAACCGTACTTTCAACAACAATCCTTCTAATAACTATGGTAGTACCAATAATCTTGAAGGGTTGATATCCAAGTTTATGGCATCTCAAGATGCTCGCATGGCTAAGTTTGAAACCGAATTCAATCAATAACAAACGGAGATGACCAATAAGATTGACAACTTGTTGAAAGCCCTCAACAACCAAGCGCTAACTACACCTAGAAAGGACACTAGGGATGCCAATAACGGAATCCAAATTAAGGACCCCTCGTCATCCAAACACGTCCACTTTGTCAATGTTGTCACTATTAAGCCAAAAGATAAAGATATAGAAGAAAGTAACAAGGATGAAGTTGGAGTAGAAACTGAGACTAGGGATGAAATTAAAGAAGTTGAGGTTAATAAAGGAGAAAAGTTAGAGGAAGTAGAAAACGTAGAAGAGTACTTTGATGAGTTGCCCACCAAGGAAGAACGGGAATATCACAAGGATTTATTCGATGATCCCGAGACACCATATATCCTTGGTTCACCCCTTATTAAAGTAGGTGATCCCTCTAACATCAACATACCATGCAACATTGGGCATATGCATGTATGGAAAGCTTATATCGATCCTAGGTCTCCTATAAACATCATGACTAGGACTTATTATAATTGGGTAATGAAGAAGCAACTTGGTTACAGGATGATGCCCCGTAAGAATTTGATAAGTAATTTTGTTGGAAGAGTGAAAGGATTGCATGTAATTGTAGGAAACTTCACTTATGTGACCGACTTTGTGATAGTGGAGGATACTCGTCCGGTGATAGATGATTGCCTAAGTCAAGTAGTGTTCGGAAAACCGTTTGTTGAGGCCTAAGATGAGTTATGATCGACTCTAGGGATAGTTAGATACAAGGAAGAGAATGATGAGATTTCTTACCAAATGCCCTATAAGATTGAACAATACCGCCTCCTATCAAACATAGAAATGGAACACAAGCAAGCGGTTTACTATATGAATGATGAGGATAGACGTAGAGGAGTAGAATATGTTATGAATAGAATACTTGATTTCTACAAAAAATGCTTGCAACTAGGTCTGGAATACAAAACTAATATTGGAGATGACCTAGACAATGAGACCAACGATGAGGTCACGTAATAGCCCATCACCTTGAGTCTAGCTACAAGACTCGTAAATAAAGAAAAGCGCTTCTTGGGAGGCAACCCATGTTTTGTGTGATTTTTAATTGTTTGATTGTTATTTGCTTCCGTATGCATGCTTTGTTTTTATTGTTGGTAGATCATGTTTCAAAACTAAATTGTGAAAATACTTTATTTTCTCGTTTGACTTCGTCTTAACTTCATACAAAGGTATTTCACAAAAGATAAGTGTAAGGGGAAACCCCAAATATGTTTTTAAGAAACGAAATTGATCATGATTCTCCACAATATTAAATGGACATGTGTATTAGTATTTGTTAGAGTCAAATGCTTGTATCGAGTCATAATGATGTTTTGCAGGATTTTCCTGGAAGTAGGACATAAGTTTTTCCAGAAATTTTCCGGAAACTAAACGTAAAGATTTCTACAGGTCACTTCTGACGGCGTCAGGAGTTAAATCCTCACGGCGTCATGTGTAAAATTCTGGAAATTTTGCTAGTTTTGTTTTTCTAACGGAGTCTTAAAGTTTTTGTTAATTCTTTAGTTTTATAAACTCCAGGAAATCTGCAAATATTCATTCCACAAGCATTATATCTTAATTTGTTTTCTAGGACTTGTTAGTATATATAGATTGCCGCCTATTTTACGCGAGGTTGCCTTGTTTGTTTTCTCAGGTTTAACAGGTTATATATGACAAGAAGATGATTTATATTTCTGGAAGGGAAGCTTTGATTGTTCATTTTCTTGGAGGAAGATCTAACCTTGTTACCACACTATCCACATCGAACGAATCAGGGGAGTATTTGATTTCATTCTTGTACCTGTTTCACTTTTACATTCTTTAATTGAACATTGGGGACAATATTCATCCTAAGTGTAAGGGGAGGGTAAATGATGATACCTTATAGGATACAATTGCACTTGAGTTTGTTTGTTTAATGGTAGGTGTATAATAAAACTAAGAGAAATACTTGTTAGTGTAATTTTAGCGCCAAATTTAAAATTTTTTACAACATTTAGGAGTGAAACTTTTGCCTTAGCAAGCGTCTCATGGATAGGAGTTGTATGATTAGCACAAAACCGTACTATTCAGAAAAATTTTCCACCCAAATATGTGAGGTTCGCCTTTAGATTTGATAGGAAAAGCATTTACTATTTGTGCTTATGAGTGTACCGGTAGCATTTAGATTCTAGAACTTGTGTTAGTGATGCATCCCGAGACCTCTAGTGAGACTACATTCATGTAGTAGGATTTACTACATGATAAGAGGCATTAGGATCACCCTTGTGTTAAACCCGTATCATAATTACTTGACCATTTAAGTCATATTACTTGGCTAGTTAAGTCAATTAATTTTTCCCACACCTTAGCGTTGTACTCATTTTTAGTACACGAAACCCCTAGTACACTCCTCCGAGCGTATCTTTTCGTTTCTAACTTTAGGCATCTTACTTAAAGGAAGAATTTGTTACAACCCACTTAAATGTACACCCAAATAGCCTTAGCCTTCCGTGTATGCGCTCATCTTTAGTGCATTATTGTTATATGTTTAAACCCTTAGTTAATTATCTAATTGATTACATGGTTGCTAAGTCGAGTCATATCTTGTACATATGGTGACGGTGTCACAAGTCCCTTAATGACGGAGTCAAGAGTAGTGCAAGAGGTGGAAGTGGTGACGATCCAGTGAAAACGTGACGTCGTCACGCTTGGCCGTCATGGTTCAAGATATGGTGACGGCCCAGAGTAATATTACACATGACGGCGTCAAATCTGGATCTAGGCAATCCGATCTCATTATGGGCGGCGAGTTGACTGCATCAGAAATTCCTTCTTGACGCCGTCACCCTGTAAAATCTATATATAGTTTTGCAATTTTCATTCATTAAAGGGGGGACAAGTAGGGTATAACTTTGGAGAAACCCTAGCACGAATTTTACTGCTTTTTCAAGGGTTTTTACTCTTTGAAACCTTTCATGTTCAATTGAGATAAGTACTCTTTCAATTCAATCAATATGTCTATGTGTTGCTTGAATATATCTTACACTTGTCTTGAATTCAACATGCTAGGCTAGATTTCTTGTGTGTTTGCTTAGATGTAGTGAAACCTAGATGTTAATTATGGGTTGATTGTTTGTTTATAGTTGTTACGGATGATTGTATTCAATGTTAGGCTTAAGAAAACTGGACAACCTCCTATATGATAATGTGCTTGAACGTCTTAAGAAACATGAACCAATGCATACTAGGTTATTGTGGTTGTATTTAATGCATGAGCGAATTCTAATGATCCCATGTTAGGAGCTTCTTAGCCGGCTCGACATAGGAGTGAAGTAGGAGCTTATAGAGTTGTGGAAGTACGTACGCCACCCCACGAGTGGTATTAAGGAATATAACCCGTCATCCATGGAATTGTAACAAATTATCAACCTGTAAAAGATATCTAGGGAGTAATGAAACCTAAGTAAACACAACTCTCCCTATTATTGTTCACACCACTAGTTTAATTAGCTTTATTTTCATTTCTGTTATTTTATTTTGATTGCATCTTAGTTATTGGGTTAGTTAACTAGCAACTAATTCCGCCCACTCTTTCAAAAACCGAGATTTTTAATTGCTTTCATAAAATATAAGAAAATACAAAAAGAATCATCTCTCACGTCTAGACCTAGTTTTTAGGCTTTCTAATCCTAGCGACACTATTCCAGAGTTGAACGATCAATCCCCCGGTACTTGTCACTATACTATACTACAACGATCAGGTACACTGCCTGGTGGGGGTTGTAAGCTTCTCGAGAGGTAAAGCATGGTGCGATTCCCACGTATCACTTACCTGGTTTACCACCAGCACGTCAAGTGGAATTTCAGATTGACTTGATACTGAGAGCAACGCCGGTAGCACGAGCACCTTATAGATTAGGACCGTCTGAGATGAAGGAGTTATCTGTGCAATTACAGGAGTTGTCGGATAAAGGATTTATTCGCCCGAGTTCGTCACCGTGGGGAGCGCCGGTATTGTTTGTGAAGAAGAAGGATGGAACCTTCAGGATTTGTATCGACTATCATGAGTTGAACAAACTCACTGTGAAGAATCGATATCCATTGCCGAGAATCGACGACCTGTTTGATCAATTGCAAGGATCGAGTGTCTACTCGAAGATTGATCTGAGATCAGGATATCATCAATTGAGAGTTAGGAGGAGGATATCTCTAAGATATCTTTCAGAACAAGATATGGTCACTACGAATTTATGGACTTGATGAACCGAGTGTGCAAACCCTACTTTGATAAGTTCGTGATTGTGTTCATCGATGATATACTTATCTACTCCTGTAACGAAGAAGAACATGCTCAACACCTAAGGACTATACTAGAACTGCTCAGAGAAGAGAAATTGTACGCAAAATTCTTTAAGTGTGATTTTTGGATCAAGAAGGTACAATTTCTTAGGCATGTGATTGAGAGTAAAGGTATTCACGTTGAACCCTCCAAGATTGAAGCTGTTAAAAATTGGACGTCCCCTACTAGTCCTACCGAGATACGTCAATTTTTAGGTATTGTCGGATATTACCGTAGATTTATTGAAGGTTTCTCGAAAATTGCTAAACCGTTAACCGAGTTAACTCAGAAGAAGAAGAAGTTTGAATGGGGAGAAAAGCAAGAATCAGCATTTCAGTTTTTGAAGCAGAAGCTTTGCGAAGCCCCAATTTTGGCATTACCCGAAGGAAGTGAGGATTTCGTGGTATGTTGCGATGCATCAATCCAAGGTTTGGGTGCCGTATTGATGCAAAGGTTTAAAGTAATCACTTACGCTTCTAGACAACCTAAACCTCATGAAGAGAACTACACTACCCATGATCTAGAACTAGGAGCGGTAGTATTCGCTCTTAAGATATGGAGGCATTACCTTTATGGAACCAAGTGTACGGTTTTCACCGATCACAAGAGTCTTCAACACATATTAGATCAAAAGGAGTTGAACATGAGACAACGTCGTTGGTTAGAGTTGCTGAGTGACTATGATTGTGAAATTCGTTATCATCCTGGAAAGGCAAATGTTGTAGCAGATGCCTTGAGTCGAAAGGAACGAATTAGACCTCTTAGGGTGAGATCTTTGGGAATGACAATCAGATCGCCTCTCCCGACTCAAATCCCTAAAGTGCAAGCTGAGGCACTTAAGGAAGAGAACAGACCAAATGAAAAGATTTACGGTATGCCTAAGAGCAAGAATGGATTTGTAAGGAAACCAGATGGAAGGCTGTGTTTCAAGGATAGGAATTGGATTCCACTGTATGGAGGATTACGAGACATCATCATGCATGAATCCCACAAGTCTAAATATTCCATTCATCCCGGTTCAGACAAGATGTACCAGGACCTTAAGAAGTTGTATTGGTGGCCAAACATGAAGGCTGACATTGCAGAGTATGTCGGTAAATGTTTGACCTGCTCAAGAGTAAAGGCTGAACATCAAAAGCCATCCGGTTTATTCATTCAACCAGAGCTACCAATGTGGAAATGGGAAAGGATCACTATGGACTTCATTACAAAACTACCTAAGACATCGAATGGATTTGACACCATATGGGTCATCGTTGATCGTCTCACGAAATCAGCGCATTTCTTACCGATAAAAGAAAATGATGAGATGAGCACTCTTGCTCGTCTATACCTGAAAGAGATAGTTTCATGGCATGGAGTGCCGATTTCTATTATCTCTGACCGAGACAGCCGTTTCACGTCTAACTTTTGGCAATCTTTACAGAAAGCCTTGGGAACTAAGTTAGATATGAGTACCGCTTACCATCCACAAACTGATGGTCAAAGTGAAAGGACTATTCAGACCCTTGAGGACATGCTTCGGGTATGTGTGATTGATTTTGGAAAAGGCTGGGATAAACACTTACCGCTAGCAGAATTCTCTTATAACAACAGTTACTACGCCAGTATCAAGGTCGCACCGTTTGAAGCACTTTATGGAAGAAAGTGTTGTTCACCAGTTTGTTGGGCTGAGGTTAGAGATGTACAGATCTCAGGTCCCGAGTTAATTCTTGAAACCACCGAGAAAATAGTGCAAATTAGAAAACGTTTGCAAGCCGCCTGAGACCGGCAAAAGAGTTATGCCGAGGAAACCAATGGAATTCCAAGTCGGAGATAGAGTAATGCTTAAGGTATCACCCTGGAAAGGAATGATTAGGTTTGGAAAACGGAGAAAGTTAAACCCACGTTATGTTGGGCCATTCGAGATCCTTGAGAGGATTGGTCCAGTGGCATATAAACTTGAGTTGCCCGAAGATCTTAGTAGAGTACATGACACTTTTCACGTATCGAATTTGAAGAAATGTTTGTCGGATGAAACCCTAGTCATCCCATTAAAGGAAATCCGAGTCGATGATAAGTTAAACTTTATTGAGGAACCCGTCGAGATTATGGATAGAGAAGTCAAGCGACTTAAACAGAGCCGCATTCCCATTGTGAAAGTGAGGTGGAACTCTCGTAGAGGACCTGAGTTCACTTGGGAACGCGAGGACCAAATTCATGCCAAATACCCTCATTTGTTTGATAAGTCAACCCTAAACCCTGATTCAGCTTTGGATTCAGGACGAATCCAGTCTAACGGGTAGGTACTGTAATACCCCGTATTATCCCATGTCATTTAGTAATGCTTATCACTGAACGTTTTTACATAACTGATCACTAGGCCAATTTTGCGGGCCAATTTAAATTTTCATGGACTATGAACTATTACTTTATTTCCAAAACGTGTGTTTGGTCACTACTGAATACCAAAGAAACTTGATGTAACTCGAATAGCTTCCACTCGCGAAACAGAACCTAATACCGACCTAGTGATATATATACTATACGAACGAAACTAAAATTTACTATACTATATATATACACATGATAGTATATATATATATATATATATATATATATATATATATATATATATATATATATATATATATATATATATATATATACGTGCAAGCATTCTCACGAAATTCTTCGTAATCTATTTCTATATAAACTCCGACATGTTATTTTTCCCGGAACGTTTAACCACTGGATTTATTTATTTTTCTTTTGGACTGGGCCGATACCCGTACGCAAGCCCAATACTATTTTTCTTTTTCTTCCTTCTTGGACCGTGGACTAGCCCAACTACCATTTCTTTTTCTTTCTTTTTCTCTTTGGGCCGAAACCACAACCACAAGCCCACGAGGGCTAAGTTTATTTTTTTTTCTATTCGTTGGTTGTTGTCGAGACCAAAAACAAAACCACACACAACCTTTGCTCCAACATGTATACATAGAAACAATTTTGTCTTCCTTGTCCCCTAAGAACTCGATATTACCATTTTTCCTTTTCTTTCCTTTGCGTGTAAAGACCACCCAAAAACAACCCAAGCCACCCTAGTACTAACCCTAAAAACCATAAACTAATACACCTTGTCCTAAAATCTATTAACCAAAGGGTTAAGTGTTCCTTTAACCACCAACACAAGAATCACATGTTTGCTTACCATCCTTGATAGTACATACTTGTCTCAATCTTATCTTTAAGCCTAGGACTAAACTAATCAAAAGCTCCATCATAGCTACAAAGACTCCCATCTTCAACAAGACCAAACCATGAAACTCCTTGACAACCTTGTCACCTTTCGAATGACACCACAAAGACTCACCCCAACAAAATCACATGCTTACTACCTAACCACCTTTGTTTCCTACTATAAAAACCATTACTACACATTTCACATCTCACCATACTCTTAAAATCTCAAAACAAACCATCTACTCTTTCTTTTGGCTCACTGTCGAGACACAAGGAAACCATACAAGACATTTGGATCATTCTCTAGACTTTGGGTTAGTATCTTGGATCGTGGGTTCATATTCAAGAAGAAGTTCGGGTTACAAACTCACACACGTTCTCATTTCTCTCGTACCTTTCTCATTCGACCTCTTCACCACCCTTGAGGTGTTGTAAGTGACTTGATCCTATTTCAATACTTCTTACTTTCATATTTATTGTCATGCATATCGTTCATGTCTCGTTACATTTAAAGGCTTAAAATATGAAAACATTTCTTACAAATGTATCACGCGACACTCCTTAGGAATGGCCACTTATTTCGTTAATTTCACGTACAACGTATATATATTTTTCGACCACTCAAATCTTTGAACCACACTAACACAAGATCAACACACATGCAAAGATTAGTTCGTGTAGCGCTAGCCTAAATCGTCCTAAGCCTAAGCCTAGTCGAGCCACTCTTCTAATAATTTTCAAAAACTAAAAACCTTGTTTTGGGCTTGATGGGCTAACAAGCCCATTGTTTTTCTTTTTTTCGTAGATCCAGGAATCGAGAGGCAAAAAACATGAAAGATTAAAACATTTTCATCCTAAAAACCATATTTTGTAACCTTTTATAAGTTAAAAATGATAACTTTTATAAATATAAAAGTCCACTTTTTCAAAACTTAACTTTGGACTATTTTTGCAAAAGATTTCGTTAAAGGACTAAAAGTGTCAAAACTTGGAAAATTTCGGACTAAATAAGAAACAGTAAATTTTTGTTGAAAAGACAAGGGTATAAACTGCCATTTGGAGAAAGATAAGTGTAAAAGTGTAAAAGTGCCATTTTGTACTAAAAATGTAATTATTTTTTACCTAAGGGTTAAAGTGTAACTTTTGACATACTTAAAGGTTTATTTGTTACAAATTTAATAACATTTAATTTCAAAAAACATTTTATTTAATACATTTCTTTTACAATATATATATATATATATATATATATATATATATATATATATATATATATATATATATATATATATATATATATATATATACTAGACCTCAAAGCCCGCCCAAGGGGCGGACATGACTTATAATGATAATTCGTATGGTTTTAGTTATCGTTAAATTATGGTTAATGATGTTGGTTATCATTGACTTATTTTTACTATTGTTAAAAAGGGCGGGTAAAAAAATGATCGGAAAGTTGATATTTTGAAAGAAAGAGGTGTAAGGTTAGTTTTTGAATGTTAAGTATAGTCTATGAATGTTAATTAAGCCTTCTATCTCTTCCAGTCTTATAAAGGAAAGAAAGCAGGATGAACAGGCTTGAGTGTCGATAGGTGACTTTAAGGTAGGCGCCTATCTCTTATTATACTATAGCAACGGGAGAAGTCGGGATTGATGAATGTTAACTATATTTAATGAATGTTGTTGTGTAGCTTCATCCAACCATTCTTCCAGTTTTGTTATTCTAAACCCTTGAAGAAAAGGTTCCATAATTGTTGATTTGTAAGTCTCTTTTAACTATTACTAAGCACAATATTCAAAATAAGATAATGTGCAAATGATATTTTTGATGCCGGAAAAACATAAGATAAAATGTGATGATGAATTCCAGCATATTGAATGCATCCATCTGAGTTCATACGTGTAAAATAACAAAACAACTGGTCCTGGAAAATAAATAAATAAATAATAACATGTTTCTATGTCTATTTGTCTTAGTCTTAGTTACTTGATTGTTATCTGAATGTGTCACTATCGTAAAGAAAATAGAATTGTACCATGTTGAAATAGCTTCAAGCTTATCGCAAGGAAAATTCAGATTTCACAAACATTAAGTAGTTGATCAATCCTATAAGTTTACATTTAGATCCTCTTTGCCATCAAGAAAAACTTACCTCGGATAACATGGTCAACTCTGATATCAACAACTTTATGCTTATACCTACACCAATTCGAGATCTATCATTTAGCTATAGGATTAAATCAAAGTCAACTACAATATGAACATACCTCATGATGCCATGTATCATTGCACATGTCATAATCATCCTTCCTGCAAAAGAAACAAATATATTAGGGTTTTGATTAGTAGCATTCAACATCCCCTGAGACCAGCTTTAAGAAAATCTTAACGCAAAGAAAAAAAATTGATGTTAGGGTTTTGATAAAAAGTATATTATGTCCCATCCATGGGTGTGTTCAAAATACAAAACACGGCGTCCTAACCTTTTCGAAAATCCTCCCAAGTGTATTCTAAATGATAATGTATATACGTCTGCTGGGAGAGAGAACTTAATGGATCCACTAACCTCAAACCACCATATTTGCTGCAATTATGCCACGATATTAAACCTGCAAGCAATAGCAGAATCATTCTCCTTACCATAAAGAGCCATAAACTATTGCAAAATACAACAGATGAGAAGCTTTAGAGACCATCTATCCAAAAGAAAGAATCAATTATTTTTAGAGATTACGCTTTAAACCATGATTAATTCTACTGCTTATGTCATAAGTTTGTAACTGATTTCTCAGTAGAGAAACAATTTACAAAGTCATGTGTTGACAATTTAAAAAGAGTGTTGACAACTTATTGAAATAGTCATGAACTTCTATACTCATGTTTGGATGTGTCGCTTGAAACCGATTATGTGATATCGAGCAAGAAGAATCACGTAAACATCTGTAGCAAACATTGTGTTGAAGGAGGGTGTTTTGATACTCTTCAGTCTTCAGCTACTTGAATTCCAAGTGTTTTAAAAGTCTAATTATTTGAGAAACTAACTGGTAAATTAACAAAAAACATTTATATCATGTTAAAGTACATAAATTACAATTTAGAAGTTGAAATTTTTTCATCAACTATCATAATATTATTAAATTATAACTAATTTCTAGTTATAATGCCAGATAATATAAGTGTACAGAAATTACACTCGTGAATCTCGTCTACAATAACATGGCTAACACCCTTTAAGTTCCTATCTACCAATGATTTTCTCAACAAAATTCATGTGGTGCAAAATAGCAGGCGTATATCTCTCCTATCAACCAATGATCTTCTCAAAAAAATTCCTGTGGTGCAGAATAGCAGGCGTATATCTCTTCCTTTTATACCCTCTAATCGAACTTTATATCCTACCTTTAAGACAAAAGAACAGCTTAAACACCCTACTCCAGTTCCAACACTTACATGTTATTTATTAAACACCCTACTCCAGTTCCAACACTTATAAATAGATACGGATGTCAGGTAAAAAATGTCTAAAGTAATCACAGAATTAAAATCATTTTCTCTTTCGCATATCAAAAACTCAACGTGTCCAAATCATCATTATATCCAAATAAAAAAAACTGGTTATTGTGAGTTAACTGAAATCAAAACGGAAAGCCAAAACACATTGCAACTCAAGTTTGTGATATAGATAGCATATAGAAAAAAAAAGGAAAAAAAAAAAAAAAAACAAACAAACACCCTAATCTTAAAATATATTTTTTTACCTCACAGGGGAGCCTTGTATCTCAATTTGTTTGTCTCTCTTGGGCCATGCTAGACACCCATTGATCATGAATCATGTTTTTGGCTGACGCTCCTTGTGTAAAATGATGGCTGGCAGTGGACCCATTATAACTTTTGCAGCATTCCATATCCATTCCAGCTTTGTTCCCAGCTTAGCTTTCCCGTTAACCATGCATTGCAATGAGCCGTAGTTAAATTGTTCAGGCCACCACCACAAATGCAATGTCACAGATATGTATAAACATCATGACTATTTGTGGCCATTCTTTTTTGGTCAATATGAATACTGGATATCAGTTGCCTTGAGTCCATGACTGTTGAACAAGGGAAAAAATACTACTCGTATTAATAAATGACCAAAATGATTATCATATTTTGTGTTAAAAAACTATAAAGTCCTGTTTCAATCAAAATGATGTTAGCCTATTATTTAGGAACACCCTACCAGATTGTTTCATGGAAGTAGATCTTTCCCGCTCTCATCTCATCAGCCCTGTAACAAAGCCTACACCCATAAGCCCCACATCCCCAACATGTACAAATAATAGTTATAAAGCCTGTACTGTACTATTTCAGTTACATAATAGATGTGAGAATAGTTTATTCATGATTTTTAAAGAAAGTCGTTGTTTGTAAATCACTGACCAACATCCCCTTATACTTGAAGCTTTAAGTATGTAACTGATATTAGGAATCAGGTGAGGAGAAAGACAGCTTTAAGTATATATACAATGTAAGCCTCCAAGCACGACATTAGAAAGAGATCCAAACATCACCTTATCCTTTACATAATCTATTTTAAAAAAATAGTACAGATTAGTTGTCAAGGTTGACCGAGGCAATGGCGACTGAGGTAATGGTGGCCTAGAAAATCGTGACCTATGCACCGGTGCCCGCTTATATAGTGACCTATGCAATGGTGATTGCTGCACTGGTGACCGATGCGATGGTGCCTTCTTTGCTCGAGCTTGAGGAGGTGAAGGACCTTCTTTTCGATCATCGGGTTTTAATGCCCAAACAGGTGCCAAGTCTTGTGTATAAAAATAATCATAAAATAGCTCTTCACCAGCTTCAATACGTTTTTGGGCATATATGCCAACACGATGATCACCTCCCACTGTCAAAATCTGCATACCCCGACTTGTTTAGACATAAAATGATTTTAAGTGAAATTTAAGACATAAGAAAGAGCCTTGATCTCTGCCTGTTTCTCTTTTTCTTCTTCAAGTTTTTCTTGTGATACTCAATCTATTTTTCCATATTGTGAACTGTCATTATCATTTTCTCACATTGTTCTTGAAATTGCTTATTAATCAGGTTTTGGAGGTTGTTTTCCATGACACGAGCCTTGATATCTGCTTGTTTCTCTCTTTCTTCTTCCCATTTTTCTCTTGCTTGTTCTCAGCGTTCTGCATCCAACGCCTGACACTCAATCTGCTTTACCTTATTGTTAACTATTATTAACATTTTCTCGTGTTGTACTTCAAATTGATTGCTAATCAGGTTTTGCACGTTGTTTGCCATGGCTTGAGCCTTGATCTCTGCCTACGTCTCTATTTATTCTTCCTGTTTTTCTCCTGCTTGTTCTCGGCATTTTGTCTGTGACGCCTGACATTCCGTCTGCTTTTGAATATTCTTAACTATCATTATAATTTTCTCGTGTTGTTCTTCAGATTGCTTATTTATCAGGTTTTGATGGCTGTTTGGCATAGCGTGAGCCTGGACCTCTGCCCGTTTCTCTCTTTCTTCTACCTATTTTTCTCTTTCTTGAGCCCGTTTTTCTCGTTCTTGCTCAAGAAGCTCCTTTCTTGGTCACGGCGTTTTGCCTCGAATGCCTGCTGTTCCATGTGTTTTTGCATGTTGCTAAAAATCAACATCATATCATCAAGTTGTTTTTGAGATTGAGATAATTGCATATTAATCAGGTCTTCAGGGTTGTTTCTCTTGTCAGCATGTGTATTAGGTATGGGCATCAAATGAGGCGGAGATTGAGGTGGAGCTTCTACTTCTATTGCTTTCTTAAGAAACGTGACTTGTGCTTCAACACCCTTGCATTCACAGGCCTATGGTATGTAAGCCAAAATTTTGCCCTTTTCTAGCTCGGTTGCTTAATTCCTTCCCCGAATGAAACTATGCAGTCGTACCTGAAACGAATACATCAGACCAATTTTATAAGAACATGATTCCGGTGTTCGTCTCCCAACTTTAGGATCCCCACAAAAGTATTTTCGAACCTCGGTACTGTCACACTATTACTTACCGAGATGGAGTTGTACACCACTATTTCCACTATGTGTGTCTCGCAATGACATGAAAACGTATATTGATGGAGAGTGAGTTTATGCAATTACCAAAGCCATTTTTATGTGCAAATTGTTCTAAGAAAATGTACATTATTCTAGAAAATATACAGTTTTTATAATGATAATTTAACACAAACAATTTACATAATTCAAAAATCTATTGAGAAAAATATAATGAAACTGACTCGTACCTTCAAAGTCAGTCAGCAGGGTAGTCTCGGTGCCCAATGGCCTGGTTGATTACACCTAAAGCACATGGTAGAAGCACCATTATTTCCACCTCCTGAAGCCATGCCACTGTTACAATACTGACCCAGCGTTACCACGAGCGCCATCTGTTAACATACGCAGTTATGTCCAAACAACCCATATTGCACACTAAACCTATTTATGTCAACCGCCATACAAAAAGAATTCGTTTTGACCCATTACACTACTTCAATATTAAGCTTTGTGCTTCTATCTATACTGACTTTTTTTGTATGCCAATTGGTTTACAGATGTGATAAATAAAACGACCCAAATTTCTTTTTTGTATGCATATATTACCTGTAAACATATTACCCACAAAGCTTTTATTTATGCAAATTGGTTTGGATATCCTTTATCGAGCATATTACCCCAAAAAATTTAAGCGATAATGATAAAAGGTGATTAAATAGGTCATAAAATTTGTAAAAGAGGTGAAATAAAAAGACTCATGTTAAACGGTTAACTATAGTAACTAAAAACAGGTCGTGTATTAAGTATATATTGGAATTGTTTTGTAATGATGCTAAATTAAACGATAAGGAAAAATATGCTACCTTAGCAGGGTGTGCAACAAATATTCTGGAATCAAGTGGCAGCACTCAGGGGATATATGAACATGGGATGGAATGGAGTACTGGACATTCAGAATTCACTACATAAAGTCAAACAAAGATACCCCTTAAGTCATTCTTAAATCTAATTAAGCAATCCTTTGCACATCACCAAATGATGACTAAATTTAATATTTCAAAAAGCACCAATGGAGCGTGTATTAATTTTTGTAACAATAATAAGTATACTTTAAAATTAAATCCAATAAGAATAAAGAAAAAGTGTGGACTACACTGTAGCAAAAACACATGAATCAAGTTAAACTTGTCAAGAAGATGAAGAACAAAGCATGGCAAAAATAATTAATAAAAAAAAGCTGAAGAAATCACTTTACATACCTGCTGAAACATAAAAATTAGGGCATATGAAGATTTATATTAACTCCACAAAAAAAAATCATATCAAAATACCTATGACAAACTGAGTTTAGGAATTAAGAACATTGAAAAAAGTAGGATCGAACCTACGATGCAGGACTCATTAATGAAGCCAAGCAAGTATTGCAGTGAATCAAACTCCCTCTCAAACTGTATACATAAGACTAAAAAATGAATCAATATAAGTCAAAACAAACAATATAATTTGCATGATTTAATATAAACTGTATCATTGATATTAGGATGTGAGAAAAAAATTTACATGAATGATATTAGGGTTTTCAATGATCAATGAGCCGTATATAAATTTAAAAGATCGTAAAGCTGTAATTACAGAATAGATTTTAATTGCACAGGAATAGATACTATAGGTTTGCATAAGTTTATATATTTGGGTTTGCAACATATAATCAAAAAATTTATGTGGAGCAGTGGTAAAGATGTATGTCAAGTATATTTAGAACCCATGTTCGAACCCACTTCCATGCATGAATTTTTTGAAAAAAATAAAATCCGGAATTTGTGAATTGTAAAACACTGCTTACATATACGATGACATGGCACATAATACTGATGACATGTCGCTCAAAACTTGATGACTGGGCATTGACCATGAATATGTGGCAAAAAATAGTCAAACGCCTCCAGTTTTATATATTTATATATATATATATATATATATATATATATATATATATATATATATATATATATATATATATTAATATAAACTTATAATATACTAACTAAAAATATTTAAATTAAATATTTTTATATAATACGATAATGTTGTACGTAAAATGATACTTAACCTTATAAATTACTTTTAAACTTGAGACATATTAAAACGAGTTATCCGACGTCACTTCATTTGAAGATACCGCATTCGTCATTTGCGCATCGAGATCATTAAACTGATAATAATATGTATATATCACGTTAATTTAGGTCGCGAGTCAGGAAGTATTCACTGCTTTTCATAACCGTTATTAGTTCTCAGTTGAGCACTAGTTGATTTCTACATTACCGAGGTGAGTTCATAGTCCCACATTTTTATACTGTTTTCTAAACCCCGTGTGGAGATACATGCGATAAACCGAACACAAGTATTTTTCTGTATGCTATTATTTCTTGATATTGCCTAAGTTACCTTACGCTGAAAGTCCCTCTTTCACGAACCTTAATCACTTGCGAGTGAGCGCGAAATATAGTTAATAGATCTATTGGGACCGGCAACCCACCTAAGGCAATTCAGAATTTTTGTCAGGAGGTGAGCTATATTCGTATCTTTGGGAAATCCGGCGTAGTTTCCCTGAAGGCACCTTTGTCAACTACATCCTTCGTGGTGTAGGTGATTGCATTACATAACTGTCAAGGCTTGCGTTTCGTGAAACCTTAGGAGCAATATCAGTATGTATAGATTAATTTTTATGCATATCCATTACCGTGCTAATTCCGCGAGTACAGGGTTTTTCAACTGTTATCTTGTGTTCAAACTACTTCATAACTTAAACTACTATGGATTCACTCAACCTTTGTGTTGACATTTTTAGCATGTTTAGCTCAGGTAACTAGCAGCATGATGGCACGAAGCTGGCAAAAAGGGCACAGGACCTCCCTTTTTATGATAATAACTTATCATGCATTTCAAACTCACCACTACTTTTGAAAGCATTCTCTTTATGAAAATGTTTTGTACTCTGAATATTTGAGTTTTCATTGAATGATATAAACTCTATCTTTTGAATTATGTTTCTATGAGTTTGACTGTGATTCAATTTCGTAATTACCCCGATTAAGTCTTTCGCTGTGTTCTATAATTTTCGGGGTGTTACAGCCTCATAGTAGTGAAGTATGGTTCTTATTTAAGTGTTATTTGAGCTTCTTGATCTTCATCAATCTCATTGGGTCCTTACCATTCTACACGGGAAACCAAACAACAAAACCATTCCCATCTCTAAGCCGATTTACATACTGTACGTAAACATGGCGCCGTCTACGGAGACATGATACAAAATTGCCGCAAATTTCTCTAAAGTTTTCACCTATTTTCACTCATTTTTCATTCAAAAATCTAGAAATTTTTCCTTCTTCCACAAGTTTCTTAACCAAACATGTCTGGTGAACAACCCCCTCAAATTTCTGACATAACCAACGACCACCTCGGACCCACCTAGGTGGACGACCTCACTCTCACATAGAAAGGTCAACAAAAACTCAAAAATGAGGAACACCAATCAGTGACAAGCCTCACAAGAAGACCACCAGGAGATTTACATGCAACGAATATATAACACCCTAGGCAAATCCCACGTCAATAGTGGCTTGGGGTGATGTTTGGTATATAAGTAACATTTTGGCCTTATCAGACACAAGGCATTTTGTGGTCTAATAGAAGTAGGGTTCTTAGGACTTTGTTGGGTTTTGGAGATAATGTTGCTCATATTTGCAACTGCTACTAGAAAAATGATACAAGTCATTACTACTGTTGGGTATAAAGATTACAACTGCTAGTGTAAAACTCGGAAATTTTGAACATCTAAATTCCCCAAAATACCCCTATAATTTTTTTTACTTCTAAAGAACGTTTAACTTTAACTTCTAAGACTTTGATACGAGAATGACATACGATAATAAATAGAGCTTATGATAAATATTTTGCACACATTTGAATCTCATCACACGTTAATTGTTCTATGGACCCATTTCTTTTATTTATTTTGTTTTGGCACAAACATATGGAGCTCTAAAAGCATCTAGGATTGTGATTGATGAACTTTCCATGATTTGCTACCTCATTTTTTGGTAACATCCCTTTGATTGAAATACCCTCACACGGTTTATATTAAAATACCGAAACCCCATTCTTTTGTCTAACACACTTTGCACGACATAAAATAAAACACACCCTAAAAACCTAATACAACAAACGGCGGCTGGTACTATCTTCCACTTTCCTGTTCGAATAAAAGGGTGCAAGATAGGGTTGCGATCATGGTCGACTTTGGAGGCTCCAAGGTGGTATTTAATCGCGGGCTTGGTGGTGAGTGTGGACGTGGTGCTGCTGTTTCGAATGGGGTTTTGATCGCGGGTTGAAACTGATTCGAATAGGGTGGTTTTGGGTTGTGTCTCGGCTGGTATTTGATGTGGTAGTCGATCATGGTTGTTTTGTTTTCCTTTCTTCTTGTTCGTGTGACATGCTTCGAGGGTAAGTTAAACGCAAACCTGGTTCAATTCACTCTTTTGTTTCTGATCGATCATTAATGCCTTAACGTTTAAACAACTCACATAAAATCATGAATGGTCACATACGATAACGAGAAACACATCTATATAGTCGACATATAAAACTCGTGTGTGGTTTCTGTTTTGGTCGCGCTGTTAATGGCCTTGGCTTCGACTTGTATCGACTCTAACCAATTGAATATATATGTACATGTGTAGCTTCGAATGGGTAGGAACCTAAAAGATTTAACATGAAAAATAATCTTGAAGCTAATATGAACCAAACATGCATGTAGACGTATAGTATAACTCACATGAAATCATGGAAGGCATTTATAAATTCTTGTTTCTGTTTTGAACTATAAGAAACTGTTGGTGATATACGTTTCGTTTCGGCATCGCGACACTCATTTTAACCTCTAGATATGCATTAAAATCTGAAATTAAAACCTAAGTGAAATGAAGATGAAGCTTTGTGGAACTCGTTTTTTTAACCTCTAAATGAAGCATGCGTATACTAAATAATATAAAGAAGCATGTGTATACTTAATTTAAGAAAAGAGGTCGCAATTTATTTTAGTATCACAAAGATATATCACAACCAGCTTTTGATCTCGAAATGAATATGGGTCACGACTTGGGTTTAAAAACGAGCTAGGACTCATTTGATTTTGGTTCAAAATAAAAGGATACGTATCGGTTGGTGTCGATGTCGAGTCTGGTCTAAAGGGACGAGGTTGAATTTTTGCATGCTTGAGTTATTAAATATATTGAAAACTAGGCAAGTTAAGAAATTGACATATAATGATGCAATTACATTACCCCTAAACTTTTCTATTTAAACACTTTTCACCCTAAACTATTATAAGTTGTTATATTTAACCTTGAACTATTATATTAATCATATTAAACATTTAAGTCTATTTATTATCAATTGTAATCCTAAATTAGAAACTTACTAAAACGGAAAACTTACTAAAAATGAAAAGCCGACTAAAATGAGTAACCTGATTTAAAATAAGTCATTAATAAGACGACCATGAATTCGTGTAGATCCGCTGAAGAAGGAGTTGCTTCCGATCTTTATGTTTTCTGTTATGTTGCACTTGCGGTCTAAGGTACAGATATTTTAACCTTTCAGTAAGGTTTCTTATGACTCATGATCCGTTCCACTATTATGATTTTTGATCTTTATACGCCTGATATCCTTGGTTCATTTAATAGTATAATTTCGTATGAAGACCATTTTAAATATATATATATATATATATATATATATATATATATATATATATATATATATATATATATATATATATATATATATATATATATAATCTGATGACTTTTGAGATAAACTATTTTTTTCAAATGATTTATGTGATTACGCTACGATGCTAGTTTTATTTGAAGGTTTTAACGACTTGTGAAATGGGTTTTTAAAGGAATACTTTTACGATAAAAAGGTTTTAAATAATTTTTAAAAGTCCTTAATCTGTCTTATTCTCTAAGATTCCTCATGACTTTCTTTAACATCTTTAAATTATTTGACTTCAAAATTTGAACCTTTGCTATGAATCCTTTTGCTATTATGAACCTTTGATTTGAACCTCATGATATGAATCTTTTATTTGGACCTTTGACTTGAACCATTGCTATGATCCCTTATATGATCAATATTTGATCGATTCATTTCTGTTATGATTTGCTTGATTTTGGTTGTATGCTATAGTTCTTATTCTTATAGCATTCATATGCCCTATTTGTTGCCCATTATTTGATTAATTTGTAGCCAGTCATGGGGAGTCCATGGCCTTGCCACTGATGCACCAGTGGTATTGACACTATCTGTGGAGGTGGGTTTTTGTCCACAGCGTTCCCTATTATGCTATAGCTATTCAGGCCTATATTTATTATTGTATATGTTTACTTAGCCTAGAGCTTTGTGCATATATATCTGTTTTGAAGGGGGCGTATGGATGCATCCTAGGTACTTTGTTTTGTTTTGAATTGGTGAATGGGTATGTGTGTGCAATACACTCCATTTCACATTTGGTACATCGAGCTAGCTACTCTATGTACAATTTGATATATTATGGTTGGGCATTTCTATTACTTCTATTATATATGTGATCCTTGTTGTTCTAACTTCTTTTTTGTTATTGACTTATACCTTCCTTAGTTCATTTGCTTACACTTATGATTCGTTTCATTTTCCTTTGATTCATTTGATATTCCTTATATGTATTTCCTTTGATCATGTTCTGTTCATTCTATCATATGTTCCATATTCTTTGATATTCGTCTCAACAGGTTTGCTTGGATTCATTTCGGATTCACTTTCATTTCCCTTTTGTTATTAGCTTTTTTTTTATATATATATCTGTTCACTGGGCTTTTTAAGCTCAGCCGCATTTCTTTTCCTGCGGCAGGTTTTAGTAGGAAGTTGGGTTATGAGTGGAGAGTACTTTGGACTTAGAAGACTACACTTGGATAGCTATTCGGGATTAGAGTTGATTAGAAGAGTTTACATTTTCAGACTTAGTATTTTATTGATTATCCTCATTTGTAACCTTGTACTTCAGATTTTTCCTTAGTAACCTTTGAGATTCTTTTGTATTACTATTTGTATGCTTGTATTTGCTTTGATATGTCACCATAGTGTAATACTTCTACCCTTATCGGGTTGGGGTGTTACAATTATGGTATCAGAGACCAGGCTGCGAGTTGTAGTACATCATACCTTGACCTGTGAAGTTTGGACCATTAAGTTTCCACTGTAGGCACTCATAAGGCAACCTTTGATATTTTGCTTTAGGATCTCCCTATAGGAACATAAGTTATTACTGGTGAGAAATGGGTAGACTAGGACATCTATGTAAGTAGCATTGCTTTCGCATCACTCTGATTCGTGCCTGCCTTTAGTTATGCCTTATAAGAATATTCATTTCAGAGGTTAGTTATGCACAACGTAAGCTTTGTAAACCAAGTGAGGTTATAGTGCCTCGAGACCTACATGGATACCTTACACCATTTAAGTTTCACCTTCTAATTTTGATCTCTGATTCTGATTTGTTTGATAAATAGTTGATACCTTTCCGACCATTCCAATGGGTATTTAACCATAATGTGTTTGACACATTCTGTAAATTCATTACTTATGCTGGATATAAAATTTATCATCTGATACTACTTGACTCTGTATAATCTATTACTACTCCTATGAGAACTCTGGTAATTATTAACCATGGATATAGGAAGTTTTGTTCCCTCCCTCTGAATGATGAACCTTGTTTGTCAATCAGTTCCTTTTGAAGAATATGATGTTAATACTATCTCAGTATGGATTTGTTAACTGAGCATGATGACGCTGATAACTAATATTCCATACATCTCACTTTTGACAATTAGACGATGTTTGTGTTACTAATGATATGCACTCTACCTAACACTTGTGCTAAGAAGCTAAACAAGATTCCAACACCTTGAACTGTTCGCTTATCTATTTCAAAACTTTTGATGAACCATGTACTTGACCCTGATATATGAACTATCCGTCTGATTTGACGACCGTATTCATTCTATAAATCCGTTACTTTTGATATGATTGATGTTGAGGTATTTTGGTTATGGATTGGCTGGCTCCTCATAAAGCTACCATAAACTACCGTATCCGATATGTGACCTTTAGTAATTTACTTCATTCTACTTTCATTATGATAGCTCTCAACCACTAAAATTTGTTAAGATTAATGCTGTTATGGAAGTACAACACTCCGATCTCATTTGATTGTCAAGTTTCTCCTGACACCTGTTAGTGTCCACCCTTGGAAATCTCTTGCATTGGAAGTATTTTGTTGTACAAAATTTTTATGATGTTCTCTGATGAACCTCTTGGTGTTCCCTCCTGCTGGGGAAGTAGAGTTGGTATTGAACTGATCTTAGCTGACGAAACCATTGTGCCATAGAAGTTGAGAGATTGAAGGAGCTGAAGGAATACGATTTCGTTCACCCTAAGGTTTTCTTGGGAGGCTCCTGTTGGTTTATGAAGAAGAAAGAGATAAGTATGCGATGGTGTATCGACTATCGTGAACTTAACCGTACCACTATTAGTAATCATGATCCGTTTCCGCGTATAAATAATTGATTTGGTCTACCTTTGAAACTCAGTATCTGATTGCATCATTTTAGATTTAAAGGACTGAAGAAGCAGCCACAAGAACTTCTAAGAAGGGGGTTAACTAACCGAAGGTAACCTCCGTGAAGTACTTCAATTTTATTTCGTGAAGAAGAATGAAGGTATGTGAGGTAGATGTGAATGTTTTCCCTAAATGATTTTTGAGATTTCCTTTGCACTCGTTATAACCTTTATGAGCTTGAATGATGCCAATCGTATTGGCTAAGATAATTATGTTTTCGCGTGTTTTTGGACAAATTGTCATAGTATGACATTGTATTGTGTTCAAAGACGAAAGAGGAACACAGAGATAACCAAGATTAAAGACCATTATCGGAGTTAGAAATCTGGTAGAAGAGTAGTAGAAGATGTTTGCGGCAAGCGTTACCGTGAAAGAAGCATTTAAAAAGAAGAGAGGAACTGAGATGGTACTCGATTATACATCATGCAGTACGTGGAGATTACAGTTCGGACATAAAGACAACCAGACCATAGGAGACGAACCATTCAACACATAACCTGGAATCGACAATGGCGGTGTTTACCTTAACACCTGGAGTTATGCTAGAAGACCTGTCAAAGACACACAATCTTGTTTCTCTATTCATTTTAGTTGAATTGATATTAGAAGCAGGCTTGCAAATGGAAGGGGGCACAGTTATTTTGTCAGAGACTCCCGTTACTGTACCACAATTTCAAGAGGGGTTGCCGAAGGCTTGAGGAACCAAACTCAAGTTTAAAATTCCTTTTCACCGTATAATCAGATGGACAAGCGTAGACAGACTAATCCGACTTGGAAGAAATTTTGAAATTTTGTATTTGAATGGACAGATTTTGAAATAGACATTTGTGTTTGGAAGAGTTGATTCTGTGAAGGATGAAGTTATTGATGACGATATTCATTCCTGCTTTACCCATTGAAATTTCCGTTACCTGATGATAAGATCCTTTGATTGATATAGGCTCTCTGTTAGAAATTCCGTTCTGTGTTCACTCTACGTATGTTGGATGATGGTTTTGTTATGAAAATTTTGGTGATTTATGGGAGACCTGACACATTTTGACGACGTGCTTCACTTGATGCTTACTAAATTCCGTTATGTTATTCATACGTTCTGTTCCTCTGATTTCAAATTCGTAAAGATGTTGATTCGAACCAACCTTAGGACTTAGAAGGACTGTTAAGTGGTTAGATAAGTTGCTTATTTCACGACTTGAGATAAATATGGTCATCATGAGGGCATATTTATATGATGCTAGTATTATGACGCCTGGCCAACGTGATAATACTTACATCATATAACGTGCACTTATTGTGATCGTAGGATATTTCGAGGAGTGCCTTAGAAGCCTTAGAAATTTCTGATATCTTAATGAGATTGTTTGCGTTTAGTGAGACTTTAGGTTCATTCTACCTATGCGCTTAATCTGCCTTCATCGTTATACGACTTGATACGTTTGGATACTCGACCTGCGTTTGTTGACCTCTATACTTTGGATGAGAATCTTAAGTTCTGTGGTAGAGCTCTCTACTGTTTGATTTTATCAACCACTCTATTTTCTGGTCGTAAGTAATTCCAAGGACTACTATGGGGGAATACACCTATGTTTTGCCATATTTACGTTTCACATTCATTGAATCTGTTTCATTCTGATCTGCTATGAGTCAAGATATGAGATTTTGGATTTTGAGGAACAAGACCTGTTTGTTTATGAGAATACCTTCGAAAGGTGATATTGAAGACGAAACTATTTGATAATCTGAAGAGTTAAGCGTATATAGCATCCTCATATTTTCGGCAATTCAATACGTTCTCATCTGATTTGTCTATTTCTATTCCACGGCGATATACCTGTCAGATCCTACGTATTTCACTGTATCTCTTTTGGGAGAGTACGATTATCATCTGTTACGTTTGGTATATGACTCTTTTATTTGGAATTTGTACGATATACCTTTTCTAAAGAAACCGAAGCTATTTTGATCGACAAGATCGAGTCATGAGAAACAAGTCATTCACATTTTCGTTCACAGTTAGTTTTGTTTCCGTTTCGTTTTCCCTTCAATTTTCGAGGACAAAAATTTTCTTTTTAGAGGGAAGAATTGTAAAACTCGGAAATTTTGAACATCTAAATTCCCCAAAATACCCCTATAATTTTTTTTACTTCTAAAGAACGTTTAACTTTAACTTCTAAGACTTTGATACGAGAACGACATACGATAATAAATAGAGCTTATGATAAATATTTTGCACACATTTGAATCTCATCACACGTTAATTGTTCTATGGACCCATTTCTTTTATTTATTTTGTTTTGGCACAAACATATGGAGCTCTAAAAGCATCTAGGATTGTGATTGATGAACTTTCCATGATTTGCTACCTCATTTTTTGGTAACATCCCTTTGATTGAAATACCCTCACACGGTTTATATTAAAATACCGAAACCCCATTCTTTTGTCTAACACACTTTGCACGACATAAAATAAAACACACCCTAAAAACCTAATACAACAAACGGCGGCTGGTACTATCTTCCACTTTCCTGTTCGAATAAAAGGGTGCAAGATAGGGTTGCGATCATGGTCGACTTTGGAGGCTCCAAGGTGGTATTTAATCGTGGGCTTGGTGGTGAGTGTGGACGTGGTGCTGCTGTTTCGAATGGGGTTTTGATCGCGGGTTGAAACTGATTCGAATAGGGTGGTTTTGGGTTGTGTCTCGGCTGGTATTTGATGTGGTAGTCGATCATGGTTGTTTTGTTTTCCTTTCTTCTTGTTCGTGTGACATGCTTCGAGGGTAAGTTAAACGCAAACCTGGTTCAATTCACTCTTTTGTTTCTGATCGATCATTAAGGCCTTAACGTTTAAACAACTCACATAAAATCATGAATGGTCACATACGATAACGAGAAACACATCTATATAGTCGACATATAAAACTCGTGTGTGGTTTCTGTTTTGGTCGCGCTGTTAATGGCCTTGGCTTCGACTTGTATCGACTCTAACCAATTGAATATATATGTACATGTGTAGCTTCGAATGGGTAGGAACCTAAAAGATTTAACATGAAAAATAATCTTGAAGCTAATATGAACCAAACATGCATGTAGACGTATAGTATAACTCACATGAAATCATGGAAGGCATTTATAAATTCTTGTTTCTGTTTTGAACTATAAGAAACTGTTGGTGATATACGTTTCGTTTCGGCATCGCGACACTCATTTTAACCTCTAGATATGCATTAAAATCTGAAATTAAAACCTAAGTGAAATGAAGATGAAGCTTTGTGGAACTCGTTTTTTTAACCTCTAAATGAAGCATGCGTATACTAAATAATATAAAGAAGCATGTGTATACTTAATTTAAGAAAAGAGGTCGCAATTTATTTTAGTATCACAAAGATATATCACAACCTGCTTTTGATCTCGAAATGAATATGGGTCACGACTTGGGTTTAAAAACGAGCTAGGACTCATTTGATTTTGGTTCAAAATAAAAGGATACGTATCGGTTGGTGTCGATGTCGAGTCTGGTCTAAAGGGACGAGGTTGAATTTTTGCATGCTTGAGTTATTAAATATATTGAAAACTAGGCAAGTTAAGAAATTGACATATAATGATGCAATTACATTACCCCTAAACTTTTCTATTTAAACACTTTTCACCCTAAACTATTATAAGTTGTTATATTTAACCTTGAACTATTATATTAATCATATTGAACATTTAAGTCTATTTATTATCAATTGTAATCCTAAATTAGAAACTTACTAAAACGGAAAACTTACTAAAAATGAAAAGCCGACTAAAATGAGTAACCTAATTTAAAATAAGTCATTAATAAGACGACCATGAATTCGTGTAGATCCGCTGAAGAAGGAGTTGCTTCCGATCTTTATGTTTTCTGTTATGTTGCACTTGCGGTCTAAGGTACAGATATTTTAACCTTTCAGTAAGGTTTCTTATAACTCATGATCCGTTCCACTATTATGATTTCTGATCTTTATACGCCTGATATCCTTGGTTCATTTAATAGTATAATTTCGTATGAAGACCATTTTAAAATATATATATATATATATATATATATATATATATATATATATATATATATATATATATATATATATATATATATATATATATATAATATGATGACTTTTGAGATAAACTATTTTTTTCAAATGATTTATGTGATTACGCTACGATGCTAGTTTTATATGAAGGTTTTAACGACTTGTATGAAATGGGTTTTTAAAGGAATACTTTTACGATAAAAAGGTTTTAAATAATTTTTAAAAGTCCTTAATCTGTCTTATTCTCTAAGATTCCTCATGACTTTCTTTAACATCTTTAAATTATTTGACTTCAAAATTTGAACCTTTGCTATGAATCCTTTTGCTATTATGAACCTTTGATTTGAACCTCATGATATGAATCTTTTATTTGGACCTTTGACTTGAACCATTGCTATGATCCCTTATATGATCAATATTTGATCGATTCATTTCTGTTATGATTTGCTTGATTTTAGTTGTATGCTATAGTTCTTATTCTTATAGCATTCATATGCCCTATTTGATGCCCATTATTTGATTAATTTGTAGCCAGTCATGGGGAGCCCATGGCCTTGCCACTGATGCACCAGTGATATTGACACTATCTGTGGAGGTGGGTTTTTGTCCACAACGTTCCCTATTATGCTATAGCTATTCAGGCCTATATTTATTATTGTATATGTTTACTTAGCCTAGAGCTTTGTGCATATATATCTGTTTTGAAGGGGGCGTATGGATGCATCCTAGGTACTTTGTTTTGTTTTGAATTGGTGAATGGGTATGTGTGTGCAATACACTCCATTTCACATTTGGTACATCGAGCTAGCTACTCTATGTACAATTTGATATATTATGGTTGGGCATTTCTATTACTTCTATTATATATGTGATCCTTGTTGTTCTAACTTCTTTTTTGTTATTGACTTATACCTTCCTTAGTTCATTTGCTTACACTTATGATTCGTTTCATTTTCCTTTGATTCATTTGATATTCCTTATATGTATTTCCTTTGATCATGTTCTGTTCATTCTATCATATGTTCCATATTCTTTGATATTCGTCTCAACAGGTTTGCTTGGATTCATTTCGGATTCACTTTCATTTCCCTTTTGTTATTAGCTTTTATTTTTTTTATATCTGTTCACTGGGCTTTTTAAGCTTAGCCGCATTTCTTTTCCTGCGGCAGGTTTCAGTAGGAAGTTGGGTTATGAGTGGAGAGTACTTTGGACTTAGAAGACTACACTTGGATAGCTATTCGGGATTAGAGTTGATTAGAAGAGTTTACATTTTCAGACTTGGTATTTTATTGATTATCCTCATTTGTAACCTTGTACTTCAGATTTTTCCTTAGTAACCTTTGAGATTCTTTTGTATTACTATTTGTATGCTTGTATTTGCTTTGATATGTCACCATAGTGTAATACTTCTACCCTTATCGGGTTGGGGTGTTACAGCTTGTGAAGCTGAAGATGTTCAAGAAAATACACTAAGTGGTCTGCTGCTAGAATACAACTGCTAGAGTTATTAGTTAGTGTTGCTGATAAGATAAATATGTATAGTCGGTTAGATAAGTTTAGAAAAGATTCTATTAAGATTTATCTTGTATAACAAGTAATTGTAAGCCGGCTAGGACTCCTTAGTCTATAAAAGGAGGACCTAGGGCATTCAGTTAGATACGTTTTTCATATACTTCAAGGTTATAACCCTAATACTCTTAAGTATTCGTATTATTAATAATATTGAAGTGTTTTGTTTGATATTCATTGTTTACTGTTAATTCATTACAAAGTTCTTCTTAAGACCAAATACAAGATTCTGCATTGTGTTTGATAAACTTCATGATAGTTTCTATATTTAGTTGTTTTAGATTTATCTAAGATAATTAAACCTTATAAGCTAAGGAATTCGATCAAGTATATAATTGGGATCAAAAAGTGGTATCAGAGCTTCTGATCTAGAAGTTGTGATCAAGATGAACCTGTTTAAGCTCAAGATTTGTTAGATCTTTTTGAAGACATGGAGTCAAAATCTACACACATGATTATTGCATCAAAGGTGCCATGCTCAAGCCTGGTGAGTATGAGTTATGGAGAATGAGAATAGAGCAGTACATACATATGGTTGATTTTTCTCTATGGGAGGTTATAGAGAATGGCGACATCCTACCAAAAACAGAAACTTCTGATACTGGTGTTGTTACTATCCTGCCTATCAAGAATGATGAAGATAAGGCACAAAAGAGACTAGAGGTTAAAGCAAGAAGCACTCTTATGATGGGCTTTCCTAATAAACATTAGTTGACTTTTAATCCTATCAAGGATGCTAAGTCATTATTAAATGCCATTGAGAAGAGGTTTGGTGGGAGTGCTGCTACTAAGAAGAGAAGGAAGAATCTTTTGAAGCAACAATATGAGAACTTTGCTGTTCTTAGTTCTGAAAACCTAGATCAGACTTTTGAATGACTTTAGAAACTTATTAGTCAATTAGCACTTGTTGAAGTAACAATTGCTCAAGAAGATATCAATCAGAAGTTTTTAAGAAGCTTGTCACCAGAGTGGAATACACACACTGTGGTATGGAGAAACAAGACTGATTTGGATACCATGAGTTTTGATTATCTGTACAATAATCTAAAAGTGTATGAACCTGAAGTCAAAGGGTCATCTGGCTCATCCTCAAGCACATAAAACCTAAATTTTTCAAGTGATGGCGTCACATTGTAGTTGTGACGCCGTCACACATCCTTTTGTCACGGTTTTCTGGGTGTTTTCGTTTTCTTTGTTTTCCTGTTCAATCGAGCCAAAAAAATGCATTATTTTCCAACATTTGCTTACAAGTACCTAAAACTCAAATAGAAACGATTTAGAACATTAAATGATCAAATATGCATGAACTTAGAGGCTAAATGACCCTTTAAATACGTATAAAATTACACCTCATCAACAACCAATTCAATTACAAACTAAAAATATGCAACAAACAAAACAAAAAAATAGCGGAACTTCCAAATCACATACTCAAATTCACTTTTTATAACACCCTACAATTTTTAGTACCACCTATAGAAAAAGCTCAAACAAAAAAAATCTTCAAAAATAGTACAAACAACAAAAAGTAAGTAAAGATCGTAATAGTCAGATAAGACACTACTTATGGCAAATCATATAAAATTAGCACTCATTATCACATATCAAACTTTTCACAAAGATCAATCAAAACAAACTAAAAAAAGGAACCGAAATAACTCATATTAACAAATGAGACATCCATGATGAAACCAGTATGTGTGTTTAGAGAGAGAAGCCATGGACCAAACAAATAAATAGGCGATAACTTATGACGGACCAAACAAACTAAAAAAAGGAACCGAAATACCTCATCTTACTAGCTCACAAAGCGGCAGTGGAAACAGGTGTACAACATGAATTGAACCCTAGAAATTAAGTGGCAATTAAGTGGAGAACCCACTAAAGATATTATATTAATCACTCTAAGCCGATGGCTCGGCTCGGTGTGTGAACAGTGACAGCTCAAGCCGCTGCTCCACAATGCACCCAAGCTACCCTACTCCCTCAAGCCGATCTCCAAGCCGGCGGCTTTGGAATAGTGTCGGCTCCCCAAACCACTTCAATGAATGTTATATAGTATAATTCATTAAATGTGTGTATTTGAGAGTGTGTTTACTGTGTATAATCAAGAGTAAAAGTTTAAGTTTCCTTATTTTGTACGCAACTTTGTAATTCGCAATTCATTAACGAGAAAAGAACCAAAAGATGAAATCCATATTCGCTATGTCACACACGCGTGCACACACACTTCCACCCTTGTTGATCTTGAATTGGGACAACACTTGGTGTGTTTGAATTTATGTTCATTAGGAAGGTGCTTCAAGGTGTGATGAATGTTCTTTCGTGGTCGATTTTGAAGTGGCGAAACCATGTTATTCATACTCGGATGACGACAAAAGTGTCATTCTTCTCGGATATATTTTCCCACAAGTTCTAACATGTTTCCCCAATGTTGCTATTAAATAGGTGTCGAAAAATATGAGTTTTCCACCTATGAAGGTTTTCGACTAGATGCTTTTGTTGTTTCGTGGTTGGGTCATTATGTACTGGTTTTCTTGTTTGTAGTATTTGTTCCAATGATTTCATCTTGGAAGTTGGAAGTCATTGTCTTTTGTATTTCAGTTTCCATCATTTGAGATGTTTTTTTATATGGGAATATGTTAGCTATAATTTTTGTATAGCCAATTGGCTACAATTTTATGCTACAAATTGTGGATCCCAGAGTCATTTCTTATGTATTTTTTGTTAAGGATTACAACCAATTGGCTACAAAAATTGTAGGCAAGCTGTCCCCTTTTTATCTTGCTTTGCTTTTTTCAATCTTACTTTACTCGAAGGACAACATGAAAAACTACAAAGTAAGTAAGGGACTAAATTTTATAAAAAATTAAAACAATAGGTAATCCTTTCAAACATCATATAATCATAATTTACACTAACATTTCCATGAAACGTTCGTATAATTTTATGTTTGATATATAATAATTCATAAATATGTATAATTCATGTATAATACAGAGTATTACGTTTTGCTAACGTGAAATTACCAAAATGCCTGTCTCTTCCTTCTTAAAGAGAATCACTATGGTAATGAGAATGAGAATGGGTTTTAATACTCGCCATGCTTGTTTGGTTTAGAAGATATCTATATTTGTGAGTTTGATGCCTACTTTTTGGTAATAAACGCACTAACCAAACTAGGAATGAAAGTCATTTCTATATTTCAAACCCTTAAACCAAACACATTCTTAATATTTTTCTCTCCCTATTATTATTATCTTGATATGAACTTCTTAAAGTATCTTATAATACTTCAAGTCTTGTTTCCTCTAGTGTAGCTTCCATAGCATTCCTTTACCTTAATAAATTGAGGATGATATTAAATGATCATGTGCAAATTGGAGGGTCGTGTCAGTCAATAAAGTCACAATCAGATCCCAGATCTAGACAACCACAGAACCTACGTCCTGGATTTCGATTTATCCATGATGTGTGAATTTACTGTTGTTTTTCCACACCAACACGCCGCCATTTCTTTTATTCTTAAGTTTTTGGAGAAGAAATAACAAAAGCTGATGAGAGGGAGGGAATGATGGAAATAATTGAGTGGGAAGATTGTGGAATACGCTTGCATGAATCGAGATATATACAAGATATATCGGGATATGTAAAAAGCTATGTACATGTGTTCTATATTACAAAGTGAACAGTAGTCGGAATAAACTGGGCGGTTTGAAAAATAAGTACAAAAGGTGTTCGGACAAAAAAGACCTCGTGTGATGTTGACGTATGTAGCCGGATGGCTGGAAACCATTCGGCTCATATACGTCAAGCCGAAGAGCACAGGCCGAAGGAAAAGTCTCAACGGGTGTAAACCAAGGACATAACACAATCCCAGGATTTCAGGGATCGTGTCTCCCACTTGCTCTGACATCCAACAACCAGGTATGGCCTTGCTCCTTCCCTAGGCAGAGTAGGTAATAAGATGAGTAGTATAAATACCCCCCACTTCATTTATGATCAACCAACACACACCAGTCACTAGCATTTATTATCAGACTTTCGTCTATACACATACTTATCCTCACGCCGGAGGTTGGTCTTGGGACAACACCCAAGGCGAGCCTAACACGTGCTGCTCTTGTGCAGGACACCTTACAAGCCGAAGTGACAAGCCGAGCAGTGTGCCCCACTCACAAGGTTTTACCTCAACAAATTGGCGCCATCCGTGGGACCCTCTATTCATTCTACCAATCGAATCCGAATGTCGGGACCACCTCCTCTCTGCCCCTTCCACACACCTGATCCCCAGGTCGGAGGGAGTGGGGATAACAACGACGACACAAACAACCAGGACGATTCAGAAAACGATTCGTCCAACCTTCAAGTGATGATACTCAGTCAGATGGCATCTCTAACGGAACTCATTAAGGAGCACAATGCAAAGGGTGGAAGGATGGTCCGACCCATACGCCTGGACTTCGGAGATGAGAATGACAAAGATAAAGGAAAAGAGAAAACAACAGAGGCCGAGGAGGATCTGAAAAAACCTTTCAAGGAAGTCCTAAGGTCTCCATTCACCCGCCGAATAGTAGAATTCGCGGGAGAAAATTATGTAATGCCGTTGAACATGAAGTTTTATGATGGGTCTACGGACCCGAATGACCACCTTACCAGGTTCACCAGAGCAGCCAACCAAGGGCAATGGCCGATGCCTACTTGGTGTCTCATGTTCCAACAAACGCTGGATGGAGCAGCCGGAGGATGGTTCGAACGTCTGGAGCCGGGTAGTATAGACAGTTGGAACAGTTTAAGGGAACAATTTTCAACTCGTTTTTCGTTAAGGAAGAAGTGTACTAAAGATCCTACGGAAATCACTAAAATTGTCCGGAGGGCACATGAATCGTTACCAAATTTCAAAGAGCGGTGGACAGATGAAGCAAGCTATATCAGTGGGGTTCCGGAGATCATGCGCATTTCGGCCTTCATGGGTGCACATAAATGCCCACCTCTTGCTAAGAAGTTCTCAGATAGGGTGCCACGAACGGTAACCGAGATGTTCGCTAGAGTGGACGACTTCATAAGGTCTGAGAAAGCCTTCCGAGATACAGAACTGCCCAGAGGGGAGGGAATAGAGATAGGCCGGGGGAACTACTCTGCCCCCAGAGGAGATCGCATGCCCAGAGGAGGCTCAGGAAATAAGTTCGTAGCAGATCGCCGAAATGACCAGAGACAAAGAGATGTGTTTCAACCTTACATCGCTCCTCGAACCAATTCCGGACGGAACGAAATAAATAGCCGAGGTAATTACCAACGTTCAGAACCATTTCGGAGTAATGTTGAGCGTACGAACATAGGCTCGTTGGTAAAACTTCCACGAGAAATCTTAATCACCGAACGTCAGTTGAATCTGCCTCAACCTCCGCCGACGGTTGGGAGACCGAGGGCAGAAAACATGGATAGGTTCTGTGAATACCATGGGGAAAGGGGCCACCTCACGAACGATTGTCATCAACTCAAAAAGCAATTAGAGATGGCATTGAAGTCAGGAAAACTCGATCACTTACTCAGAGACTGGAAGCAAAGGGATGCCGGAGGACATAGGGATTTCCCTAAAAAAGAGGACAAAGGAAAGAACAAGGTGATTAACATGATCCGGAGCTCTCCAATCGTCCAGAAAAGAAAGTACGGGAGCTGGGATGAAGAGTGGATGAAAGTACCGATAGTATTCCCACCTGTGTCGACAAGTGATTTGTCAGATGAACCGCTTATCATAGAGGGAGACATAGAAGGATATCTAGTAAGGAGAATATATGTAGACGAAGGGTCTTCCGTCAACGTGATGTATGAACACTGTTTTCGTAATTTAGACACAGCCATTAAGGAGAGATTGGAGGAAACCAGTACTTCGTTAATTGGTTTCTCTGGGGAAACCAATAGACCGTTGGGAAAGATAGAATTAGAGGTAAAATTCGGTGACAACGGGTTGTTCCGAAAGACTATGATGAAATTTTGTGTTGTACAATCCCCGTCACCTTACAATATCATACTAGGAAGAACTGGGTTGAAAGGGCTTAGGGCTGTTCCGTCTACTATTCACTCCATGATCAAGTTTCCCACTCCCCGAGGAGTGGCCACCGTAAAGGCTAGATCCGCGGCTGTCCTACAGTGCCGAAGGATTAAGGAAGGCCAGCAAGATAGCCCACAAGGAAAAGCAATACCGGAGGAGAAAGACGGGGAGAGTAATTCAATGGAAGAGGTGCTAGTGAACCCAGCGTATCCGGACCAACTAGTCGCCATAGGTACTGGATTCTCCAAGGAGTGTCGAAGGTATTTGGTCGAGTTTCTAAGGAGGAATAATGATGTATTCGCTTGGCAACCCTCCGATATGACCGGTGTTCCTAGGAGATTGATTAAACATCATTTAAACGTAAATGTTTCAGACACTCCGGTCGCTCAAAAAAGAAGAAGCCTTTCGTCTGAAAAGAATCAAGTGATATTGAAGGAAGTGGAAGAATGGCTAAGAGCCGGTATTGTTAGGCCGGTAAGATACCCTACGTGGATTTCCAACCCAGTGTTAGTCAAAAAGTGTGACGGAAGTTGGCGTATGTGTATTGATTTCAAAAATTTGAATTCTTCCTGTCCGAAGGACTATTACCCTCTCCCCGAGATTGACTGGAAAATTGAGTCGGTGGTAGGATACAAGTACAAATGCTTCTTGGACGCGTATAAGGGATACCATCAAGTGCAAATGGCGGAGGAAGGTGAAGAAAAGACGGCGTTCTACACGGAACAAGGAACTTATTGCTATACAAAGATGCCGTTTGGCCTAAAGAACGCCGGAGCAACTTACCAACGCCTGGTTGATTCTGCCTTCCGGACACAGATAGGAAGAAATTTGGAAGCTTATGTGGATGATATGGTAATCAAAAGTAAAGGGGAAAAAGAGATGTTGGCAGATATTGCCGAGACCTTTGATAACCTAAGGAGAATCAACATGAAGTTGAATCCTAAGAAATGCTCATTTGGTGTGGAAGAAGGAAAATTCCTAGGATACATGATAACCTCCGAAGGTATTAGAGCAAACCCCAAGAAAACGAAGGCAATTTCACAAATGCAATCCCCAAAGACTTTAAAAGAAATGCAATCTCTGAGTGGGAAATTAGCCGCACTAAACAGATTTCTTTCTCGGTCGGCTGAAAGGTCACTCCCATTCTTTGACACGTTAAAAAACATAACCAAAGAGAACAAAGAAGAATACAAATGGACGGAAGAGGCCGAGGCTGCTTTTCAATCACTCAAAAAGCTAATACTAGATTTACCAACATTATCTACCCCCAGGAAGGGAGAAACTTTGTATATATACCTTGCCGCAGCACAAGGTGCCGTTAGTGCAGTCTTGATGGCCGAGAAAGAAGATAGACAGCTGCCTGTTCATTATGTAAGCCGAACGTTGCAAGAAGCCGAGAGGAAGTATGTTCCGGTTCAGAAGCTGGCCCTCTCCCTGCTACATGCATCTCGAAGACTGAGGAGGTATTTTGAAGCCCACCCGATAAAAGTCATAACAGATCAGCCCATAAAGCAAATTCTTAACAAAGCCGAGGCGTCTGGTAGAATGGCCAAATATTCGGTAGAGCTAGGAGCTTATGATATAGATTATATTCCGAGGAATGCAGTCAAGGGACAGGTTCTCGCAGATTTTATTTCAGAAATCTCGGTTGAGCCGGAGGGAACTGAGCAAAGATTTCGAGTGGAAGTACAAGAAATCTCAAAACCGGGCAACTGGATCCTTTACACAGACGGAGCCTCCAACAAGAAAGGTTCCGGAGCAGGATTGGTGCTGATTGGGCCTGATTTAATCGAACATACGTATGCACTTCGTCTCGACTTCCCAAGTACTAACAATGAAGCAGAATACGAAGCACTCTTAGCCGGTTTAAGAATCGCTAAGAAAATGAAGGCGGAGGAGTTGGAAGTGAGAGTTGATTCTAAATTAGTAGCAAGTCAAATAAATGGAAGTTTCGTAGCAACTAAGGAGAGTATGATGCAATATCTAGCGAAAGCAAAAGAGTATATTGGGGGCTTCAAAAAGTTTAAAATTTACAACATACCAAGAACCCAGAATCACAAAGCCGATGTGTTAAGCAAACTTGCATCAGTAGCTTTCAACCATCTTACCAAAGAAATACTGGTTGAAGTGCTGCGGAAACCGTCAACCGAAGAAAAACAGGTGGGAGCAATAGTAGGAGAAGAAGAAGACAATTGGATGACCCCCATCATCAGATGTTTGGACGAAGGTGTCTGGCCTACGGATCCCAATGAGGCTAGGACCTTGCGAATGAAGGTTCCGCAATACGTAATGGAAAATGGTGTACTTTTTAAGAAGTCTTACTTGAACCCAATGCTTCGATGTGTAGGACCTCTGCAAGCAAACTACATCATTCGGGAGGTTCATGAGGGGATATGTGGAATGCACTCCGGACCCAGGTCAGTAGTCGCTAAGTTAATAAGGCAGGGGTATTATTGGCCGACGATGCACAGAGATGCAAAAGAAGAGATTCAGAAATGTGACTCCTGCCAAATCCACTCCCCGGTACCAAAGCTCCCCAAAACTAATTTAACATCCATTATGGCACCATGGCCTTTCTATCAATGGGGAATGGATGTGTTAGGTCCCTTTCCGGAAGCACCCGGAAGGTTGAAATATGTGATTGTAGCAGTGGACTACTTCACGAAATGGATAGAGGCCAAACCGTTAGTCAGAACCACCGGCAAAGACGTGAAGAAATTTGTTTGGGAAAATATCATTTGTCGATTCGGTCTACCAGGGATCATTGTAACAGATAATGGAACAAACTTTGTTAATGATCCTTTTAAAGGATGGTGCGAGAAGCTAAAAATAAAACAAATAAACACCGCTGTAGCACATCCGCAGGCAAACGGATTAGTCGAAAGGGCAAACAAGAGCTTGATGCACGGCATAAAGACTAGACTTGGAAGGGAAAGGGCCGGATGGGCAGATGAACTGCCGAATGTTCTATGGGCATTCCGAACCATGATGAAAACATGCAATGGTGAAACACCTTTTAGCCTGACGTACGGCAGTGAAGCAGTGATACCGGCGGAAATAGGAATGCCCACACACCGAACCATGCTTTACAATCCGGAGGATAGTGAAGAGCAACAACGGCTAAATTTGGATCTATTACAAGAAAGGCGTGAAATGGCAGCGATCCGAGAAGCAAAATATAAAGCGAAGGTCGAGCAATACTATAACCGAAGGGTTAAATCGATGGCTTTTAAAATTGGGGATTTTGTGTACCGAAAAAATGAAGCTAGCCGGGTTGAAAATCAGGGGAAATTGGGTCCGAACTGGGAAGGGCCGTACAGGGTAATTGAAGCATATCAAAATGGTTCGTACAAACTTGCTAGTATGGATGACAAGGAAATCCCCCGGACCTGGCATGCAATCAACTTACGAAACTGTTTTATGTAATATGTTTATAATAACTAATGATAGCCTACGTCTTCCCCACGTGACGGGAAGCGAATTTTCCTAAAAGAATGTTGCAAATCACTTATACGGATCGTGCAAAAACACTCCGTCCATCTACTTATACGGATCGTGCAAAAACACTCCGTCCTCGGCAAACGGATCGTGAAACACTCCACCCCAGTGGATCGTGAAAACACTCCGTCCATCTACTTATACGGATCGTGCAAAAACACTCCGTCCTCGGCAAACGGATCGTGAAACACTCCACCCCAGTGGATCGTGAAAACACTCCGTCCATCTACTTATACGGATCGTGAAACACTCCACCCAAGTGGATCGTGAAAACACTCCGTCCAAAATTATATACGGATCGTGCAAAAACACTCCGTCCAAAATTATATACGGATCGTGCAAAAACACTCCGTCCAATATTATATATGGATCGTGCAAAAACACTCCGTCCATCTACTTATACGGATCGTGCAAAAACACTCCGTCCATCGGCAACACGATTACAAAATGATAATATAAGTATACATAAGATATATAGAGAACTCATAAAAACAAAATGATCATATATATGGGAACAAGAATATCCTTCGGTACGCAACCATAATCCAAAATATGATTAAAAGTACTTATTACAATCCGTAGGGACACAAAAAGGGGTACAGGCACCCCGGATAAAATTCTAGTCAACCTTTGGTGGAGGAGGAACAACGGCTGGAGAAGGAGTTGTCTTCTTGACAGGCTCTTCCGGTAGGAGGTTAATTTGATCACCAAGGGGAAGTTGGAAGGACTCCGCCAGCTTCTGAACATACGGATATTCAGCTGAAAAAAGCTTATGATATTCCGGCTTCCATAGTTTTGGAGCCTCCATATTAAGCCTTTTTATCTTTTGCAAGACCTTTTCTGCATCCTCCGGTTTCCTTTCGGTACGAACACCGTCTATGAATCCCCCGGAATAAGATAAGCTATAGACCTTTCCAAGACTTCTCTTATACTCAGCGCTCTCGAAAAGCCTTCGGAAGGCGGCAGGGATTAATTCCTTAACGGTATTCTGACGAACAACCTCGGCAACAGCCAACTGTGCAGTTAGGCTTTTGTTCTCTGTCGCAAGCCTTTCGGTCTCCGCGGATTTTTCCGCCAGCTTCTTCTCAAGCTCCTCAATTTTAGAAGTCTGAGAACCGGTCAAACTTGTTGCCTCATTTTTCTCCCTCTCAATCTCTTCCAGCTGATCAACTAACCCCTTTTCCCGGATGGAGGCTGCACTCCTCTCATCCTGCTGTTCTTTCTCCAACATACGGAACTCTTTCAGCAAGGTCTCAAATTTGGCAATATAGGCATCCCTTTCGTCCTTCAGCCCATCGGTAATAGACTCACACTCATCATGAGTAGCCTTCAGCTCTCGGTGGTCTCGATTCAATTGGCTGAATCTCTTCAACACCTCTGCTTGAAGTACCACACCGGAACCACAGTTGGTGTAAGATTGACGGACAAGTTGATTATTGTTCAGACTGGCCAGCGCTTCTTCCTCAGCAGGGGTGGCAAGATGTGACATCATCTCACGGCACGCTCGGAATGAGTTCATACGAACGTCATCCCTGAGGGTCCAACCGGGGACGAAGTAACCTCCGGTCAAATCAGTGTGACCTGAAAATAATAAGGCCGAACGATTAAGTAAAAAAAAAAAAAAAAAACAAGAGGACAAGTAAACGCACCTTCAGACAGCGGTTGATTCTCTCCGGTCTGCACATGAGCTCTAGAAGCTTGATGCTCTGAATGGGCTATACAAAAGGATATAAACAATTAGATAAGGATAAGTACATTCTAAAACCGGATTAAGGAAAGGAAGATGGTTCTCACCATCAGACGGGGTCGGAGGAGGATTATTCTGAAACCCTTCGTCATTTTGAGCAGGAGGAGTGTTGGATTTTTCCAGAGAATGATGCTCCTCTTCGGCATTCCCAACCGGATCATTGGGCCCTTGACCACCGTCATTCTCTTGCCCAGCCCTTTCCGACGGCTCAGCCTGGTTGATAGGATTTACATCCACTGTATGCTCCTCGGAGACAACGACTTCCTCCTCAACCAGTACCCTTCTCCTCTTCTTAGGCTGGCTCGGCCCAGTCGCAGCCTTCTTCTTACCCACAGGATAGGTTTGCTGCTTTTTCCTTTCCTTCTCTTCTCGAGCGGCCACCACATCGGGGTTGGCCGTTTCAACCATCAGCTGTGCATAAGTTTTCCCAGGAATTGCAACACCGGGAGCGAGGGGTTCGACCGTTTTGATCGGACGGGGTTGGTTCTCCGGCAAAGGATCTCCTTTGCTCACAGCAGACCCTTCGAGTTCAGGAAGTTCAAGATACTCGGACATAGTTATCACTGCAAAGGAAAAACACAATCAAAACAAGTACAGATAGTCCGAAGTAAATAGTAGTAGTAATTAGTAGTAATAATAAACACCCCTTCTTACCCTCCCCTCCGGCATTCTTGAAAACAAGGTGATGACCCGATATCCGGAAGGTGTTGGTAAGACCATACACCCAAAGAAGACTGTTCGGTGGTTTCCGAAGTACTATAGGTCGAAGAGCCAGGGTGTTGGCATCTAGCTGGGAATAACCGGTGGGGAAACGATCCGTTATCTGCGAATCTCTATGCCTCCACGGCATAACATTCGGTATAGCCCTCCGGTCAATCAAAAAGAAAAAATCTTTCCATCGTTTCAAGCCTGTCAAAACCTCAATAAAGCACGTTTTTGCATGTTTACCCGTCCGATGCTCAAATGAGAACCAGTGTCCCTGCTTACATAATCGATAGAATACTCGGAACAAGGAGACTGTGGGCACAACCGCTAAACTATAACACCGAACCTCAAACAACATCACCCTATTCACACCCAGCGGAACTAACTGAGACAGATGCACGTTAAAATGGTCTACGACACTTAAAAGGAAAGCCGAGAAAGGTATCCTAACGCCTCCTAATCTCATAAGTTGAACGTACACCCCTATTTTGTCTCCCGGCAATTCGTTCATGGTAAGATCTGGGGGAGGAAGCATGGGATGAAGGTCTAGTGGGATTCCGAATTCTATGATCACATCGTCTAAATCTTTCTGGGAAAGCCTAGATGGGTGCATATGCATATCAAACTTACCGGGAGGTTTGGATGTCAGTAACAAAGGGGGGTCAACCGGAACGTTCATCTCCCCAGGTTCACTTACGGCCATGGTAAAAAACAAAACGTAGCAAAAATAAGAAGGGTGGAAACGCACCTCGGAATAGCTTTGCAAAATAACAAGAAGCAACTGAAGAGATTTGAAGAAAAACACAGTAAAAAGTAAAAATGAGGAGTAAAGGAGTGGTATATATATATAGTTGATATGGGGATGTGTGAAATGTCGTATCGTGTACCACCCTCGACACGTGGCTAAAGCTGGGACCGTTTGATGTCTGCGCAAAACCTAAGTGGTAACCAGCTGTCAAAGGAGGGCATAAAAGTAATTTTGACGCAGTGAATAAACTTCGCACAAAAACGCGTAGCATTTCCACCACAAACGGCAAGGGACCAACGGCAATCGCTCGCATAACGGAATTGGAACATCGGTCAGAACCGATACTCCAATACTAGGGGGGGACATGTTGACGTATGTAGCCGGATGGCTGGAAACCATTCGGCTCATATACGTCAAGCCGAAGAGCACAGGCCGAAGGAAAAGTCTCAACGGGTGTAAACCAAGGACATAACACAATCCCAGGATTTCAGGGATCGTGTCTCCCACTTGCTCTGACATCCAACAACCAGGTATGGCCTTGCTCCTTCCCTAGGCAGAGTAGGTAATAAGATGAGTAGTATAAATACCCCCCACTTCATTTATGATCAACCAACACACACCAGTCACTAGCATTTATTATCAGACTTTCGTCTATACACATACTTATCCTCACGCCGGAGGTTGGTCTTGGGACAACACCCAAGGCGAGCCTAACGCGTGCTGCTCTTGTGCAGGACACCTTACAAGCCGAAGTGACAAGCCGAGCAGTGTGCCCCACTCACAAGGTTTTACCTCAACATGTGATATGCATGTGAGGACCGAGATAACGAGCAAAACTAACTCGACCAGCGGCGTAATATTTTCTCAACCCTAGACTAAAAAAGCAAAAATTCACGTTTTTAGATGTCGTATCGGCCCTTTTACAAGGACTAACGGTGTAATTTACTCAATATGATATTCTTCGAGTATCTTCTAGATTGATCCAGAGGTCTCCGATAGAAGCAGAGGAAAAGCGTAAAATTCTGAAATTTGAGGTGCGGAAAAAACTATCCCAACTGGACTCGAATTCCTCTGGCCATATAAATACAACCCCAAATCCACCCTTGTTTCTCCACCATAACAAAATCAATCAATTAATCAATCTTTTTTGTCATCAATTAAACCCTAGCTAATAATAAAAAAATTCTCAAATCATCAATTCTCTCAAGGTATCAATTCATTCATTCCTTTTGTTTCAATCTTATTCTTCTTCGTTAATTATATATATATGCTGTTTCCAATCGATTCAATTGGAATTATGCAATGTTTTAGAATTTGATTTTGATCATGGATATAATTGTTTACTAGTTAAAAATTGTTATATTCTATATCTTTTGTGTAGTATCTGATTAACTTGTTTTTAGAATTATGCGAAGTTTGTGTGATATTACGATTTCTGATTATAATCAATCATTCAATCCAATTAGAATTATGGCTTTACTAGTTTCCTTGAATGATTATATTTTTTATTAGTTTTCTCAAGATACTAAGGGTGCGTTTAGTTGGAGAAAAAAATTCTCTTGTTTTCTATTTCTAGTTTTGTAAAAATTTGAAAGGAAAATTTATCTCCACATAATACTTTAAAATATGGAAAAAGCGTTTAGTTTGTATTTTCTATTTTGAAGAGGAGAGGGAGGGTTGTGTTTTACAACGGAAAACAACTAAATTTTGTTTTGTTTTTCCTTGTTAAGTTGGGGATTTTGTGTTTTGCAAAACATTTTGTTAGAAAACGCTTATTTGAACGCGATCTCTCTTTTCCTTGTTTTCCACAAAACATTTTGTGGAAAACAGGGGTGTTTCCCCAACTAAATGCACCCTAATGGTCTATGTATGAATTTTTGTTGTTGGTTAGGTAATTTGCGTTTGAGGGTATAAATACATCTCTTATTGAATTTATGAAATTTAAAGATGTGCATTGGTTGTGGTGTTTAGGTATGAAATTTTAGGCTTTTTAGATCAGGTTTTGATTTTCAACTTGGCCGTAGTTTCAACCCCTGAATCCTGATTTTTAGTTCGTATGTAGCGTCTGGCTTTTTGTTGATTAGGTTCGGTTTCTTAAGATATGCATATTTGTTGTTTGTTATAGGGATATTTGCACAGTATACTACATAGTTTAAATGGATATGAGATTAGAATTTTATTTTGAACCATTTTAACATTATTCCAAATCAATTTGTTGATCCATATTCAGTATGTATTGGCCTTTTGAACAATTTTCCGATATACTCAAACGCGTTAGCAAATATTGATTCTGTTTTTCATTGGCAACCTAGTTTCGATTTGTTGGTGGTATTTAGGTATAAAAATAGCTAATAGATGTTCTATGAATGAAATACATACTGTTATCTTACATTAGGCAGTCTGTTCAAAATGCATGTTATGGTAAATTGCTTTTTTGATATGGCAACTGATAAGTATATGATATATTCAAAATGCATCAGTAATTGTTATTTTTGAGTTGTAATCAGACTTATATGTTTTTGTTTCTTGGTACATGTGTTGATTAGGTTTCTTATAATGTTCTTGGTTTTTTTATACAGATGCAAATCTTTGTTAAAACTCTTACCGGTAAGACAATCACTCTAGAGGTCGAGAGCTCAGACACTATCGACAATGTCAAGGCCAAGATCCAAGACAAAGAGGGTATTCCCCCTGACCAACAAAGGCTCATCTTTGCAGGAAAGCAACTCGAAGATGGCCGCACCTTGGCTGATTACAACATTCAAAAGGAGTCGACTCTTCATTTAGTCCTACGTCTCCGTGGTGGTATGCAGATCTTTGTCAAGACGTTGACTGGAAAGACGATTACATTGGAAGTTGAAAGCTCTGACACAATAGATAATGTCAAAGCTAAGATTCAAGATAAGGAAGGGATCCCGCCTGATCAGCAGAGACTTATCTTTGCTGGAAAGCAGCTTGAGGATGGCCGAACCCTTGCCGACTACAACATCCAGAAAGAGTCAACTCTTCATTTGGTCCTCCGTCTGCGTGGTGGCATGCAGATCTTCGTAAAAACCTTGACAGGAAAGACCATAACATTGGAAGTTGAAAGTTCCGACACCATTGATAATGTGAAGGCTAAGATCCAGGACAAGGAAGGTATCCCACCAGACCAACAGAGGCTGATCTTTGCAGGAAAGCAACTCGAGGATGGACGTACTTTAGCTGACTACAACATCCAGAAAGAGTCGACCCTTCATCTGGTTTTGAGGTTAAGAGGAGGAATGCAAATCTTTGTTAAGACATTAACTGGAAAGACCATCACTTTGGAGGTGGAGAGTTCAGATACAATCGATAATGTCAAGGCCAAGATCCAGGATAAAGAAGGGATCCCACCAGATCAGCAGAGGTTGATCTTTGCTGGTAAACAACTTGAAGATGGTCGTACACTTGCTGATTATAACATCCAGAAGGAGTCGACCCTTCACCTTGTTCTCCGTCTGCGTGGTGGATTCTAAAAGTCTTGTGTTTGTTGTTCTATGCTTGCGAACATGGTGAAATTTTAAGTTTGTTTTCTTTCTTTGGTTATGACTGGATGCTGTGCTGATGCATATTCAATACAGGATGATTTCGCTGTATAAATCGCAATAGTTATCAATATGATGCAAGTTTGGAAGTTTAAATATCTGCTATATTTCTTTTAATCGATGCTGAGTTTGTTTTATTCTGTTTTAAAGTACTGGATAACCTTTGTCTCAAGCTTGAGCACTCGTGATTCTTGCTCAAACTTTGACAGTAACACGGATGTGTTATGCCAACTATGTTCTGGGGATATTTTGGATTTGAATGTTTTGCTAAATAGTGTTCTCTTCCACAGAATTTAGTAGGGTCCTTTAGGAATGATTATAGCAATGGTTCTTTTCTTTGGATTCATCTCTGGCATTATTCCAGTTATTTATTTTGTATTAACCGGTCTTAATATGCTTTGTTAGTTTGCTCATTTTCTTAAATCTAGTTCCCATTGCCTGTCTTGTTTGTGAGGCCTTCTTTGGATCTTAGGGATCACATGAGGATTTCACTCTTGTAGTTTTGTGGACTTTAGGTTTTGACTTTTGAGGTATTAGGTTTTGGTTCCTCTCAATTTTATCTAGATTGTGTTTGGATTGAGGGTCTGGAAATCCATACTTGCTTTCTAGATGAGTTGGGCTTCTCGTGCTCCTAAATTTAGAAAAACTTTTTAATCCTTTCAATCATTACGCTACAAAACTGCCTCTGTTGTTGGTGCTGGTGATGTGCTTCTAGCGCTGGCAGTTTGCTGATAGTTATGTATCAGAATGATGGAATAAGACAGCTGTTGTTGTAAAGCGTTGCTAATGTCATCTTATACTTGTTCTCGTGTGTAAATTGGTTGGTCTCATGTTGAACTACACTGATTGTTTTCCCAATTATTATGTTGATGGAGTGATACTATGATTTATCATTGTAATATACCTTTTAAACCTTGCAGAAGACATGATCTACATGAATTGTATGAGATTCTAAGTTTGTTCAAAGTTGTAAAGTAAAATCATCTGTCTGTCTGTCATGTTTTAAAGCTGATAATAAGGAATATCAAAATTGAGAGGACAAGACAACAACAAAAGCTGTGGCGACATTGTCTTGATTGATGAGGCTTTGGCGGTTTTTCATCATGGCCATTGACAGGGGAAGACACATGATACTATAATTGTAATCATAATTAGCGCGTCGATTGATAATGGAAAAACTAGAAAATGGATAAATTGTATTTGTGGGTCAACCCAGCCCGTTTCGACCAGTCTTAGAAATTACTAACTATTTAAGCCAAACCTGTTTCTACCCATCACCCAACCCACTCGACCTGTCATTCTTTTCACCTATAACAAGAACAGTCTTGTGCTAGCAGTGAAAACATTACTTCCCTAGCTCAAAATGGATGCAAGTCCTACAAGCATGTAACATACCTTCTAGAAGCAGCGAACTGCCCTAAGATCAGTAACGGTCTTCTACAGATATAGCAGTTCACACACAATATCATATTCGAGCAAACTGGTTATCAGCTCAGAACTGGACGCCACCAAAGCTTGGTGAATAAGAAGATCAGCATATCCTTCATGTTTCTGCTACTTACCACTTACCATCGTATTTTTGACACCAAGACAAAGCTCTGCAGCTTTCATTTATTCTATATCTTTGATATTCCGAGCAAATGTTAAACCAAAGGGCATCGTGATCCACTGCCAAAGCATCCGTATCCAATATGGACTGGCAAGTATGCAACTGCATCTTTTATGTCTTCCAATTAAATATTACTTAACAAAACAAAAACAAAAACAAGTTAAAATGTTTTACCAAGTCCCAACTGGGACTAGGTATATGACAATTTACACACGAGACTGTTCTTGTCTGTCTGTCTGTCTCTCAATTTACACACGAGACTGCATCTTTTATGTTCAAAGTTGTTTTGTCTGTCTGTCTCTCATTTTGAGTTAGGGATACTTAGTAATGTTTTCATTGCTAGCACAAGACTGTTCTTGTTATAGGTGAAAAGAATGATAGGTCGAGTGGGTTGGGTAATGGGTAGAAACAGGTTTGGCTTAAATAGTTAATTTCTAAGACTGGTCGAAACGGGCTGGGTTGACCCGCAAATACAATTATCCATTTTTTAGTTTTTCCATTATCAATCGACTTGCTAATTATGATTACAATTATAATATCATGTGTAATGGCCATGATGAAAAACAGCCAAAATCTCATCAATCAAGACAATGTCGCCCACAGCTTTGGTGCAGTTTTGACATCAGCTAAACATATAACGATTAGCTGGAATTAGCTTATGTTACAAATAGTATGGTTAATCTCTTACAGTATCTTTTAGGCTACCAGATGGCAGCAATGCCTACTGTTTCTTTATACATCCTCAGTCATATATGCAGAGTTATGTCAATTTATGTGACATACTATACAGAGGATGTTAGTTGTCCATTTAGTTCATGTCTCCGACAGTTTATGTGAACTTATCCTCTATGTGGGAGATTTGTTCAGTTAATTGAAATGGGCGGGATAGGTAAGGGTTCATTTTTGTACCAGCTGTAACGGGTTGGGTCAAATTTGTTCAGTTGATACACTTTTCATCGAAAACAAATTTGTATCTGTATTTATTTATAAACAATGAATGTGTCAAATTTTATGACGAAAGCTGTGTATTTTGATAAAAATGTTTTAGAAACTTCGTGCAATATAAAATACATTTGACTTTTTTTATGTTACCTTTTTAGCTAAATTTGTATACTCCTTATTACGGATAACACGAATATCTTAATTCTGATGATATGAGAGAATTAAACCAAAGACTCAGAAATTAGAGTACATCAAACTGAAACTTCTTGACATTAAACTGAAAACCTGAAGTGGCGCTCAAGATTTTTTCATCCACACATTTCTTGCCACTTGGCTTTTGAAGAATAAATTAAAATAGAAACCAAAGTTAGACCATACTAAAAACAGGAAGTACCCATAATTTGTAATCCAAATTTCGAGCTCTTAGTTTATTCTTCTTTTGCAACTTCAGCTGGTTTTTCAACTTCCTCGACAGATTCTTCAACTTCCACAACTGCCTTGGTAGTCTCGGGAGTCTCTTCTACAACCGGAGTTTCTTCTTTAGCCTCCTCAACTGCTGTCACTTCTTCTGGAGTTGCCTCTGCCTTTGGTTCTTCGATCTCACTGATAGAGTGATAGGCTCCTCTACCACTTTAGTCTCGGTCTCAACTGGGACTTCAGTGGTTGGTGCCTCCACAGCTCGGGCAGGAGCATCGACCGTGGTTTCTTCTTTTGGCTCCTCTGCCACTTTAGTTACGGTGTCAGCTGGGACTTCAGTGGTTGGTGCCTCCTCAGCTAGGATAGGAGCTGTTAGAATTTAACAATCAAAGTACACGTTTGCGGAAGCTAGGATCAAGTATAACACATAATATTAACCAAAACATAATAGGAACGTACTGTAGTGATTCTAGCCCGAACAAAAATCAAATATGCAAGTCTTGAACTTTAAGGAATTAGATATATGATAAACCCCTTACCGTTTTGTTTATCGATCTCTTGATAATAACTATAGTGAGTTATTACCTCGTTCTTGTACACACAAACTAATACCGAATCAAATTAATTGCAAGATTAAACACAAGTATTGTTTTTATAAAATAAAAAATCGAAATCCCTAAGTGTTTAGGGATGTACGATCGGCTGGAAACCAAGAGGAAGAAAAGAGAAAACTTAGGGTATTGTGTGTGCACAAAAGGTGAGAAACAATGACCCTTGGGTTTGTATATATACTAGAGAAAACTTGGAGAGCAAGTTAGGGCAATGGGTTGCCCCTCCTTGGGCTTGTTCGACCGGCCACACACCCAAGAGGGGTGTTCCGGATCCTTCTTGCCACCAAGTTTCATTCTAGTCCTTTTCCTTTCCAATTCGCGATAGTTAGTCCATACATTTAATAACTAACGATCAATAGTCCATAAACTTGTGTTATTAATAATACACGACTATTTAATATTTATTAATCTTTGATTCTCGTTTGTATTGTGTGCAATCCCGAGGTCTCGGGTTCGATACTAGTCATTTACACACACACACACACACACACACACACACACACACACACACACACACACACACACATATATATATATATATATATATATATATATATATATATATATATATATATATATATATATATATATATATATATATATATACGTATATTTAATAGCTCCCACTCGTATATATATTAATAGTAAAATGACATTGGTTAGCGTCTTGCAACACTCCAATGCCCCCAGCACGACTCGAGCTAGGTTTCCTGGAAAAACCTTTAATGATTCATCATTATAATTATCCTTTCGTTACTAATACTACATTGATAAAGATGCGAGGTTCTTTATTAAATTTTTGTTTCTCGTCTCTTTATGATTGAACAAAATTACCAAAACATCTGAATGTATCCCACTTTGGGCGTGGCCACGCAAACACAACCCTTATAACTCCCTGTTGCGGTGAGCGGTAGATTGCTTCACAAAAATGCACTACATCCATGACTCTTATCTGGTATCTCAAGTCTGAGGATAACGTTAAATATGATTCTCACACTAAATATTGAATCATATTGTTGGGATAAGTCTATATTCAATTCATTGAATTATCATGTGAAATTGGTATGACTACACATAAATATACTTTCAAGTATATCCTAAACCAATACTCAAATTTGTCTTAGTTTAATGATATTCCCATATCATTAATCGACAACGGACAATTTAGAATAATAATTTATTCATAGATTTAAACATGCAAATATAGGATATATTATTAAGACAATGAATAAATAAACATAACTAATATTTTATTCCATTAAAATAATAATTGTACATTACATCCCTTATCTAAATACTAATCACAAATGGGTATGAAACTTTCAGCCAATCTAAGTCCTACACCTTCAGCATGCTTGTAGAGCTTGGTGCCAGGTAGAGGCTTTGTTAACTGATCTGCTAAGTTTTCATCTGTGTGAACTTTGAGCATTTCGATTTCACCTATTTCGACTTGTTCTCGAATATAGTGATGCTTAATCGGGAAATGTCTAGTGCCTTTCATGATTCCAGGTTCATTGGAAAATGTAATTGCAGCTGAGTTGTCACAATACATTTTTACAGGTCTTTGAATCGAAGGCATAACCCCAAGCCCTGAAACAAACTTCCTAATCCAAACAGCTTCCATCGCAGCTTCTGAAGCAGCTATATACTCACTTTCTGTTGCAGACATTGCTAGTGTACTCTGCTTTCTGCTCCTCCAATCCACAGCTCCTCCATTAATGATAAAGACATAACCCGTCTGAGACTTCGTATCATCCTTATCACCTTTCCAAGAAGCATCGCAGTAACCTGTAATATCAAGTTCTGCAGATGGAGTACCCCCATAAACTAAGAACATATCTTTAGTAGCCCTAAGGTACTTAAGAATATTCTTAACAGCAGTCCAGTGAGCTTCACCTGGATTCTGCTGATATCGACTGGTTAAATTCTGAGCAAATGCCACATCAGGCCTTGTGCTTTTCACCGCATACATAATAGATCCCACAGCCGAAGCATAAGGGACTCTCTTCATGCATTGCACCTCTGCAGGTGTTGAAGCACAAACTTTGTTGCTCAAGCCATGTTGTTCTTGCATTGGCAAATATCCCTTCTTGGAATTTTGCATATTGAATCTCTTCAATATTTTATCAATGTAAGCACTTTGGCTTAATCCAATTAATCGCTGAGATCTATCTTTATATATCTTGATTCCCAGAATGAATGCAGCTTCCCCTAAATCTTTCATAGAAAAACACTTTCCAAGATATGCCTTAACCTTTTGCAAACTTGGAATGTTATTTCCCATGATCAATATGTCATCAACATATAAAATAAAGAAAATTACATCACTCCCACTAGCTTTGTGATATACACATGGCTCTTCAAGATTTTGAGTGAATCCATACTTTTTAATCTCACTATCAAATCTCTTATTCCATTGTCGTGATGCTTGCTTCAATCCATAAATGGATCTTTGAAGTTTGCATACATGATTTGGGAATTCTGGATTCACAAACCCCTCAGGCTGCGCCATATAGATGTCTTCATCTAGGCGACCATTTAAGAAGGCGGTTTTGACATCCATTTGCTAAATCTCATAGTCATAGTAAGCGGCTATGGCTATAAGAATCCTAATAGCCCTAATGTCAGCTACAGGAGAAAAGGTCTCCTCATAGTCAACACCAAAAGTTTGAGGCCTTTAGCTACCAAACGGGCCTTATAGGTGTGTACAATGCCATCCATATCAGTCTTTTTCTTGTAGAGCCATTTACTCCCAACTAACTTGGCACCCGGAGGTAGGTCTACTTCTTCCCAGACTTCATTATCTTTCAAGGATTGCATTTCCCCTTTCATAGCAACCTGCCATTTTTCCTTTTCAGGACCATTCATGGCAGCCTTATAACTAGTAGGTTGATCAAGATCCCCTAGTAAGGTTTCCTCACACTCTACATTAAGACATAGACGTGTAGGAGCTTTCACAGGTCTAGTTGACCTACGAATGGGAACCACTTCAACTTCAGGCGGAGGACCTAAACTTTTAGATTCCACAAGAAGTTAGCTAGTGTTTTCAGAAGGTGCTACATCTTCATGATCGTCTTCAAGATCATATACTCTCCCACTGAATTCTTGAGATATGAGCTCCTTTTCCAAGAAGTCTCCATACCTTGCAACAAAAACTTTGTTTTCAGGTGGGTAATAAAAGTAGTAACCCATAGTTTCCTTAGGGTATCCTACGAAGATGCACTTTATAGATCTTTGTTGGAGTTTGTCTGCTGAGTCGCGTTTAAAATACGCCTCACAACCCCAGACCTTTAGATAAGACAAGTTAGGAGCTTTTCCAGTCCATAACTCATATGGTGTCTTATCCACCTTCTTTGTTGGAACCATATTAAGAATGCGAACCGCAGATTCTAAGGCATAATCCCAAAACAAAAAAGGAAGAGTTGTTAGATTAAACATAGATCATATCATGTCTTGCAATGTACGATTCCTTCTCTCAGATACACCATTTTGTTGTGGAGTATATGGAGAAGTAAGGTGCTGGACAATTCCCTCCTTAGCTAAGTAATCTATGAACTCTTGACTCAGGTATTCACCACCTCTATCGGATCGAAGAGCTTTAATCTTCTTTCTAAGTTGCAACTCTACTTCTGCTTTAAACACTTTGAATGTTTCAAATACCTCATGTTTATGTTTAAGTAAATAAACATAACCATAACGGCTGTAATCATCCGTAAATGTTAAGAAGTAGCTAGCACCTCTCCTTGACACATGTCTAAGTGGTCCACACACATCTATGTGAATAAGACCAAGTAGATCCTTAACCCTTTCAATCCTATTTTTAAAGGGTTTCTTTGTCATCTTCCCATCAATGCAAGATTCGCACTTATCAATTGATTCATCATTGATCTTATCTAAAAGCCCATCATGTTGCATCTTTTCCATGCGAGCCTTGCCAATGTGAGCAAGTCGACAATGCCAAAGATAAGACGAATCTAGACCTTTCTTGATTCTCTTATTATTGATGCTATACATTGAATTATTTTTAACAAAAGCATTATCATTATCATTCATGTCAATCTCAAAAACACCATTCACAACAATAGCATTAAAATAAAAAACACCATTTAAAGAAACTGAAATTCCATTGCTAGAAATAGTATGATCAAAACCAAGGTTCAACAAACATGAAAATGAAATTACACCTCTAACAATTGACGGTGCATAATGACAATTATTTAAATATAGTACCAAGCCCGAAGGCAACACTAAATTAAAAACTCCTATAGCTTCAACTTCTGCATGTGCTCCGTTACTGGTAGCGTAGGGATTGCACCAGGCTTTACCTCTCAAGGGATCTTGAGAAGCTTACAACCCCCACCAGGCAGTGTACCTGATCGTTGTAGTATAGTATAGTGACAAGTACCGGGGGATTGATCGTTCAGCTAGGAATAGTGTCGCTAGGATTAGAAAACCTAAATACTAGTTCTAGAGATGATGGATGATTATTTTTGTATTTTTTTATTTTTTAGAAAGCAAGTAAATATCTCGGGTTTTAAGGATTTGGGCGGAATTAGTTGCTAGACAACTAACCCAATACTAAAGATGCAATCAAAATAAAATACTAGAAATGAAAATAAAACTAAATTAAACTAAGGTTGTGAGCAATAAGTGGAGAAATTGTGTTTACTTAGATTTCACTACTCCCTAGATATCTTTTACACGTTAATTACTTGTCATAGTTGCGTGGATGACGGATTGTATTCCTTAATACCATTCATGGGGTGGCGCACTTAATTCCCCAATCCTATGAGTGCCTACTTCACTCCTATGTCGAGCCGGCTAAGAAGCTCCTAACATGGGATCATTAGAATTTACTCATGCATTAAATACAACCAATAAAACCTAGTGCACGTCAATTCATGTTTCCTAAGACGTTCAAGCATGTTACCATTTGGAGATCTGCCAGTTTTCTTAAGCCTAACATCGAAATCATTCATCCAATACAACCATAAACAAGTAATCAACACATAATTAACATCTAGGGTTCATTAGATCTAAGCAAACACAAGATAGATCTAGCCTAGCATGATGAAATTAAGACAAGAACAAGATATAGACAACCAACACATAGACATATTGATTGAATTAGAAGAACACTTATCTCAATTACACATGAAAGGGTTCAAGGGTTGAAAACCCTTGAAAAACTTGTAAAATTCGTAATAGGTTCGGCCTCTAGGGTTTCTCCAAACTTCTCTTTTTTTATGAATGAAAATTAGAAAACTATATATAGGAAATTGAGGCTGACGGCGTCAAGACCAAATAGGCGACGCCGTCATCTCGCCGCCAAAATACTTCTCGGACTGCCTTAATCTTCATCTGACGCCGTCATGTGTTATGGTCTTCCAGGCCGTCACGTCTTTTTCTCTTGACGCTCTACTTGTGACGCCTTCACGTTTGTACTGGGCCGTCATGCAAATTACTCTTGACGCCGTCAGATTGTTGCTCTTGACGCCGTCACCTACTGTTCCCAGCAAGGAAAATTAAGACTTTGGCGTTTTCTTCACTTTTATGCTCCAAAAACGTCCGAATTGCTTCCTTTTCCAGATTTCTCTCCCAAAGTACCTAAAATCACAAAATGAACGATTTAGGGCAATATTTGATTAAATAAATTCAATTCCGGGCTTAAATGACCCCCTAAAAGTGGTTCATTTTTCGCCTCATCATATACCCTTACACTTGAGATTTGCTTGTCCTCAAGCAAATGCGCTTTTATTCTAGTCAAAATACAAGTTAGGGGTCATTTAACACTAATATAAAAGTAATTACAACAAATAATCGTTCCACTAAAGACCAATAGACAAGCACGGAGGTCATACACTAGTACCTCACAAATAGTGTTTAGATACTCACATCTCTCGGGTGTAATAAAGTATAAATTACAATATGGAAACGGATGATATCTCTCACTACCTGTCATAGCAAAATAGATTACCATAGGCTTGGGAAAGGATCAAACCTCCACCACATGGCGTAAGCACCTAGGATCAACTATCAAAGAGGTCTTTTAAAGAGTTGTAACGTTAGGTGTAGGGATATGAAATACACGGTTTTGTTGGATAAAGGAAGTTTTTACTGGTGGCGAGTTAACAATCTTGGTTAATTACATGTACAATAAGGCGTTGCTAAGCCAAGACTAGACTCGACTTAAGCTAATAAATGAAAAATAACAAAAACATAAAATAAACATAGAATGAAAAGGGATGGTAGTCCGTATGTTTTTTTCTCTTTTTCTTTTTTTATTTTTTTTTTCTTTTTCTTGATTTTTCGATTTTTTTTTTTTTTTTTTTTTTTTTTTTTTTTTTTTGACAACCACTCTTACCCTACCATCCAAAATAATACATCATAGGGAATGAACATTCCCCTTACACTTGAATCTTTACATACTTTACAATGAACTAATCTTTTGACTCGAATTAAGAAAATCAAAACACTTGGAGTACTTTTAAGATTAACGTACATGTGGGGGTAATATATGATGTTCTTCCCCATTACTCTATAAAATAAGTACTTTACCCATGAGTCCCAATCATCCCAAAACAATATGTACAAGGATATGACTCGACTTAGCAACCATGTAATCAATTAGATAGTTAACTTAGGGTTTAACAAATAACAATAATGCACTAAAGATGAGCGCATACACGGAAGGCTAAGGCGATTTGGGTGTACATTTAAGTGGGGTGTAACAAATTCTTCCTTTAAGTAAAATGCTTAAAGTTAGAAACGAAAAGATAGGCTCGGAGGGGTGTACTAGGGGTTTCGTGTACTAAAAATGAGTACAACGCTAAGGGTGTGGAAAAAAAATAGTTGACTTAACTAGCCAAGTAATATGACTTTAATGGTCAAGTAATTATGATACGGGTTTAACACAAGGGTGATCCTAATGCCTCTTATCATGTAGTAAATCCTACTACACGAATGTAGTCTCACTAGCGGTCTCGGGATGCATCACTAACACAAGTTCTATAATCTAAATGCTACCGGTACACTCATAAGCACTAATAATAAATGCTTTTCCTATCAAATGTAAAGGCGAACCTCATATATGTGGGTGGAAAATTTTTCTGAATATACGGTTATGTGCTAGTTATACAATCTCCTATCCATGAGACGTTTGCTATGGCTAAAGTTTCACTCCTAAATGTTGTAAAAAAATTTAAATTTGGCGCTAAAATTGCACTAACAAGTATTTCTCATAGTTTTATTACACATCTACCATTAAACAAAACAAACTCAAGCGAAAGTGTACATGTAAGGTATCATCATTTTACCCTCCCCTTACACTTAAGATGAACATTGTCCCCAATGTTCAAGTAAAGAATGTAAAAGTGAAAAAGTAAAAAGAATGAAATCAAATACTCCCCTGATTCGCTCGGTATGGATAATAAGGTGGCCAGGTTAAATCTTCCTCCAAGAAAATGAACAATCAAAGCTTCCCTTCCAGAATATAAATCATCTTCTTGTCATACATAACCTGTAAATCCTGAGAAAACAAACAAGGCAACCTCGCATAAAATCGGCGGCAATCTATATAAGTTACTAAATCCTAGAAAACAAGATAAGATATAATGCTTGTGGAATGAAGTTTGCAGATTTCCTGGAGATTATAAAACTTAATAATTCACAAAAACTTTAAGACTCCGTTAGAAAAACAAAACCGGTAAAATTTCCAGATTTTTACATGTGACGCCATCAAGAGTAATCTCGTGACGCCGTCAGAAGTGATCTGCAGAAATTCTTATGTTAAGTTTCCGGAAAATTTCTGGAAAACTTGGTCCTACTTCCTGGAAAATCCTGCAAAACTTCATTATGACTCAATACAAGCATTTGACTCTAACAAATACGAATATACATGTTCACTTAATATTGTGGAGAATCATGATCGGTTTGTTTCTTAAAAACATATTTGGGGTTTCCCCTTACACTTATCTTAAAAATACTTTTAGGTGGAGTTAAGACTAGGCCAAAACAACAAAGTAAAGTATTTCCACTATTTAATTTAGAAACATGATCTACCAACAATAAAAATAAAGCATGCATACGGAAGCAAATAACAAACAAACAAACAAAATAAAAATCACACAAAGCATGGGTTGCCTCCCAAGAAGCGCTGTTCTTTATTTACGAGTCTTGTAGCTAGACTCAAGGTCAAGTGTTACTACGTGACCTCATCATTGGTTTCACTCTCCGATTGTAAATATTCTTTGTAGAAACCAATCACCTTTTTCTCAATTGCCCCCATAATCCTTTGGGCAAATTCCTTATCGACTTTATATCTTGGTCCTAGGGCCAAGCAATCTTTGTAGAAAAGACTCCTCTTTTCCCATACATAATCCATGCCCTTTTTCTTATCCTCTTCATTGATGTCCTCAAAATCACCAACGTTATCCTTATCAAATCGGGATATAAATCGAAACTCTTTCATTCTATTAGGCATCCTATAAGTGATCCTATCGGTGTTACTTTCAAATCGGATTGTCCCTTCTATCTCATCATATTCTAACTTAGACTCCTCAACAAACGGTTTACCAAACACGACATTTGACAATCGACAATCAATAACATTAGCAAGATCTTCCACAATCATAAAGTCGGTGATAAAAGTGAAATTCCCAACAAAGACATGTAAACCTTTAACTCTCCCGACAAAGTTACAAACTCCACCGGGGTATTTGGGATCTTTTCTAGGTTCAAGTTTTGTTTTCACTATATCATTATAAACATTTGAGGACATAACGTTGATTGGGGATTTAAAGTCAATGTAAGCATTCTCAACGTGTCTATACCCGATCATATATGGTATTTTAGCATTCTTAGGATCGCCTCTCTTTATCTTAGGTTCGATTATAGTAAAAGGAGATCGTGGGTTATCAATAAGATTATTATAATATGCAATCTCCTCCTTAGTGGGGTATAGATTAAAGTAATCATTAAGCTTCAGATCTATTTCCCCCTCTTCTAGTCCCTCAACAACATTCACAAAGTCATTAGGCCTTAGGTCCTCATTTGAATACAAGGCGGTCGCTAGGTCACTAAATGCATGTTCGAGCTCAACCTTAATCAACCTATAAAGCTCCCTAAGCTCCCTAATCTCACTCTCAATTTGTTCACGTAACACAGCTACTTCTCTAGGGGAAAGGGGTGGATTCGCGTTTTCCATAATGGTCAACGGAATAGTCAATGAATTTTAATTTACTAACAAAGGCACAAAGAAAAAGATAGACTAAAGAAAACCTAAAAATAAAAATAAAATCTTACTAGAAAGGAATCTAGCATGTAGACCTAATGAAAAGAGATTCTAACCTAGACAATAACTATTCCCTGGGCTGCGGCGCCAAAAACTTGGTAGCGTAGGGATTGCACCAGGCTTTACCTCTCAAGGGATCTTGAGAAGCTTACAACCCCCACCAGGCAGTGTACCTGATCGTTGTAGTATAGTATAGTGACAAGTACCGGGGGATTGATCGTTCAGCTAGGAATAGTGTCGCTAGGATTAGAAAACCTAAATACTAGTTCTAGAGATGATGGATGATTATTTTTGTATTTTTTTTATTTTTTAGAAAGCAAGTAAATATCTCGAGTTTTAAGGATTTGGGCGGAATTAGTTGCTAGACAACTAACCCAATACTAAAGATGCAATCAAAATAAAATACTAGAAATGAAAATAAAACTAAATTAAACTAAGGTTGTGAGCAATAAGTGGAGAAATTGTGTTTACTTAGATTTCACTACTCCCTAGATATCTTTTACACGTTAATTACTTGTCATAGTTGCGTGGATGACGGATTGTATTCCTTAATACCATTCATGGGGTGGCGCACTTAATTCCCCAATCCTATGAGTGCCTACTTCACTCCTATGTCGAGCCGGCTCAGAAGCTCCTAACATGGGATCATTAGAATTTACTCATGCATTAAATACAACCAATAAAACATAGTGCACGTCAGTTCATGTTTCCCAAGACGTTCAAGCATGTTACCATTTGGAGATCTGCCAGTTTTCTTAAGCCTAACATCGAAATCATTAATCCAATACAACCATAAACAAGTAATCAACACATAATTAACATCTAGGGTTCATTAGATCTAAGCAAACACAAGATAGATCTAGCCTAGCATGATGGAATTAAGACAAGAACAAGATATAGACAACCAACACATAGACATATTGATTGAATTAGAAGAACACTTATCTCAATTACACATGAAAGGGTTCAAGGGCTGAAAACCCTTGAAAAACCTGTAAAATTCATAATAGGTTCGGCCTCTAGGGTTTCTCCAAACTTCTCTTTTTTTATGAATGAAAATTAGAAAACTATATATAGGAAATTGAGGCTGACGGAGTCAAGACCAAATAGGTGACGCCGTCATCTCGCCGCCAAAATACTTCTCGGACTGCCTTAATCTTCATCTGACGCCGTCATGTGTTATGGTCTTCCAGGCCGTCACGTCTTTTTCTCTTGACGCTCTACTTGTGACGCCTTCACGTTTGTACTGGGCCGTCATGCAAATTACTCTTGACGCCGTCAGGATGTTGCTCTTGATGCCGTCACCTACTGTTCCCAGCAAGGAAAATTAAGACTTTGGCGTTTTCTTCAATTTTATGCTCCAAAAACGTCCGAATTGCTTCCTTTTCCAGATTTCTCTCATAAAGTACCTACAATCACAAAAGGAACGATTTAGGGCAATATTTGATCAAATAAATTCAATTCTGGGCTTAAATGACCCCCTAAAAGTGGTTCATTTTTCGCCTCATCAGTTACCCACGTGCAAGAATTGTTTTCCATAGGCCAACTTTCTCTCAACTCTAAACCCCTGCAAGGTATTGCAAATATGAATGCCACATCTCGTATCATATACCCATGAATTCAATTTAGGAGTAAGAGTGAATAATTCAATCATAAAGAACGCACCTGAAGTACTAGGGTTACCAGCTTCATTACCCTGCTTCTTCAGTCACAAGTCATGAATGTAGAGAGGACAATTGCGCTTCCAATGGCCCTTTTCATGACAGTGGTGACAAGCCTGATCCTTCTTGTTTGGAGGATTCACCTTGTTCTGCTTAGGCTGATGCTGCTTCATCTTGGGTTGAGGTTGATAGGCCATGATCTGCTTGCCTTTATCACCTTTCCCTTTGCCTTTGTTCACATGCGATTTCTTCGGGATTCTCCCCCCATGAATCGCCAACACTTGCGGGGTAGGAGCCTTGACCTTGGCTGGTAGACTTTTCTCATAATCAACAAGCAATGCGAGTAATTCTGAGACTGTCTTCCCCGAGTAGTGCATGTTGAAATTCTGCACAAAACCAGCAAAGTCCTTGTTAAGGGACCTTTTGATCAAGTGCACTTGCACATTGTCGGGGTAACCAAATCCAATTTTGTGAAGCTGATCAAAAGATTCTTTCATCTCAGTCACATAATCTTCAACTGGTTTACCATCACCATGCTAGCAGTTGTGTAGCTTGTCAAGTTCATCATACAATTTAACTGCAGGAGATTTCTCATAAGACTGCTTAAGTACTTCAAGCATGTCTTTAGGAAAAAAGTACTCAAAATTCTTTTGTAGCTGAGCACTCATGCTAGTGACCTCATTAAACTTAGCATGTTTCTCCCTCCACTCCGCCTTAACTGCTTCTGATTCAGTAGCAGCAGGCTCAGCTGGACATTCTTCGGTCAAGAAATTGAGCTTACCGGCCACCCTCAAGACAATTCTGAGCGAATGGTGCCAATCATTGAAATTCTTTCCAGTCAATTTTTCTCTTTCAAGATGACTCTTGAAAGCAGAAATCACAGTTGGGTTATCGGGTTGAGCCATATCTATAGATAAAAGTTCAAACATTAGTATTTTCGATAATAAATATCTTCAAGAAAATAAAATACCCAAAAGCTATATTCATATAACCAACAAATTTTCTTGAAAATCTAGGATCCAACTTTACATAGATTTCACCACATCAGTTGATCTGCTAGTGGTGAAAGTATAAAAGATGGTAATCTGTCAAACAATAATTGGCAAACAAGATTTCCAATTCCTAGACCATTATGGGATTTACATCAAATTGATTCATCAATTTGCCTTGTAAGCATGTTTCATCCCATCGCATGCCTTAAGTTCTAGGTCTCACGCACAACTTAATTAAGTCGTCTACCTTAGAAACTGTAAAATTACTATCTATGGTCTCATGCATTAACATAATTTTACCTTGTTATAATAATTTAGCCTAGGTCTCACGTTTACTAAATTAAAATTCCAAGTGTTCCTTATAGATAGATGGCATGTAACTTAAATTTTTAAGGGTGTTCAATTTTGATGTGTTAATCAAAATATGTATAAAGATGCATGCACTCATCTTTATAGCATAAGTTTTCAAAACAAACTTTTTATTTACCAATTCTTGAAATTAATACACAAAGTTTTACTTGAGGTTTAAAAAACCCTAAGATGACTTTCTACAAGAATGATTTTAAAAGAAATTCGTTTAAGACATATTTGTAAGTGTGATAACCAAGGCAGACTCTAAGGCTCTTTCCAAGCCTTCATACCATGACTATGAATTTTGTCTTAAAAGAGTTACTTTTAAAAGCATGTTGTACAAAACATCAATCAAGCAAAAGTATATGGATTCAATATCAAAACATGTAATAAAGTATGAATCTTGCTAGTCTCGCCTTGGAGCGAATTACCGTGCGAAGCGAACCGTTGTTGGCACATAAGACACCGCAAGATTCAATCTTTATCACTTAAGGTTTCACCATTATTAGTTCATATCATTTTCTTTATGAAAAAACCCTTTTTATTGCTTATATCATGTCAAACAATTAAGAAACAATAAAAACAGGTAATTCAAGACAAATCAAGAACTAATAATAATTAAAGTGAAACAATTAGCCACATGCAATCTTTATTAGAAAAGATCCTAATAAAATCAATTCTAGGTATAATAATGCATGTAATCAACTAAGGCCTTCTCCTCTTAATGGAAGAGAGTCACATACATTGACGAATCAATTGCGTAGGCCAAAGCTAATATACACACCACATAGCATATAAATTGATTTTAATATATAATTATGGGGTCTTCCCCAATTAAAGATCTATCTACAACATGTTACATATATATATAAAAAAGGATCCATGACTAACATGCATGTTTCGTCACAGATAAAACCTAACAATTAGCACATAGGTCACAAGATACGTTCACATAACCGGTTAATGACCTAGGGTTTCTAGTGATTACACATAATCCAAGAAAACCACAAATCCCTAATTAGGGTTTCATGGAAAATCGACCCCCCCCCTAAGTTAGGGTTAGGGTTTCGAAATTTTTCAAAAAAAAATAAAAGAAAAACCCTAGATCAAAACATGTATCTAAAATAATTAAAGATCCAATTTTTATTACGTTTTAGTAATCAATTACATGTTATACATGGCTCATGATGCCACTGTTAGAATTTAACAATCAAAGTACACGTTTGTGGAAGCTAGGATCAAGTATAACACATAATATTAACCAAAACATAATAGGAACGTACCGTGGTGATTCTAGCCCGAACAAGAATCAAATATGCAAGTCTTGAACTTTAAGGAATTAGATGTATGATAAACCCCTTACCGTTTTGTTTATCGATCTCTTGATAATAACTATAGTGAGTTATTACCTCGTTCTTGTACACACAAACTAATACCGAATCAAATTAATTGCAAGATTAAACACAAGTATTGTTTTTTGTAAAACAAAAAATCGAAATCCCTAAGTGTTTAGGGATGTACGATCGGCTAGAAACCAAGAGGAAGAAAAGAGAAAGCTTAGGGTATTGTGTGTGCACAAAAGGCGAGAAACAATGACCCTTGGGTTTGTATATATACTAGAGAAAACTTAGAGAGCAAGTTAGGGCAATGGGTTGCCCCTCCTTGGGCTTCTTCGACCGGCCACACACCCAAGAGGGGTGTTCCGGATCCTTCTTGCCACCAAGTTTCACTCTAGTCCTTGTCCTTTCCAATTCGCGATAGTTAGTCCATACATTTAATAACTAACGATTAATAGTCCATAAACTTGTGTTATTAATAAATATACACAACTATTTAATATTTATTAATCTTTGATTCTCGTTTGTATTGTGTGCAATCCCGAGGTCTTGGGTTCGATACTAGTCATTTACACATTAATATATATACGCATATTTAACAGGAGCCTCGACCATGGCTTCTTCTGCTGGCTCCTCTACCACTTTAGTCTCAGTTTCAACTGGGACTTCAATGGTTGGTGGCTGTTCCACTGGTGCGGAAGCATCCACAATGGGTTCTTTTGTTGGCTCATCCACCACTAGCTCTGGAGCAGGTGGTGATGGCTCTACTTCTTGTGGAACTTTTGGGGTGTTCTCAACATTCTCTGGCAAGGTGTTTGCAGATGATTGAACCTAAAACAAACATTCATTAATATTTTGAAAACCGCATAAAAAATGTTAAAAAAAACATACAACATTGTATTATCTTTGTCTCTTTAACATTTTTTCAAGTACGCATCATATCTAAATTTGTATCAAATTTGTCATTATAATAGTAACAATGGTTTCGCATCACAGGCTTTCTAATTTATGCTCATGTATCTAACCAATTACGAAAAATAAAAGACTGATCACTAGAGTCTACAGACATTGGTCACCATCATGCTTATTAAATGTTAAGAGAGTAAGAGACATTGTGACATTGCTGTTGTTTCATTGCTACATCACAAAGGAGTGCTTATTTTGTACAAGATCAACTCTTGTAACAAAATATAAAGGCTTGTATCGATAACTTGCATGATTAATCAACAATGAAACAACACAATTGGTATTTATAGAATGAACATTAGAAGTAGAGTATTACCTCAACAGTTGCCATTGGAATCACTTAGAAAGATATATATATGAATTATGAGAGAACAAAGAGTGTATTTGAAAGTGGAGTGAGTGATATATGAAGCATATGAGACCTATTTATAGACCTCTGAATTGCTTACTAATAATAAATTATCATTTACGTACTAGCCTTTGGTTCAATACTGAATGGTTTTAATATATAAACTATCCACTTGCTGAATAATGGAGATAACTAAAAAAAGTGAAACATTTTTCAACAAAAACTAACACAAAACGCCTTATTTTCTAATGTAGAGATCAAAGAACAAATATATTAGTTTCTGGTGGATAAATATTTATATTCAAATTGCATTTAATATTAACATATCTCTCTGAAACTTGATAAATGTCTATATGATATGATTCAACGAACCAGTTTATTTAGATTATCAAGGATACAATAAAATAACTATATCATTATACTACCGTCATGACTGAACTGTTTTGAACTCTATTGACTAACACATGATTATAAAAAGAGTTAATATCATTTTTCGTCCCTGTGGTTTGTCGGGTTAATCAAGAATCGTCCTTATAATTTTTTTTTTCATCGGGTTTGATCCCCGTGGTTTACAACCCATACGGGTTAGTCCCTTGACCAACTTATCCGTGCTGACCGTTAAAATGTTTGTTAAATGATGTAAAATGACAAAAACACCCTTATTATTATTATTATTGTTGTTGTTGTTGTTGTTGTTGTTGTTGTTATTATTATTATTATTATTATTTTATTTATTTATTTTTTTTGTACACTGTAAACATGACTTGAAGTACCATTTAATTAACAATAAAACCAAATTATTTAGAAGTTGTTATTATGAAACAAAATCCAAATTACTCTAAAAAAAACAAGAGATAAACTTAAACATCTACCCTTAACTAACAAAAACACTATGAAACTACCAACAAATCTATTCATAAAAAAGTAATCAATATGAGTTTTACAAAACCCTGTTGCTTGTTGCTGCAATCTTGTACTTCCCTGTTGCTTGTTGCTTCATCCACAAATCAGTATGAGTTTTACAAAACCCCGCAACAATCGCCCCTTTATTTCTCCCTTCCTTATACTCAATACACAAACCTTCGTTCAACCCGCCAGTCACATGAAACCTTGAACAACACTTTCGTTTCGAACACTCGACAACAAAACCATCTCTTTTTTCACAAACATAACATTTCTTCCACCACCTTTTCTCCAAAACCTTAGAACAATCAATAAACCCATTTCATCATCTTACAGGCCAATATCAACAACTTTCAGATTTACAAAAATCCAATATATTTACACGACTTTCAAATACACAAAGAGCTGAAGAACATGAACCGAATAACTCAATAAACCCAAAAACGAACTGAGGAGCGGATCTATTTTCAAGATCTGAAAAAACACCATATATTTTCAAGATCTGGAAAAAAAACTAAATAAACAAGGTGTCGGATTCTTTAGTGGTTCAGTTTATGGTGGTTTGGTTTGGTGGTGGTTGCGGGTTCAGATCGTGGTGGTGGTGGTGGTTTAGCGCGGCCGGATTTTGAAGATGGTTGTGTTGGTTTGGTGGTGGTTGCGGGTTTAGATCGTAGTGGTGGTGACACCGTGGTGGTCGACGGCAGGCTTGCCGGCCGGATTCTAGTGTGAGAAAGATGGAGAGATAAGTGAGTGTGAGGTTTGTGGAATCATAAGTGAGTGTGTGTGCGGTTTATAAAAAAACATATTGAAATGACACAAAAAGCCTTCTACTTAACAGTCAAACTAACAGAGTTATGGTCAAGGGACCAAACCCGTATGGGTTGTAAACCACGGGGACCAAACCCGATGAAAAAAGATTACAGGGACGATTCTTGATTGACCTGGCAAACCACAGGGACGAAAAATGATATTAACTCTTATAAAAAAGAATGTGTAACCAAAAGACTCGTGTCCCATGTTATCTCATATGCATATGTGAGAAGTTACCCAACCCAATTGTTGTATATACGTTGTGAGATAGTTATTTTCCATTCAAAAAACAAAGAATGTGTTCCGCCGTTCAAAAAAAAAAAAAACTATTAGGAATGGTTGCTATACCACGTACATGATCATGTGACGATTTTAGTTAACCGATCTCAAATTGATAGTCTAGCTCAATGAGTTTTGGTCTCCATTTATGGCGGAAGGTAGTTAATTAGTACACTAGTTCATACTTCACAACTCTCTCAAATCTTATAAGTTGTTCAAACTACAGATTGTTTATAACTTTTGATTCTAGCTAGTGCAAATTTTTGAAACTGCAAATGAACCTACTATTATATTTGGTAACTTTGGCATCGATAGATCTTTTATTATAGATGCCTGGAGAGGCATAAGAAAGAATCTTAATGATGAGGCAAAAAATGAACCACTTTTAGAGGGTCATTTAAGCCCGGAATTGAATTTATTTGATCAAATATTACCCTAAATCGTTCCTTTTGTGATTTTAGGTACTTTGGGAGTGAAATCTGGAAAAGGAAGCAATTCGGACGTTTTTGGAGCATAAAAGTGAAGAAAATGCCAAAGACTTAATTTTTCATGCTGAGAACAGTACCTGACGGCGTCAAGAGGAAGACCCTGACGGCGTCAGGAGTAAAAGTGGTGACGACCCAGTGCATACATGACGGCGTCACAACAAGGGCGTCAAGAGTAAATTTTGTGACGGCCTGCATATGGTGTACACATGACGACGTCAGACCCAGATCTAGGCAATCTGAGGAACTATTTGGCGGCGAGATGACGGCGTCAGCCCTTTGTTCTTGACGCCGTCACCTTCTAAACTCTATATATAGTTTTCTATTTTTCATTCATTGGAGAGGAACTTGTGTGGAGAACCCTAGGGCCGAACTTTGCAAACCCTAGCTCATATTTTACAGTACTTTCAAGGGTTTTCAACCCTTGAATCCTTTCATGTGCTATTAAGATAATTCAATCAATATGTCTATGTGTTGGTTGATTATATCTTTTACTTGTCTTGATTTCAACATGCTAGGCTAGATTTATCTTGTGTTTGCTTAGATCTAATGCAACCTAGATGTTAATTATGTGTTGATTACTTGTTTATGGTTGTATTGGATGAATGATTTCAATGTTAGGCTTAAGAAAACTGGCAGATCTCCATTGTGTAACATGCTTGAACGTCTTAGGAAACATGAACTGATGTGTACTAGGTTTTATTAGTTGTATTTAATGCATGAGTAAATTTTAATGATCCCATGTTAGGAGCTTCTTAGCCGGCTCGACATAGGAGTGAAGTAGGCACTCATAGGATTGGGGAAGTAAGTACGCCACCCCATGAATGGTATTAAGGAATACAATCCATCATCCACGCAACTATAACAAGTAATTAACGTGTAAAAGATATCTAGGGAGTAGTGAAATCTAAGTAAACACATTTCTCCCACATATTGCTCACAACCTTAGTATAATTTAGTTTTATTTTCATTTCTAGTATTTTATTTTGATTGCATCTTTAGTATTGGGTTAGTTGACTAGCAACTAATTCCGCCCAACTCCTTCAAAACCGAGATTTTTACTTGCTTTCTAAAAAATATAAAAATACAAAAAGAATCATCCTTCATCTCTAGACCTAGTCTTTAGGTTTTCTAATCCTAGCAACACTATTCCTAGCTGAACGATCAATCCCCCGGTACTTGTCATTATACTATACTACATCGATTAGGTACACTGCCTGGTGGGGGTTGTAAGCTTCTCGAGATCCCTCAAGAGGTAAAGCCTGGTGTAATCCCTACGCATCACTTAATCTTGTGCAAAGTGACATATCATTTATCAATGGTCTAGATTAAAATTATTACAATAATACAAAGCTATAGAATGAATGTTGAACTCTAATTTGGCTTTACAAAAACATCAATATAAGCACTAAAACATCAGTATAAGCAAATGTTTCAAGAGCTCCGTAGTACCAAATGTCTCATAATATTGTATGGAACTGAAAAATCATACAATTGTTGTGTTGAAAAATCATACAATTCTTGTGTTTAGCAGCAAATGTGAATAGTTTGCGATCAAAAAATCTTAAGCTAAACTAATAAATTTCATTTAGGCATTTTATGAAACACTTTAGCTGCATATAAGAATAATAAGATTACAAAATTGAAACAAAGGGATAAACTTCCTAATCAGATATTCCAAACTCATATAAGCTTCAAAGAGACTATGATTGATGAACACAAGATAACTACTTGACAAAAATCAATGGCAATTTAATACATGCAAGCACAATAACAAGATAAGCAGAAATAACCTCAAGTTATAAACTGAACTAATCACAAATCTATCATAATATCAGATAGATTTGACGAATCTAGGGTTTCATCACTTATATGTAAATTCTGACAATGACGATGGTGATGGTGATGAGTCATGATGAGGCCGGCGTAGTAACGGTGGCCGATGATAGTAACGGTGGCCGGTGATAGTGACGGTGCGGATGATGGTGATGGTGCAGGTCGTTGAGAGAGAGAGAGAGAGAGAGATAGAGAGAGAGAGAGGGGAAAAGATCTTTGAATGATTCAGTTAAGTTAGGAGGAAAAAGAGAGGTCGGGGAATGACCACATTGCCCCTATCATTAATATAAAAAGAAAAAAGAAAACAAAAAGGATTAATATGAACCATGGATGGTGACATAGATGGATGGACGAGATGAAGTGTTGGGTTCTTTGGTAAAAGTTGGTTCTATACGGAACTTTTGGCTTAATAATATATGGTTCACCCTTTTGCACCAAAAAAAACATTTGATGCATCAGCTCGTTGAGGTTTTATTTGCTGGTTTGGTTTGTGTATATGTGGGTGTTGTATATCAATTGTAATATTGGTTTGCTCAATGATCAGTGAGCTGAGTTGTAATTGTGCAACAATGGGTTCAGTTGATTATTAGTTTTTTTGGTTGGTTTTGTGGATTTCGAGTTGATACATATGGGTAAAAGGTGTCGGTTTTAATGGGGTTTTGTGGATTTGATCGGATATGGTGATGAATCTGTAATGATAAGTTGAGTATGGATAGGTTTGTTATTTGAGTTTAAGGGAAAGGTATGTATTATATAGTCTAATGGTGGTGGTGGCGTGGTGGTAGAGGTTGGTTGTGGTGGAAGAGGGTGGTGGTGTTGGTTGTGTGGTAGTAGAGGGTGGTGGTGATGGGAAGTGTTGGGAAGGGGCAAAAAGATTAAAATAATATTATTAGAAGTCGCTCAAATTTTTAAAAGTCGCTGGTGATAAGTAGCTCAAAAGAAGCCCTTACACATGTATGACACAAACGATTAGGCGCGACTTTTTTTAGTGACACATGTCGCATTTGTGTTAAAGTCGCAAGTCGCTTGGTCTATTTGAAGAAAATAACCAAAGTGTGTCTAAAAACCCTCTAATACTTGAGCGATTGGGCCATTTGTAGAATTGCCCCTTTTATCTTTTATATAATATGAGATCTCACTTTTGGCCAAATCGAGGGATTCGATTAACCAATGGGAGGGCTCTATTTTGAAATCGAGGCCTCTCATTGGTTAATTGGTTTTGCAATCGAGAGAATGTCGGAGCGCCAAAATTGTTTTTTGGGGGCCTCACCAAACATAGACGTGTCGAAAATGGGAATAAAAAAACCTTTTGGAACCGGGTAAGGGTGAGCATGGTTCGGTTTGGCTCGGTTTTTGTATAAAACCAAAACTGAACCGAACTGAAATATTTCGGTTTCTGATTTTTAGAAACCATTCGGTTTAGGTTTTGTGTCGGGTTGGTTTTTTCGGTTGTCGGTTTTTTTAGGTTTGGTTTTTCGGTTTTTTCAGTTTCTATACGATCTTTTGAGCTTTGTTTTTTCAAATTAGATTTGACATATATCATAAAATAACACCTTCACAACTTTAAAGAAACAATCCAAACAACCATTAAGAAAAACAAAAAACACAATAATGACGATAAGAAACAAATGACCATATTAAATCTTAAAAGATAGTTGTTTATGTGTCATAGAGCAACACAATAATAACAATAAAAACCTAATAAAAACATAAAACACCCTAGAAGAGAACTTATTATCCGTCCTAAATGACATGTTCAAGAAGCATATGAAATAAAGAGTAGTTACTCGACATGATATAGTTAAATGTCGGTCTTAGATGCATTTTGACTTTAAATGTCATTTCGGTTTCTATTGGTCAGTTTTTAATGCTAAAACCAAACCGAACCAAAAACTTCGGTTTTTTCAAAATATAGAAACCGAACCGTCGGTTTTTGAATCGGTTTTGGTTTTTTTGTTTTGGTTCTTCAGTCTTTTTCGGTTTAGGTTCGGTTTTTTGGTTTCTTGCACACCCCTAGAACCGGGTGTGTTTTCTGAAACTTTGGTGTTGCGAGGTCTCTGGCAGTATGAGAGGCACCTTCTAGAATGTTTTAAAAACGATTGTTATCCTCTCTGATAACTTTTCTATATTTGAATTACGCGTTATCTTCTAGCCCACGATTACGAAACCCTAATCCCGAGCCTATATATAGTCGCCCAATATGGGTGTTCATTGTTCATCGGTCTTCTAATCGTTTTGCGTTCGTTCTTTTATTGCAGGCGGAAGCATGTTCATGATTTCGGTTTCTGATTCTGCTAGCGTATCTGGTGAGTGCAAACGTTTGAGTTATATTTGGCTCGATTATTAGCTTATGTATAACTTTTGTTTTGTTTCCACAGAGTTTATTATCAGGGTTTTAGATCCAGAAAATGATCCTAAATTATGTTTAGGGTTTATGCTACAAGATTTAAGGTAACAAGCTAATTATAAATTTATTTAAAATACTATTACGTTTATTTTTTTGTTGTTGATTTATATAGATATGTCACAATTCCATGCACATATTTGTGTGACCTGGCTTTTATCATGGTACAACATGGTACATGTTGTTGTAAGTCATTAAAATGATTAATTAATTTATCATTCAATTTTATATTACTTTTAGATTAGGTGATTTAACTTTGCTAAAAGAATATGATTTACATGCAGTTGGGGTTATATTGGATTCGTATTCTGATATTAAAACAAGCTTGATCACCAACAGAAAGATTTCACGTAACAAGATGTATTAAAAAACACTATTTTTACTTACGTGATATATCATATTATTCTTGATTAATAGTTTATATTTTTCCTTTTTTCACAGCTTGCAGGATGGTGATGATAATGAATTTGAGATTCTCAAAATGGCTGATGATTTATATAAAATTAGGGTTAAGAAGGTAACCATGGAGTACAAAAAAGGATTTTCTGATGTTTCTGATGAGGATATGGCTGCCGAGGAAAAAAACATTTAGTTTTTTGAATTTGTATTCATGTGGATATGTTTGTATATTTTCCACAAATTGAATGGATTTAATGTTTACGTTTGTATCATTTGTGTTTAAGTGATTTTGATGTATACAATTTTTTTTTTGTATGTTATAAAATCCCAAATTGTATGTTTCTGTTTCGTTATCCAATGTTTATGATTATTTTATGTTATTATATGTTTCTGCTATATTAACTTAATATTTAGAATCTTTTATTTCAGTCGATATGTGGAGGTCGTTATTTAAAAAACCAGTTGTACCATTTAATGTGCTATATTAACTTAATATTTAGAATCTTTTATTTCAATCGATATGTGGAGGTCGTTATTTAAAAAACCAGTTGTACCATATAATGTTTACATTATATTTTTCTTTTGGTTGTGTGTATCTCTCATGTATATAACTAATTTATAAAGATGTTTCTGATTCTTAACTGATCTGGGCGGACTTAGTTGATTGTGTAAGAACTGAATGTGGTATGTTATATTTTGTTCACGTAACGTTATAGTATCAGAATCATATGTATCAGAAACCTAAATATGTTATATTTCTTGGTTTATATGATGTTAATACATAGACGTCAAATGTCTAAAAGAACATTTCACATTATAATTATTTATTATATGTATCTTTTTCACATTAGACGTAAAGTTCCTGTTTGGGAAGACACTGTTGGATGTTTTATTTTTGGCAATAGTTTTATTGGAATACCCGTGGTATTTACTATTTAACGCTTATAGGTATACTTAACCGACTTTACTACCATTTAGGGCAAAAGATATTTAAAAAATACTTTTCGAATTTCAAAACACATTAAATTGGATAGGCTTTAATCCAAATCTCAAAAATGAAAACATGTGTAACTATGTTTATTGCACAATTTGCTCCGAATTTTCGGCTTTAATTGACGGCAGCCACAATCATCGTCCAAACAAGTAAGTTGTAATCTATATTTTTAAATTGTGTGTGTCAGATACCCTAAACTTGACGTATTTTTTGAAATATAGTGTTCATGTCGGGCTTGGATCAAGAATGTTAAATGTTTGCATTCCTTATGGTGGAAGGATTATAACCGATAGGATCCACATTTTTTATCGGGGTGGTGATGTAGTAAAACTACCATCAATAGAAGTAAAGTACATAAACTTGAGTTTTATTGAAGATTGGATTTCAACAAACCTCAATGAATACAATATACTTGAGAAGTTGTATTATAGAGTTCCTAGCAAGCAAGCAGTGTTTTCGGTAGATGGTGGTCTTATGTCTATTGAAAAAGAAACTGATCTTCAGGTTTTGATAAGTGCCGAAAACAATGAACATGAGATCGAACTGTACGTAAGTCATAGTTTTTATGGTCCAATATTTTTACAGTCCATATACTTGGTTCGATAGGGAATGGATGCGTGATCTGCGTACATGGCATGCGCATATTCCAATGATAGAAGCTGAGCAGTCTTATATTGAGAATACTGATGATGACAATAACTCAGAGTCGGGGGGAGTGAGTTCTAAACATGATGTTGAAAATAATCAACAACTGTTGGATTTTGACTGGAACATTGTTGGAGACAACTCATCAGAAGAAGAAAATGATGACATTGAACAAAATTTTTCTTATGATAATTGGTATCATGAAAGATATGGTATATAGCAAAAGTATGTTATTGGAAAAATGTTTAGATTAAATGTGGTTTAGTAGTTTCTTATGTAAACGTATTTTTTTAATGATGAATTGTTCGTGTATTTATGTTTTGACGATTAATTTATTATTTAAGAGTGTGTTGAAGTTTTTTTTTTTTTTTTTTTTATTATTTATTATTATTTTTTTTTTGTCATTTGTCACTTTATTGGGTCGTATGTATCAGAAGCATGTTCATATTATGGTTACTGTATATCTAGATTGTATAATCGTAATGCATTTGCTACAGATGTATAACACAGTCATTTTATATTATTTGTTTATATTTTAGATGTTCTACAAAGCGAGGAAAACATGCACGAATTAGTTTAAAAACTTTAAGTTGCTACCAAGATAATGCAAAATTTCGAAAACTTCAATATTAAAGTTTAATGGATGATTTTTTAAGAAATTCACTATCTAATATCAATGAAGTAGAATAATATTTTATTGTATGTATATTTTACATAGTTAGAATATCTTGATTCTAATGTCGTGTGTGGACGTATGGTCCGGACTGAGCCAGGCCCGGCAGACAGCGGCCCACTCTACGCCTAAACCCTAATACATGCCCTATAAATACATGGTTGGAACCCTCTTCTTTAACACAAGATAATAGGTTACTCTAAACCTAACTCTTCTATGCTATATCGCACCAATACTAACTTGACCGTCGGAGGTGGATCCCAGGGCTACGGCCTCGGGTCCACTCCTAACGGGTTCTCTTTGTTGACAGGTCTACTCAGGGCTCGAGAAGACGACTAACGGCCCAAGAAGAGTCGTCGAATTTAGCCCGCGCCAGATTATGTATCAACAGATTGGCGCCATCCGTGGGACCACGACAAGTTTCGTGTTCTCACATCACCGGAAAGCAACCATCGAGTTCAAAGGCCGGTATTCTTTCTTTATTTTCTGCTAGTACACGATGCGCAGATACAAAATAATATGCCATATTCAATAAAACCTAATAGTAAGGATATTCATTCTTTTGGTCAAAAATATACGGCGGATCTCACAACCTAAATCGAACCTTTTGTTCATTCGATTATTCCCGAAAGACATGACACGAAAAGATAAGGCAAAACCTATTAGTATATTTTTTTCTTTTTCATTGAATTGGTCTTCTGTGTTCCACGAATCAAAAAGAAGAAACAATATAGTATGCAAGCCAATGATTATCATACATACTAGTGGTTTTTTATGCATGCAATATTAATTGCATCCACCGGTTCTTTTACTTCTTATACATGCATCGGTAATAAATCCCTTTGTGGGTTTTGATCGTGTGATGATCCACGTGATCAAGAACAAGCAACGTGTTTCGTTGTTTACGGGAAGCAGCAAGCAGTAGACGTATATAACAAGGACTGGTATTTTTATTTATTTGTCTTATCTCTTTTATTATAAACGATTGAACGTATATCACCTTGGTATTCGATCGCGTTTGAGCTACAACGTATATCACTACGGTAGATTTACAACGAGTAAATCTCGCAATATCTTTTAAAATTTGGTAAACATGATTTTATCTATAGCCGCACTAAATCCGCACGATCGGACCTACTTTATCTTTTAGCCGCGAACAACGCAGTCACAATAAATCTACCCGCGTTAGGCCGTGCGTTCAGACATCTTCGCAGATTGGCGCCATAAGCGCACTGTCACGTACAGGCACCACGATGCTAGTCAATTGCCATGAGCGCACTGGACAAAAGCCGTGGTCATCTGCGATCATCCACAAATGTTAGAGTCTATGCGGTCACGATACATCCATCTGCGTCTGTACGTGCGATTGAAACTATTAGTCGCGGTCACGGTGTGTCCATCCGCGCCATTGCTTTTATTATAATAAAAAAGAAAAAGATCAATAAATCGCCATGAGCGTACTGCGTTCGCAGATTAGCTACGTGTTACTTCTCTTATATAGTTTGTAAAACCTCACGATAGGTGTAATTCACACTACTACTTCTCTTATGTATTAATTTCATATGCTATGTGCTATATACTGCTTCACGCTAATCTTTTACTTCATTAGGTTTTATATGTTGCGATTCGCGGCATATACTTCTAATATTTTGCATTAAGTGTTTTTCAGGATTTTAATAACTAAGTTTAAATGCTCCTACACGAGTAGCACCATAAAACTTGGGGGGCTACCATGGTATATAATACTACTGTTTCCGTACGCGTCACGCAGGTATATTTGGAAGCAGATCGTACATAAGAGGTATTGTAAGCCCGGTACAAAGACGAATTTAAATATTCGCACCATCTTGCCGCAGGGGAGACGTCCTCTGTCGGTTGTAAAGACGAATGTAATGTTCGCGCACAGCGCGCACAGCGCGCATCCTTGTCGCGCACATCGCGCATCCTTGTCGCGCACATCGCGCATCCTTGTCGGGCACAGCGCGCACTTCTGCCACAGAAGCACGTCTTCTGTCGCACCATGCTGCATCGCTACTGGTACAAAAGGTACGCCCTTACCCAGGATGCAACATACGCGATCCACTTTCACTATTGTGAGACAATTACAATCGCAATCCCAGTGCGCACTGTCGCATGTGGGCTGCGCAGTATGGTCCGTCCCATGTGCACACAAGTTGCGCACACATGGGCCATGTCGTCATGGTTGATTGGGCCTACGCGGCCATGAATAGAACTTAAGTCTAGCATAACATAGCCATGGACTATGTCACACTAGACTTAGGGGGCTTATGGACGTATGGTCCAGACTGGGCCAGGCCCGGCAGACAGCGGCCCACTCTACGCCTAAACCCTAATCCATGCCCTATAAATACATGGCTGGAACCCCCTTCTTAAACACAAGATAACAGGTTACTCTAAACCTAACTCTTCTATGCTATATCGCACCAATACTAACTTGACCGTCGGAGGTGGATCCCGGGGCTACGGCATCGGATCCACTCCTAACGGGTTCTCTTTGTTGACAGGTCTACTCAGGGCTCGAGAAGACGGCTAACGGCCTAAGGAGAGTCGTCGAATTCAGCCCGCGCCAGATTATGTATCAACATCGTGATTGATATAATTGCTTAATTTGTTATTAAGTCTTAATTTAAATCTCGTGAAGTTAGGGGTAAGTTTATTATTCTTTTAAAAATGATCATTTTGTTCGGTGGTTTTAAAAATATACCTAGATTATGCTATCCATTGGAATGTGAAAACAAAACCCTATTATGAATCTATATATATTCGCCTAGTAAGAGATATATATTCAAAATTTTTGAGAGAATGTCTGACATAAACCCTAATTCAAAAAACCAAGCCAAGACCGATGAACTTTCACCAAATGAAAGTCTTGGTGGGAAAAATCCACAAACCGAGATTCATTTTGATACAAACAAAACCCATCCAGGTACCAGTTATTTTTTATAATTAAGTGTATTTACAATAAAAAATTTCGTTTATTTTATTTCAATTTTTTTATGACGATGAAGATTTTGAGACGATGTTTGATTGGTTAATTAAAACGTATGGATGCAAAGTGCTGAGTGTTCGTGATATCAAAAAATTGTTGGCTAAATTGGACCACGCGTTAATGTTAGTTAATCAGATGTGTGCTTCTGGTCATGACATTGACGACGATTAATATGGTCAATTTGGAAATTTTAGAACTCATAAATTATGTGGAAAACTAGAAGGGGGGTTGAATAGTTTTACGTCTTTTTAATTTGTTATAGAAGATTGTTAGAAAGTTTTCTTAGTTTTCAAATATTAAGATTCGATGCTATATGAAATCAAGTCATGCACAATATGAACAACACTAAATATGTACTATAAAGCAATAATAATGTAAGTAAAGAAATAGATGAGAGTTGGAAAGATCGAACAGCGAGACAAGAGATTTATAGTGGTTCGGCTACAAGGTCACCTTCCTTGCCCTACTCCACTCCCTGAGCACCTAACTCGAGAGTTTTCTTCACTATGTTAACAAGCTCCCTTATGGTGAAGAAAACCTTACACAACAATTTACACACCACAACTACGTCACAACTTATTCACACCTTCTACACACCTATTTCACACCTATTCACAACTTAATCACACCACTTCTTCACACCTATCTCCTACACACCAATTTTCTTCACACCTATCTTCTACACACCAATCTTCTTCACAACTATCTTCTACACACCAATCTTCTATCTAACTTTTCTTCTTCACAACTAACTACTAACCTATCACACTAAATATATATCTAGCTAAACTATCTTCTAACAAATATTCACAACTATTCACACAATGAGATGAATATAATGATGATGCTCTAACAACTTATATGTGGAGATCACAACAAGTTGTAATACTTCTTGTCTTGAGGGATATAAGTATTCTTCTCTTGCACTTGAAAGGATGATCTTTGGATCACTTTGAAACAAAGATTTAAGAATGTATGATCAAAGGATTTAGAGATTGGAAATGGAGATCTAGAACAGAAATTTTAGGAGTGCAAAAGGTGAGAAAAATTCCAGATTTAAAGTGGTATTTATAGGCAACAAATTCTGACAGAGGAGCGTGGCCGGTCCCCTTAAATCAAGGTCGGCCCCCTTAAAATTAAGGGGACCGCCCTTTGTAATTAAGGGGGCCGCGCAGCAGTAATGGCCAGAATTTTTGTTTTCTAGTGGGGAAAGTTTATTTGGTGAAAAACTAACTGATTTTGGTTAAAAATTTGAATTCATATATTTAGTATGAATAAAACATTTTTCTTTATTACCAAAAGTGTTTTTCAAAAATATATAATATGTTTATATAATTAAATAAACTTTGTAATACTTAATTAAATTTCCCTTTGATCATAAATTGCACTAAACACTTTGTTTATTCATACCTTAAGTGATTTGGATGTAAAGAGAAAATGTTAATCACTAAATACTTGTTTAAGTCACAAATTTTAGTTCTATGAGTTTATATTTTGTAATAATCAAAACATAGAGATATTGATAATATGTTAATAATGTTTTTGGGCATTATTTATGTCAACAATCTCTCCCATTTTGATTATTACAAAACCTTAAACTCAATAACTCTAAAATTTGTTTCTAGACAAGTATTAAAGAGTTTACATTTCTCTTCTCCCCCTTTTTGTAAAATCAAAAAGGTTAAGCCGAGTAAGCTTCGTGAAAGAAGATTAAATGGGTAGAATGCTCCCCCTTGATGTATGCTCCCCCTCATTTGAGAGCACCAAGGGAATGAGCTATGGAAATCTTGACTACACAAAATATTTGAAGAGAACAAGACACATATACATGCAAAGCAATAATTATGCAAATAAAAATAGATTCATTCAAGCATCATAGAAATGATTAGCATTACAACATTCAATATGCTTAAAGCATATTGATTGCAATAAAACAAAAGAAAAGACATAGTCTTATATTGCCTAAGAGAGCACTTGGACTTGCTTGCAACCCATGGTTGATTGTTTTATTTGCTTGAAGGAGAACATAAGCATAAAGCTTATTTGTTAGATGGAGAGGGATATGGAGTGGGGTATGGAGCGGAAGAGGTGGATCTTACAATGTTGTATCGTGTTAAGGGTGGTATGGGATGAGGACGAGTGAGGAGATATTCAATCCAAGAAATATCATCACTCAAGTATAGGATTTGTTTTTGAAGGAAGATGCAACAAGGGCAATAGTGAGTGTGGTTTGTAACTTGATCCAAGTTGAGAGAGTGAGGTAGGCAATTGTTGTAGGGTAATGATGGAGGTTTCCCTTTGTTGCGTTGTGCAAGATGCATGGCATTGAGATCACTAAGATCATGGATTTGGGATATTTCATCACGGAACTTTTGCTTTTCCGTGGCAATGCGGAGAGAGTCATTGTGTTGATATGGATGAATTGGGTTTGTGTAGTTGGAATTGTAGTTGGATGGTTGATCAAACTTGTATGGATCATTATAAATGGTTGGAGGATGAGATGAGTGGTTTGGCATGAAGGAAGATGTTTGGCCAATGTTGTATGGTTTGTAAAGAGGATCAAATGAATGTCCTTGTGAATTTGGTGTAAAGTTTGGGAAGTAAGTGGTTGGAGGTGTTGAGTGATTTCCAACTTCATTGGTTATGATGGATTTGTTTCGAGGGCTTTTTCTTCGCCAAACGGGTTTTTCCGTCATTCTTGCAAGCCTTGAGGCTTTTGGTTTTGGTTTGTTTGGAGAAGTCGTGAAGGGATGAATGGAGAGTGTGGAAGATTTGGGATATTTATAGTGTAAGATTTGTGTGTTTATGGATGGATAAAGTTTGTTTGGGAGATTAGGACAAAATGTGTTGGTGAAAAATGGGAAATGTAGGTTGAAATGGGCTAAAAAGCAGAAAAGATTCTGTAAATTCGTCCAGCAGATGGCCGGTCCCCTTAATTAGGGGGCGGTCCCCTTAAAATTAAGGGGGCCGCCTTACATAATTAAGGGGGCCGCCCATCTGATGGTTCCCAGATTGCCAGAAAAGGGTTTTTGGCAGAAAATTTGCAGAAAGGTTGTTTTTTTGGATTTGGATTCAAGCAAGTTCAATTCCTTTAGGCAATATAGCATCTAATCTAATCAAGATATAGCATGTATGCAAAAACACTTAAGCAAAAGAGCAAATAAGCAACATATATCAAGCTAAAAGAGACAAATGAAGGCAAGAGCACTTAAGCTTCCTAAGGCAACTATCTTAGATCAAAGGTAAAGGCAACTAGTGAGTCAAAAATCTAGTGATGAAACAAGATGACAATGTTATGAGTGATTTTGTCCTAGTGTGTGCCTATATGCAACAAATGTGGAGTTGTGATTGTTTCGACTTCTAAACAAAAAAAATTCTTAAGAAACAATCCAAAATCTCCTTGATTTGATTTTTGCTCAGTCATTAATGTCAATGATATATATTAGATTATATACCTTGACAATTTATGTGAGAATTTATGCATGATTTTGGAAGAAAATGTTTTTAGCATTAGTCAACAATGAAAGGAAAATGATGTTTATGTGATTCCTAGATGTGAGAATAATTTTTATAGAAAATTGATTGGGTTTTACAAAAGAGTTTATGCAAAGAAAATAAAATTTCCCAATCTTTAATTTTGTGCGAAATAGATTCCTAGACTCAGAAATGGAGAAGTGAAAAAAAAAATCTTATGCAAAAAAAACAAAGAATTGTCTAAATGCAATAAAATTTAGTCAACTTGTTCCATCATTCCTAATCCTAAACGCAAGTGGTTGAATAATTCACGCTTAAGGGGTTTAGTGAATATATCCGCTATGTTATCTTCCGATGCAACCTTTTCTATAGATATGTTCCCTTTTTGTACATTATCCTTAAGAAAGTGGTGGCGTATTTCTATATGTTTAGTCCTAGAGTGTTGCACCGGATTTTTACTTAAATCTATCGCACCTTTGTTATCGTACATAATGGGAACGTTTTCTAACCTAATGCCATAGTCTATAAGAGCTTGTTTCATCCATAGTGCTTGTTGACATGCCTTTCCAGTGCTTACATATTCGGCTTCGGTGGTAGAAATAGCAAGAGCGGTTTGCTACTTCGAAAACCAAGATGTTAGACAACATCCCATAAACGTGCAAATACCGCTAGTGCTTTTTCTATCTACGTAGTCTCCCGCATGATCCGAATCCGCATAGACGATGGTTTCTATGCCGGATCCCTTAGGATACCATAATCCTAAGTGTATAGTGCCTTTAATGTATCGGAAGATACGCTTAACCGCTTCTAAGTGAGAGGTTTTGGGATCCTCTTGAAAACGGGCACAAAGGCAGACACTAAACATGATATCGGGTCTACTTGCCGTCAAGTATAGTAAACTACCTATCATTCCTCTATACTTGGTGTTATCTACGGACTCACCTTCATCATCCTTTGTGAGCTTTACTTCCGTAGAAATGGGAGTTTTCATGGGTTTTGAGTCTTCTAGGCCAAATTTCTTAAGCATTTCCTTAATGTACTTAGATTGGTTAAAAAATATTCCATCTTCTAATTGTTTTATTTGTAATCCTAGGAAGAAGTTAAGTTCACCCATCATACTCATCTCAAACTCATCATGCATGATTTTGGCAAATTCATCACACATGTCTTGACAAGTCGATCCAAATATAATGTCATCAACATATATTTGAACAATGATGAGATTTGGGTCTTTCCTTTTAGTGAAAAGAGTGTTATCTACCATTCCCATGGAATAATCATGTTTAATAAGAAAAGCTTTTAATCGATCATACCAAGCTTTGGGAGCTTGTTTGAGTCCATACAAAGCTTTCTTTAACTTATAAACATAATCAGGTTTTGCGAAGTCAATGAATCCTGGAGGTTGTGCCACATATACCTCCTCATTGATAAAACCGTTAAGGAATGCACTTTTCACGTCCATTTGGAATAACTTAAAATCTAGGGCGCATGCATAGGCAAGTAGTATCCTAATTGATTCTAATCTAGCTACGGGGGCATAAGTTTCGTCATAATCAATTCCTTCTTGTTGATTATAACCTTGGGCAACTAACCTACCTTTATTCCTAGTAACTACTCCATTTTCATCTAATTTATTCCTATATACCCATTTAGTTCCTATGATGGTCATATTCATTGGATTTGGGACTAATTCCCAAACATCATTTACCTTAAAATTGATTTAATTCTTCTTGCATAACTATAACCCAACTTTCATCTTTTAAAGCCTCATTAATATTCTGATACGTGGAATCGCACCAGGCTTTACCTCTCAAGGGATCTTGAGAAGCTTACAACCCCCACCAGGCAGTGTACCTGATCGTTGTAGTATAGTATAGTGACAAGTACCGGGGGATTGATCGTTCAGCTAGGAATAGTGTCGCTAGGATTAGAAAACCTAAATACTAGTTCTAAAGGTGAGAGATGATTATTTTTGTATTTTTATATTTTTTTATAAAGCAAGTAAAAATCTCGGGTTTGAAGGAATTTGGCGGAATTAGTTGCTAGTCAACTAACCCAATACTAAAGATACAATCAAAATAAAATACTAAAAATGAAAATAAACTAAATTAAACTAAGGTTGTAAGCAATAAGTGGAGAAGTTGTGTTTTACTTAGATTTCACTACTCCCTAGATATCTTTTACACGTTAATTACTTGTTATAGTTGCGTGGATGACGGATTGTATTCCTTAATACCATTCATGGGGTGGCGCACTTAATTCCCCAATCATATGAGTGCCTACTTCACTCCTATGTCGAGCCGGCTAAGAAGCTCCTAACATGGGATCATTAGAATTTACTCATGCATTAAATACAACCAATAAAACCTAGTGCACGTCAGTTCATGTTTCCTAAGACGTTCAAGCATGTTACCAATTGGAGATCTGCCAGTTTTCTTAAGCCTAACATCGAATTCATTCATCCAATACAACCATAAACAAGTAATCAACACATAATTAACATCTAGGTTTCATTAAATCCAAGCAAACACAAGATAGATCTAGCCTAGCATGATGGAATTAAGACAAGAACAAGATATAGACAACCAACACATAGACATCTTGATTGAATTAAAAGAATACTTATCTCAATTACACATGAAAGGGATCAAGGGCTAAAAACCCTTGAAAAACCTGTAAAATTCGTACCAAGTTCGTACTTAGGGTTTCTCCAAAACTTTTCTCTTTTAATGTGAAAATTAGAAAACTATATATAGGAAATAGGGTCTGACGGCGTCAAGAAAAAATTTGCGCCGCCGTCATCTCGCCGCCAAAATACTCCTCGGACTGCCTTGATCCAGATCTGACGCCGTCAAGTGTTATGTGTTTCCAGGCCGTCATGCATTTTCCTCTTGACGCCCTACCTTGTGACGCCGTCAAATCTGTACTCGACCGTCATGGAAATTACTCTTGACGCCGTCAAGATTTTCTTCTTGACGCCGTCACCTACTGTTCCCAGCAAGGAAAATTAAGACTTTGGCGTTTTCTTCACTTTTATGCTCCAAAAACGTCCGAATTGCTTCCTTTTCCAGATTTCTCTCCCAAAGTACCTAAAATCACAAAAGGAACGATTTAGGGCAATATTTGATCAAATAAATTCGAATTCCGGCTTAAATGACCCCCTAAAAACGGTTCATTTTTCGCCTCATCATATACCCTTACACTTGAGATTTGCTTGTCCTCAAGCAAATGCGCTTTTATTCTAATCAAAATACAAGTTAGGGGTCATTTAACACTAATATAAAAGTAATTACAACAAATAATCGTTCCACTAAAGACCAATAGACAAGCACGGAGGTCATATACTAGCACCTCACAAATAGTGTTTAGATACTCACATCTCTCGGGTGTAATAAAGTATAAATTACAATATGGAAACGGAAGATATCTCTCACTACCTATCATAGCAAAATAGATTATCATAGGCTTGGGAAATGATCAAACCTCCACCACATGGCGTAAGCACCTAGGATAAACTATCAAAGAGGTCTTTTAAAGGGTTGTAACGTTAGGAGTAGGGATATGAAATACACGGTTTTGTTGGATAAAGGAAGTTTTTACTGGTGGCGAGTTAACAACCTTGGTTAATTACATGTACAATGTGGCGTTGCTAAGCCAAGACTAGACTCGACTTAAGCTAATAAATGAAAAATAACAAAAACATAAAATGAACATAGAATAAAAAGGGATGGTAGTCCGTATGTTTTTTCTCTTTTTCTTTTTTTGTTTCTTTTTTTAAATTTTTTTTTTTTTTTTTTTTTTTTTTTTTTTTTTTTTTTTTTTTTTGCATACACTCTTACCCTACCATCCAAAATAATACCTCATAGGGAATGGAAGTTCCCCTTACACTTGAATTTTTACATACTTTACAATAAACTAATCTAATGACTCGAATTAAGAAAATCAAAACACTTGGAGTACTTTTAAGATTAACGTACATATGGGGGTAATAAATGGTGTTCTTCCCCATTACTCCATAAAATAAATACTTTACCCATGAGTCCCAATCGTCCCAAAACAATATGTACAAGGATATGACTCGACTTAGCAACCATGTAATCAATTAGATAATTAACTTAGGGTTTAACAAATAACAATAATGCACTAAAAATGAGCGCATACACGGAAGGCTAAGGCGATTTGGTTGTACATTTAAGTGGGGTGTAACAAATTCTTCCTTTAAGTAAAATGCTTAAAGTTAGAAACGAAAAGATAGGCTCGAATGGGTGTACTAGGGGTTTCGTGTACTAAAAATGAGTACAACGCTAAGGTGTGGGAAAAATTAGTTGACTTAACTAGCCAAGTAATATGACTTAAATGGTCAAGTAATTATGATACGGGTTTAACACAAGGGTGATCCTAATGCCTCTTATCATGTAGTAAATCCTACCACACGAATGTAGTCTCACTAGCGGTCTCGGGATGCATCACTAACGCAAGTTCTAGAATCTAAATGCTACCGGTACACTCATAAGCACTAATAGTAAATGCTTTTCCTATCAAATCTAAAGGCGAACCTCACATATTTGGGTGGAAAATTTTTCTGAATATACGGTTATGTGCTAGTCATACAATCTCCTATCCATGAGACGCTTGATATGGCAAAAGTTTCACTCCTAAATGTTGTAAAAATTTTTAAGTTTGGCGCTAAAATTGCACTAACAAGTATTTCTCATAGTTTTATTACACATCTACCATTAAACAAAACAAACTCAAGCGACAGTGCATATGTAAGGTATCATCATTTTACCCTCCCCTTACACTTAAGATGAACATTGGAGCAAGAGTTGGTACAATAGGTGTAGAGCTCTCAGTTTCCGAATCCGATAACAAAACAATGAAGTTGGGTTTGGAAGACATGGTACTGTAATAATCCCGATTAGTAAACATCGTTATTAGCATAATCATAACATGTAAGCATATATCAAGTTATATAAGTAAGAAATAATGAAAAGTAACTTTTCTACCAGATGTTGGAATGTAGGCATGGAGGGCATGAAGTGGTATTTTGTTAAAATGGTCCAGTTAAAGTGTAGTTATAGTCCAATGTTTAAAAACATCTGGTTCTCTATAACCGTGGCTCTGAATACCAATCTGTAACACCCCCAAAAGTCGTTAATAATAGCGGAAGACTTAACATGTCAGCGGAAGACTTTCGGGGTATTACTTCAAGGATCTTTGTAACAATCATAGTAGACAACACAAAGTGAAGTATTAAAGTTTAATTTATTTCAAAATACCAAATATCTAAGATACAAAACATTATTAAGTTAAGAACGTGTTTTATTCTGAAGGAAAATAAGTAGTTTATTATGGTTCTTGTCATGCTTTTGCCCACTCCGTGCCATCCAGATCCGTCTTGTTTAGTTACCTGAGATAAACATGCTAAAGTCAACATAAAGTTGAGTGATATTCATAGGTTTGAGTTTAAGAGTTTGAATCACAAGTTAAGAGTGTATTGTAATCACATACAATCAATATGTTAAAAATCAATGTTCCTGTTATTGCCTTAAGCTCATGATACTCAACGATTAACAGCCAATCATAAGTATGTATTATGATGGTAAGTAATAGGCCCCCAAAGATAGGTATTTGTCAATAACCTATTTATAAGAACAATAAAGTGCGCCTGGTGTTTTCTCCAACAACCAAACGAGGATTGTCAATCACTAATAGTACTATCCACAATTATTTACGTTCACCCTTCAGGTGATTAAGGTTCATGATCGAGGGACTTCTGACAATAGTAACTTAAGCAAATAACATTGGCCTGACGGTATTTCAATACCCGGTATAAAAGACTTGTGATCGAGTTTTAAGCATGTATCTCCCCACGGGAAAATAGTTAAAGAGTGGGCTATGAAATCACCTTAGTAGTACAGTGGTATCGTAGTCTCAACAAAGCAAGGAAACGGCTTCACACAACACAACCTAGAAGATAATGCAAGTTTCAGTTAATAGTCTAAATCTGGTTTTATCGCGATTACTTGTTATTTAGTTTGTTATTAAAACTCGTGTTCGTTTAAATGTTTAAAGTTCAAAAACAAAGTTATATATATATATATATATATATATATATATATATATATATATATATATATATATATATGTATATATAACTCGTAAGTAAAATGATCGATGATTGATATAAAGTTAGTTTTTATAACGGAAATAAACGTATCGTTTTACAAGAAATAAATAGCGTATTGTTATATCGTTTAATTATTATTACGAATATATATCGTATATATATATATATATATATATATATATATATATAAGTTTATGTTTATATAAGCCTTATATTAATTATATGTTTATATATGTAAAAGGTTAATATTATTTTTATAAAATAATATTTACTGGAAATTCCTTTAAGTTTCCAAAATTTACATTTTTAACCCTAACGATATATATTTTACACCGTTAGTCCAAAATATATATAATTTACATTTTAGGTCCAAAAGCATCAATATTTACATTTTTCAACTCCAAGTTTTATTATTTACAGTTTCTAATTCAGAAAATCAGAAATTACAGTTTTGACCCAAAGTTTGCAAAGTTTACACTTTTAGTCCCCGGTTTATGAAATTTTGCAAAGTTAGTCCAATATTTCACCAAATTAAAAGTTCAACATTTTGACTTCTTAAATAAGCTCAGGACATTCAAATAAGTTTATTACAACAGCTTATTAGCTTATTTTTCACTTATTTCACTATATGGGCCTTAACGAGCCATTATCAAGGCCCGTTAATATTTTCCGATCCAATGGGCTTACGAAAGGTTTGGGCCTGAGTTTGGACTTATTTTAGGATGTTAAAAACACTGGAGTTGGGCTCCCAGGCCCAGTGTATCACATAAGCTTAATGGGCTTAAGATAAGCCCACGTTTTGGCTTATATAGTTTTATAAAAATTTGAGTTTTTGTCGGTACAAAACGGGTCGAGTACAAGGTCTAAACAAATTTATTAGGTCGAATAAAATGTGTCTTGTGATTGTCTAATAAGTTGTTAATGAGGTCGAGTTTTAAAAAGAATATGTCACGTGTCTAAATATTTATTTACGAGACCAAAGTGATCGAGCAAACTTCATTTTGAAAACAGTTTTCAATACTTAGAAATATTCTAAGTGTTTGTGCTTATTCGAATGGGTCAGGGTATACATGGAACGTGTGATATAATGTACGTATACGTTATTATTAGCTCAAAATTATTATCATACTCGATTTTTAGCGTGGTCAAAAATGAAAAGAAGGAAAAACATATATATGTTACGTTTGTATTTAACGAAATAATGAATCAAAGTGAACGTGAGAAATCAAAAATAAAAGGTAACAATGTTCTCCGCGTCTCACCTCACCACTTGGGGTGGAGTTTTCGTAATGCTCGGTTCGAATTGGTACAAAGGATCAAGGTACTATGGTTCACTCCTAGCAAGGTTCACAACGAGCTATTTGGTTCCTCCTTGGATCACTTGTGCACCTCGTACTTGTTTTCTACTTCTTGTCCCGATCTTGACTTGTAAACTCCACGTAAATTGTATTATGGTGTGTTTGAGGGTGTGAGATTAGTTAGGGTTGCATGGGATGCTTATATAGTGAGTTTTGAGAGTGATGATAAGCACAAGAAGTTTACGAACACTTGTGTTGGTTCGTTTGCATGGGGTGGCACCACAAGCTTGACCAATCGAGTTCTAGCAACAAGAAGAATATGTAAGACTGAATCCTATTCATTCCTGACATCAAATAATGAGTATAGTGTTCGAATTGATGCAATTGGTGTGATAGAGAGGTGCTAAGAAATGTTTGGCCACGTTTTTGTCATTTTTGGTCATATGAATTGGAGGTTTTACTTTGATCAAATTTGAAGTGGTAAACGATTGAGATTTTGCATAGAATTTGTCATTCGTGATTATTTGTTAGGTGGTGAATCGAGATAGGTAAAAATTTGATGGTGTCGTGTGTCGAATTCGTAAGTATATGAGGGTGTTTGTGGCTGTTCGCGATCAGGACAAAGAAGAAAAAGAAAAAAAATATATATATATATATATATATATATATATATATATATATATATATATATATATATATATATATATATATATATATATTATGTATATAGGGGTGGGCTGGGCTTGTTCAGTCGGTCCATCAGGAAAAAGAAAAAAAAAATTAAAGGGTCCGGTTGGTTTGTTAAGTGGATTAAGTGGCCCAATGGTCAACGGGGCCCACCTGGTGTGTTTTGAGAGTCGGGTTACGATCAAATATTATTAATGAGTGATCTCGGGAATTTTCGTAGGCTCCGGGAATATATAAATATTGTACCTTAAATATACGAAACGTATATTATAAAATATAAATGTTTTTAATATATATATTCGCGATAATTTAGACTATCTAGGTTTGTGTGCAAGCAACGTTTCTAAGCAAAAGATAATTCGAAAGTTTACCGTTGTGATTTATATATCAAGTCTAAAAAAAAAATTTCATACGTAAAAGTGGGTATTTAAATAACGTAATAATTTGTAAGTATTTACTAACCGTTGGGAAAATTACGAGAGGCTACAGTACATACATCTTACAGTGAATTCCGTCCCGGAATTCGAGTTTAGGAGGGTTGCCAAGGGTGTCTAAGAGAAGAGGTGTGGGTACTTGGTGCGAAACTGGTCCTCGCGTTCCCAAGTATACTCTGGTCCTCGTTTAGAGTTCCAACGAACTTTTATGATAGGGATATGGTTTTGTTTCAGTTGTTTGACTTCTCTATCCATGATTTCTACTGGTTCCTCGGTAAAAACGAGTTTGTCATCAAGTTGTAATTCTTTCAATGGAATGACCAAAGATTCATCGGATAAACACTTCTTGAGGTTTGACACATGAAAAGTGTTGTCAATTCGGCTAAGTTCCTCGGGTAGTTCAAGTTTATATGCCATGGGTCCAATTCTTTCTAGGATTTTGAATGGACCGATGTATCTTGGGTTTAACTTTCCCCTCTTTCCGAATCATATCATTCCTCTCCATGGTGATACTTTTAACATAACTTTATCTCCGATCTGAAAATCCATGGGTTTTCTTTTTAGGTCGGCGTAACTTTTCTGTCGGTCTCTAGCGGTTTGTAAACGTTGTTTGATTTTGATGATTTTCTCGGTTGTCTCATGAACTAGATCCGGTCCTGTGAGTTGTATTTCTCCGACTTCTGCCCAGCAAACGGGTGATCTACACTTTCTACCGTAAAGTGCTTTGAATGGTGTTGCCTTGATGCTGGTATGATAACTGTTGTTATATGAGAATTCTGCCAACGGTAAGTGTTTGTCCCAACCTTTTCCGAAGTCTATGACACAAGCGCGTAGCATATCCTCTAAGGTTTGTATAGTTCTTTCACTTTGACCATCGGTTTGTGGGTGATAAGCTGTGCTCATATCCAGCTTTGTTCCTAAAGCTTTTTGCAATGATTTCCAAAAATGAGACGTGAAATGACTGTCACGATCTGATATAATAGAAATTGGCACTCCATGTCGTGACACAATTTCTTTCAGATATATCTGAGCAAGTGTGTTCATTTCATCAGTTTCTTTGATTGGTAGGAAATGAGCTGACTTGGTGAGACGATCAACGATAACCCATATCGTATCGTAGCCAGTAGAGGTTTTGGGAAGTTTGGTGATGAAGTCCATTGTAATACGTTCCCATTTCCACATGGGGAGTTCAGGTTGGGTGAGTAATCCGGAGGGTTTCTGGTATTCTGCTTTTACTCTTGAACATGTTAAACATTTACTGACGTACTCAGCGATGTCGGCTTTCATATTCGGCCACCAATATAGTTTCTTAAGATCTTGGTACATCTTGTCGGAACCTGGGTGAATGGAGTATTTTGACTTGTGAGACTCATGCATGATAAGGTCACGAATACCTCCGAAGAGAGGAATCCAGCTTCTTTCCTTGAAACAAAGCATTCCATTTGATCTTTTCACAAATCCGTTTTCGTTTTCTGGCATACCAAAAATCTTTTCAATTGGTCGATTTTCTTTCTTGAGAGCTTCGCTCTGGGCGATAATGATTTGTGTTGGGAGGGGTGAACAAATAGTCATGCCTAACGATCTAACCCTGAGAGGTTTTAGTCTTTCTTTCCGGCTTAATGCATCTGCTACTACATTAGCCTTTCCCGGGTGATAACGGATTTCACAATCATAATCACTAAGCAATTCTAACCAACGGCGTTGTCTCATGTTTAAATCCTTTTGATCTAGGATGTGTTGGAGACTTTTGTGATCTGTAAACACGATACACTTAGTGCCGTATAGATAGTGTCTCCATAACTTGAGAGCGAATACTATTGCTCCTAGTTCTAGATCATGGGTTGTGTAATTTTCCTCATGTTTCTTCAGTTGACGTGAGGCATAAGCTATTACCTTATCTCGTTGTATCAAAACTGCACCTAAACCATGGTACGAAGCGTCACAATATAGCACGAAATCTTTGCTTCCTTCTGGCAATGCTAGTATTGGAGCTTCACAAAGCTTTTGTTTTAATAGTTGGAAGGCTGATTCTGCTTCTTGTCCCCAGACGTACTTTTCGTTCTTTTGGGTCAACTTGGTCAATGGTTTTGAGATTTTAGAGAAACCTTCAATAAATCTCCGGTAGTAACCTGCAAGACCTAAAAATTGACGTACTTCTGTGGGAGTTGTAGGTGATGACCATTCTTTAACTGCCTCTATTTTTGCAGGATCCACGTGTATTCCTTGACTATTGATTACGTGTCCCAAAAATTGCACCGTGGGAATCCAAAAGTCGCATTTTGAGAATTTTGCGTACAACTTTTCCTTCCTAAGTAACTCTAGGATTGTTCTCAAATGATTGGCATGTTCCTCTTTGTTACGAGAGTAGATCAGAATGTCGTCAATGAATACTATCATGAATTTGTCCAAATATGGCTTGCATACTCGGTTCATTAGGTCCATAAACACAGCGGGTACGTTCGTTAGACCAAATGGCATTACCTGAAATTCATAGTGTCCATAACGGGTTCTGAAGGCTGTCTTGGGAATATCTTCTTCCCGAACTCTCAATTGATGGTATCCCGACCTTAGATCAATCTTCGAGTATACACTCGATCCTTGTAATTGATCAAACAAATCGTCTATTCTAGGTAAAGGATATCGGTTCTTTATAGTGAGCTTGTTTAACTATCGGTAATCTATGCACATTCGGAATGATCCGTCTTTCTTTTTAACAAATAGAACTGGGGCTCCCCAAGGTGATGAACTTGGTCTAATGAAACCTTTATCGGATAATTCCTTTAGTTGTTCCGATAGTTCCTCCATTTCGGAAGGTGCCAACCTGTAAGGTGCTTTTGCTACTGGTGCCGCTCCAGGCACTAGTTCAATTTGGAACTCTACTTGACGAGTCGGTGGAAGACCGGGTAGATCTTCAGGAAATACTTCGGGGAATTCCTTAACGATAGGTACATCTTTAAGTTGTTTCTTGGTTAACTTACTTTCCGTCACCTGAACCATGAATACATGACATCCTTCGTTCATGTATTTTATCATTCTGAGGCATGAGATGATTCCGTATCGGTTTTTATTCTTGTCACCATGGATAACGAGGGTTTCATTCTTAAAAGGAATGTGTATGGCTTTCTCGTCACAATGAATCTTAGCATGATGTTTGGATAACCAATCCATTCCGATGATAGCATCAAAACTACCGAGTTGGACAGGCATCAGGTCAATAGGAAAGGATTCTCCTACGAGGGTTAAGGTACAATCTTTTAAAACAGAGTTGGTGCTAATTAAGTTCCCATTGGCCATTTCTATCTCGTATGTGGTGTTTAGCTTAGAAGGGTTAGAGTTAATGAAAGGGGCAAACGTATCTGACACGAAGCTCTTATCTGCTCCAGAATCAAATAATACTCTAGCATTATGATGATTTAATAAGAACGTACCCGTGACAACGTCGGGGTTTTGTGGTTCATTTTCATTTCCCATCACGTATGCTCTTGCTCGTGCAGTGTTCTGACCATTTCCTTTTGGACAGCGGTTCTTGAAGTGTCCAGTTTCTCCGCATGAGTAGCATGTTGGTGCTATTGGTTGTAGGTTGCTGCCGGTAGCAGGGGTCCTACAATCTTTTGTGGCATGACCTATCCTTTGGCATTTATGGCATTTTACTGTACAAGCACCATTGTGATGAAGCTTGCATCGGTTGCACTGTGGCTTAATACCTTGATATCCATTGCCATTGGTTGCCGCAAATATCTTAGGAGGTTCTTGTCGTTGGTTCTGTTGTTGACGATGTGGGTTCTTGTCCTGGTGTTGTTGTTGGTTGATCCTGTTGTAGTTGTTGTTGTTGTTGTGGTGATGGTTGTTGTTGCGATGGCCGTTGTGGTAGTGATTGTGGTTTTGGTGGTGGGTGGTTCTCCTGTCATCGAGCCTTCTTTTGAGTTCGTTGCACTTGATTTCGCGGTCTAGGAGTTTTTGTGCTAGCTCCATTGCGACTTCTAGTGATGGTGGGTTGGATGCTGTGACGTTTCCTTCAATATTCCGGGGAAGACCTTCAATATACTTCTCCAGAGTTTTCTCTAAATCTGGTACGATAGAAGGACATAATGCCATTAGCTCGTGGAATCTCCTGTTGTAAGCCCTAAGATCGATTCCTTTGACTGCAAGGACATGGAATTCGTCTTCCAGTTTTCTTATTTCGGATCGAGGACAGTACTTCTTTAGGATCTTGGCTTTGAATTCCGTCCAGGAGAGTCGGTATGCTGCTTCTGTACCTAAAGTTTGAGTTGTAGCGGTCCACCATGACAAAGCGTCATCCATTAAGGTTCCTGTGGCAAATGTGACCCTGTTGTTTTCTGAGCATCCACTCCTTTGGAATACCGTTTCGCATCTCTCGAACCAATGGGCGAGTTTAGTTATCCCTTCAGTACCCATGAAGTAAGTTGGCTGACAAGCCATAAAATCTTTATAGGTACATTGGCGAGGTGCGGGAGCAACATTTCTTGCCGGTTGTGCGTTAGCATTTGCTTGTTCGGCTAAGGCTGCATTGATTCCATTTGTGATTGCTTGTTGGATTTCTTCCGGGGTCATGGTTGCTGCTGAGGTAGTGGTCGCGGTTCTCTTAGGTGCCATATTCCTAAAAATGAGAGTATATTTTCAGAATTTTCATAATAACCATCTTGTGTTAGACTATTTAGTAACATCAATAGGTTCAAAGTTATAATAGTGTCACATATATCACGATGCAATATACGATATCATAACACTTATGAAAATAAAGCAAACATAACATCATTGATTAGATTGTCGTTTTGAGTTTACATCACTTATTTATTCTTGTTGACATATCTCTAGGACATTCAAATACAAGTTATTACTGTGATGTGGGTGAGGCTACATCGACAATCCATGGCATTCTAGGGTTTTCCTTGGTTATCATCAAGACGACGTTCTAGTTCCTGAATTTTGGCGGCCATGGTTTCTATGATTTGGTCTCGGTCTCTCTCCCTAGCTTGTGTTTCTTGTTGTGCACGTCGCAGAGACATGACTTGGGCTCTTGTGGTGTCGAGAGCTTGATCGATGTCACACATGATGTCCTTGTTTACGGTGTTAGCAGAGCAAAGTAATCCGATGAATTCCATAGCTTCACCGAATTGGGTACTTAGTTGTTCAATCATGGTTCCCATCTCTAGGTGTCCCATCACAAGTTGTTCTATCTCAGCTGACATGACTTCTATTAGTTCATTAGGGATGTTGTTCACCAAGGTGGCTATGGCGTCTAACCTGTCTTCATGTCTTACTAACCTAGCTGCCAAGAGTGGTATGGTATGGTGAATGGGTTCTCCAGTGACTGGAAGGATCTTAGATGCAGCAAATGATGATCTTTCACCAAGTTCTCTGTTGGTGGGAGTACCTTCTTGAGATCTCCAATACTTAAGGATTGGTAGTAGAAATGACCATTTGTGAGCATTGACCCGCTTACGAGCCTTATGGTTGGTTCTTGCATAATAGTAAGGATCTGAGGAGGTAGGACGAATCTGGTAATTCCTTGGTTGATAAGACAGAGGAGCACTGGAAGTTTTCACAGGTGGTGGACTGTTGATTGTTACTGGTATAGTAGTAGTCTGCTGATAAAATATACTAGGTAGTATCACTGGTTCTGCAGTTGGAGCAATTTCCTTTTTCCATTTAGTATCATCCCAGATGTCTTTTTCTTCAGCATATGAAAGAGCTTTTCCAGCTGTGGCTGGTTCATAAGGCTGGAATGGAGAAGTTTGCTTACTGCGTCTGATTGGACCAGATGATGCTTGAGGTGAAGTAAAGGATTGCTGACTTTCCTTATTCTTGTCTGTTGTAGGTGACACAGTCATTGGAGCAAGAGTTGGTACAATAGGTGTAGAGCTCTCAGTTTCCGAATCCGATAACAAAACAATGAAGTTGGGTTTGGAAGACATGGTACTGTAATAATCCCGATTAGTAAACATAGTTATTAGCATAATCATAACATGTAAGCATATATCAAGTTATATAAGTAAGAAATAATGAAAAGTAACTTTTCTACCAGATGTTGGAATGTAGGCATGGAGGGCATGAAGTGGTATTTTGTAAAAATGGTCCAGTTAAAGTGTAGTTATAGTCCAATGTTTAAAAACATCTGGTTCTCTATAACAATGGCTCTGAATACCAATCTGTAACACCCCCAAAAGTCGTTAATAACAGCGGAAGACTTAACATGTCAGCGGAAGACTTTCGGGGTATTACTTCAAGGATCTTTGTCACAATCATAGTAGACAACACAAAGTGAAGTATTAAAGTTTAATTTATTTCAAAATACCAAATATCTGAGATACAAAACATTATTAAGTTAAGAACGTGTTTTATTCTGAAGGAAAATAAGTAGTTTATTATGGTTCTTGTCATGCTTTTGCCCACTCCGTGCCATCCAGATCCGTATTGTTTAGTTACCTGAGATAAACATGCTAAAGTCAACATAAAGTTGAGTGATATTCATAGGTTTGAGTTTAAGAGTTTGAATCACAAGTTAAGAGTGTATTGTAATCACATACAATCAATATGTTAAAAATCAATGTTCCTGTTATTGCCTTAAGCTCATGATACTCAACGATTAACAGCCAATCATAAGTATGTATTATGATGGTAAGTAATAGGCCCCCAAAGATAGGTATTTGTCAATAACCTATTTATAAGAACAATAAAGTGCGCCTGATGTTTTCTCCAACAACCAAACGAGGATTGTCAATCACTAATAGTACTATCCACAATTATTTACGTTCACCCTTCAGGTGATTAAGGTTCATGATCGAGGGACTTCTGACAATAGTAACTTAAGCAAATAACATTGGCCTGACGGTATTTCAATACCCGGTATAAAAGACTTGTGATCGAGTTTTAAGCATGTATCTCCCCACGGGAAAATAGTTAAAGAGTGGGCTATGAAATCACCTTAGTAGTACAGTGGTATCGTAGTCTCAACAAAGCAAGGAAACGGCTTCACACAACACAACCTAGAAGATAATGCAAGTTTCAGTTAATAGTCTAAATCTGGTTTTATCGCGATTACTTGTTATTTAGTTTGTTATTAAAACTCGTGTTCGTTTAAATGTTTAAAGTTCAAAAACAAAGTTATATATATATATATATATATATATATATATATATATATATATATATATATATATATATATATATATATATATATAACTCGTAAGTAAAATGATCGATGATTGATATAAAGTTAGTTTTTATAACGGAAATAAACGTATCGTTTTACAAGAAATAAATAGCGTATTGTTATATCGTTTAATTATTATTACGAATATATATCGTATATATATATATATATATATATATATATATATATATATATATATATATATATAAGTTTATGTTTATATAAGCCTTATATTAATTATATGTTTATATATGTAAAAGGTTAATATTATTTTTATAAAATAATATTTACTGGAAATTCCTTTAAGTTTCCAAAATTTACATTTTTAACCCTAACGATATATATTTTACACCGTTAGTCCAAAATATATATAATTTACATTTTAGGTCCAAAAGCATCAATATTTACATTTTTCAACTCCAAGTTTTATTATTTACAGTTTCTAATTCAGAAAATCAGAAATTACAGTTTTGACCCAAAGTTTGCAAAGTTTACACTTTTAGTCCCCGGTTTACGAAATTTTGCAAAGTTAGTCCAATATTTCACCAAATTAAAAGTTCAACATTTTGACTTCTTAAATAAGCTCAGGACATTCAAATAAGTTTATTACAACAGCTTATTAGCTTATTTTTCACTTATTTCACTATATGGGCCTTAACGAGCCATTATCAAGGCCCGTTAATATTTTCCGATCCAATGGGCTTACGAAAGGTTTGGGCCTGAGTTTGGACTTATTTTAGGATGTTAAAAACACTGGAGTTGGGCTCCCAGGCCCAGTGTATCACATAAGCTTAATGGGCTTAAGATAAGCCCACGTTTTGGCTTATATAGTTTTATAAAAATTTGAGTTTTTGTCGGTACAAAACGGGTCGAGTACAAGGTCTAAACAAATTTATTAGGTCGAATAAAATGTGTCTTGTGATTGTCTAATAAGTTGTTAATGAGGTCGAGTTTTAAAAAGAATATGTCACGTGTCTAAATATTTATTTACGAGACCAAAGTGATCGAGCAAACTTCATTTTGAAAACAGTTTTCAATACTTAGAAATATTCTAAGTGTTTGTGCTTATTCGAATGGGTCAGGGTATACATGGAACGTGTGATATAATGTACGTATACGTTATTATTAGCTCAAAATTATTATCATACTCGATTTTTAGCGTGGTCAAAAATGAAAAGAAGGAAAAACATATATATGTTACGTTTGTATTTAACGAAATAATGAATCAAAGTGAACGTGAGAAATCAAAAATAAAAGGTAACAAAGTTCTCCGCGTCTCACCTCACCACTTGGGGTGGAGTTTTCGTAATGCTCGGTTCGAATTGGTACAAAGGATCAAGGTACTATGGTTCACTCCTAGCAAGGTTCACAACGAGCTATTTGGTTCCTCCTTGGATCACTTGTGCACCTCGTACTTGTTTTCTACTTCTTGTCCCGATCTTGACTTGTAAACTCCACGTAAATTGTATTATGGTGTGTTTGAGGGTGTGAGATTAGTTAGGGTTGCATGGGATGCTTATATAGTGAGTTTTGAGAGTGATGATAAGCACAAGAAGTTTACGAACACTTGTGTTGGTTCGTTTGCATGGGGTGGCACCACAAGCTTGACCAATCGAGTTCTAGCAACAAGAAGAATATGTAAGACTGAATCCTATTCATTCCTGACATCAAATAATGAGTATAGTGTTCGAATTGATGCAATTGGTGTGATAGAGAGGTGCTAAGAAATGTTTGGCCACGTTTTTGTCATTTTTGGTCATATGAATTGGAGGTTTTACTTTGATCAAATTTGAAGTGGTAAACGATTGAGATTTTGCATAGAATTTGTCATTCGTGATTATTTGTTAGGTGGTGAATCGAGATAGGTAAAAATTTGATGGTGTCGTGTGTCGAATTCGTAAGTATATGAGGGTGTTTGTGGCTGTTCGCGATCAGGACAAAGAAGAAAAAGAAAAAAAAAATATATATATATATATATATATATATATATATATATATATATATATATATATATATATATATATATATATATATATTATGTATATAGGGGTGGGCTGGGCTTGTTCGGTCGGTCCATCAGGAAAAAGAAAAAAAAAATTTAAGGGTCCGGTTGGTTTGTTAAGTGGATTAAGTGGCCTAATGGTCAACGGGGCCCACCTGGTGTGTTTTGAGAGTCGGGTTACGATCAAATATTATTAATGAGTGATCTCGGGAATTTTCGTAGGCTCCGGGAATATATAAATATTGTACCTTAAATATACGAAACGTATATTATAAAATATAAATGTTTTTAATATATATATTCGCGATAATTTAGACTATCTAGGTTTGTGTGCAAGCAACGTTTCTAAGCAAAAGATAATTCGAAATTTTACCGTTGTGATTTATATATCAAGTCTAAAAAAAAAAATTTTCATACGTAAAAGTGGGTATTTAAATAACGTAATAATTTGTAAGTATTTACTAACTGTTGGGAAAATTACGAGAGGCTACAAAAATGAACAATCAAAGCTTCCCTTCCAGAATATAAATCATCTTCTTGTCATACATAACCTGTAAATCCTGAGAAAATAGACAAGACAACCTCGCGTAAAATCGGCGGTATCCTATATAAGTTACTAAATCCTAGAAAACAAGATAAGATATATGCTTGTGGAATGAAGTTTGCAGATTTCCTGGAGATTATAAAACTTAATAATTCACAAAAAACCATAAGACTCCGTTAGAAAAACAAAACCGGTAAAATTTCCAGATTTTTACACGTGACGCCGTCAAGAGTTAACTCGTGACGCCGTCAGAAGTGACCTGCAGAAATTCTTATGTTAAGTTTCCGGAAAATTTCTGGAAAAACTTGGTCCTACTTCCTGGAAAATCCTGCAAAACTTCATTATGACTCAATACAAGCATTTGACTCTAACAAATACGAATATACATGTTCATTTAATATTGTGGAGAATCATGATCGGTTTGTTTCTTAAAAACATATTTGGGGTTTCCCCTTACACTTATCTTTTGCAAAAATACTTTTAGGTGGAGTTAAGACTAGGCCAAAACAACAAAGTAAAGTATTTCCACTATTTAATTGAGAAACATGATCTACCAACAATAAAAATAAAGCATGCATATGGAAGCAAATAACAAACAAACAAAATAAAATCACACAAAACATGGGTTGCCTCCCAAGAAGTGCTTTTCTTTATTTACGAGTCTTGTAGCTAGACTCAAGGTCATGGGTTACTACGTGACCTCATCGTTGGTTCCACTCTCTAGGTCGTCTTCTAAACCAGTTTTGTATTCTGGACCTAGTTGCAAGCATTCTTTGTAGAAACCAAGCATCCTATTCTTTACATACTCTACTCCTCTACGTCTATCCTCCTCATTCCTATAATAAGCCGCTTGCTTATGTTCCTTTTCTATATTGGAGAGAAGGCGGTATTGCTCAATTTTGTAGGGCATTTGATAGGCAACCTCATCATTCTCTTCCTTGAATCTAACTATCCCTAAAGTCGGATCATAACTCATCCTAGTGGCCTCAACAAATGGTTTTCCAAATATTTTCTGGCTTAGGCAAGCATCTATCACCGGACGAGTGTCTTCTACTATCATAAAATTGATCTCATAAGTGAGATTCCCTATAATCACATGCAATCCCTTCACTCTTCCTGCAAAATTACTTATCAGATTCTTATTGGGCATCATCCTAAAATCAAGTTTTTTCTTCATCACCCAATTGTAATAAGTCCTAGTCATGATGTTAACAGGAGATCTAGGATCGATGTAAGCTTTCCATATATGCATATGCTCGATGTTGCATGGTATGTTAATATTAGAGGGGTCTCCTATTTTGATAAGGGGTGTGCCAAGGATATATGGTCTCTCGGGACTATCGAATAAATCCTTATGGTATTCCCGTTCTTCCTTGGTGGGCAACTTATCAAAGTACTCTTCGATAGTTTCTACTTCTTCTAATTCTTCTCCCTTATTAACCTCAGCTTCCCCACTCTCATCCTTAGTATTGGTTTCTACTCCAACTTCATCCTTGTCACTTTCTTCAATCTCCTTATCTATTGGTTTAATGGTGACAACATTGACAAAGTGGACATGTTTGGATGATGAGGGGTCCTTAATTTGGATTCCGTTACTGGTGTCCCTAGTGTCCTTCCTAGGTGTGGTTAACGCTTGGTTGTTGAGGGCTTTCAACAAGTTGTCAATCTTGTTGGTCATCTCCGTTTGTTGTTGGTTGAATTCGGTTTCTAACCTAGCTATGCGAGCTTCCTGAGATGCCATGAACTTAGACATCAATCCATCAAGATTGTTGGTACTACCATAATTATTAGAAGGATTGTTGTTGAAAGTACGGTTGGAGGGTGGACCGTTTGGTTGGTAACGATTAGGCGGATTGGAAGAATTGGGTTGATTTTGTTTCCACCTAAGGTTTGGGTGATTTTTCCAAGAGGGGTTGTATGAATCACCGTAAGGGTTTGGCTCGGGCTTGAAAGTGTACCACTTATCTCTCGCTTCGTCGGCACGCGTGGATGCGTAGTCCGCAAAAGCTGTTCCGGGGAGTTCCACACAATCACGAGTGTCATGGGGACCACTACATAATTCGCATGAAGAAGTGATTTTGTTCACTTGGCTTGAAGGCTTAGGAGCTTCGTAAGATTTCATGAGAAACTTGACTTGGTCCTCAAGTTCCATGATCCTACGGTCGGAAGTGCTAGAATTGTTCGAAGGCAAAGATATTGCCTTGACCGTTTTGTTTAAATCACGGGGATCATTCCAACTTTCGTTGTCATAGAGAGCAAGATCTTCTATGAGTTCCCATGATTGTTCCGCACTTAGATCACGCAGCTTACCACCGGCCGATTGGTCAATGGCTCGCCTCGTGGAGAGATCGATATGGTCATAAAAGATTTGGACTTGGAGCCAAAGATCTATGCCATGATGAGGGACTTTTTGGAGTAAGTCCTTGAAACGAGTCCATGCTTCATAAAGAGATTCATTTTGACGTGTTGGAACATCAAGATGTCATTTATAAGCTTAGTAGTTCTCCCCGGTGGGAAAAATTGAGCAAGGAAACGAGTGGTGAGATCATCCCATGTGGTGATGGATCCCGCGGGTAAACGCTCAAGCCATTGACTAGCTTGATCCCGTAGAGAGAATTGGAATAGGCGTAATCGGGTTGTCTCTCTAGTTTCAACACCTAGGTCTATGGAATCTACGATTTTGAGGAAGTCCTTAAGATGTTGGTTTGGATCTTCGGAACGAAGTCCATGGAATGCACATCCACTTTGCACCAACCGGATGGTGTCGGATCGCAAGGGGGTCACATTGGCTCCGGTGAGCTCAATGGTGTTTCGGTAGCCTTGGTGGCTAGGTCGGGAATACTCTCCTAAGGTTCGAGGCCTAAGGGGTTCTAGTGGTGGGTTTTGTTGTGGTGGGATGACGGGTTCAAGGATGTTCCCATCGTCCATGATGTCGGGTGGTGAAGAGTTACGAACAAAAACACAAAGAAATAAGATAGACTAAAGAAAACCTAAAAATAAAAAATAAAATTTTACTAGAAAGGAATCTAGCAAGTAGACCTAATAAAAAGATATTCTAACCTAGACAATAACTATTCCCCGGCAGCGGCGCCAAAAATTTGATACGTGGGAATCGCACCAGGCTTTACCTCTCAAGGGATCATGAGAAGCTTACAACCCCCACCAGGCAGTGTACCAGATCGTTATAGTATAGTATAGTGACAAGTACCGGGGGATTGATCGTTCAACTAGGAATAGTGTCGCTAGGATTAGAAAACCTAAATACTAGTTCTAAAGGTGAGAGATGATTATTTTTGTATTTTTATATTTTTTTATAAAGCAAGTAAAAATCTCGGGTTTGAAGGATTTGGGCGGAATTAGTTTTTAGTCAACTAACCCAATACTAAAGATGCAATCAAAATAAAATACTAAAAATGAAAATAAACTAAATTAAACTAAGGTTGTAAGCAATAAGTGGAGAAGTTGTGTTTTACTTAGATTTCACTACTCCCTTGATATCTTTTACACGTTAATTACTTGTTATAGTTGCGTGGATGACAGACTGTATTCCTTAATACCATTCATGGGGTGGCGCACTTAATTCCCCAATCCTACGAGTGCCTACTTCACTCCTATGTCGAGCCGGCTAAGAAGCTCCTAACATGGGATCATTTGAATTTACTCATGCATTAAATACAACCAATAAAACCTAGTGCACGTCAGTTCATGTTTCCTAAGACGTTCAAGCATGTTACCAATTGGAGATCTGCCAGTTTTCTTAAGCCTAACATCGAATTCATTCATCCAATACAACCATAAACAAGTAATCAACACATAATTAACATCTAGGTTTCATTAAATCCAAGCAAACACAAGATAGATCTAGCCTAGCATGATGGAATTAAGACAAGAACAAGATATAGACAACCAACACATAGACATATTGATTGAATTAAAAGAATACTTATCTCAATTACACATGAAAGGGATCAAGGGCTAAGAACCCTTGAAAAACCTGTAAAATTCGTACCAAGTTCGTACTTAGGGTTTCTCCAAAACTTCTCTCTTTTAATGTGAAAATTAGAAAACTATATATAGGAAATAGGGTCTGACGGCGTCAAGAACAAATTTGTGATGCCGTCATCTCGCCGCCAAAATACTCCTCGGACTGCCTTGATACAGATCTGACGCCGTCAAGTGTTATGTGTTTCCAGGCCGTCATGCATTTTCCTCTTGACGCCCTACCTTGTGACGCCGTCAAATCTGTACTCGACCGTCATGGAAATTACTCTTGACGCCGTCACCTACTGTTCCCAGCAAGGAAAATTAAGACTTTGGCGTTTTCTTCACTTTTATGCTCTAAAAATGTCCGAATTGCTTCCTTTTCCAGATTTCTCTCCCAAAGTACCTAAAATCACAAAAGGAACGATTTAGGACAATATTTGATCAAATAAATTCGAATTCTGGCTTAAATGACCCCCTAAAAATGGTTCATTTTTCGCCTCATCATATTCTTAGGTTCTATTGCTGAGAGGAAACAAAAGAAATTATTTTTATCTTGAGCTTGTGACCTAAGGGTTCTTTGGTTATGATGTCCTATTATATTATCTAGTGGATGTGATCTAGATTCTTTAACATTTACAATTTCGTTATTTCCTAAGTTAATTTCTTCATTATCATTTCCTATGGGTTTTGTTTTACTAACCTCAATAGCTTCTTCTTCAACTAAGTCATCATCTTCTAAAGGTAAAGTTTTAGGAGGTGGTGGTGTTTCATCAAATGTTACATTTAGTGATTCTTCTACTTTCATGGAGTGTTTGTTAAGTATTATATATGCTTTACTATTTTGTGAGTATCCTAAAAATATTCCTTCATATGACTTTGGATCAAACTTAGTGAGGTAATCCTTAGTGTTTAGAATATAGCATTTACTTCCAAATACCCTAAAGTAGCTTAAGTTTGGTTTTCTACCTCTTAGTAACTCATAAGGAGTTTTTCCTAGAATTCTCCTAATTGATACCCTATTAATAATATATGTTAAAGTATCTACGGCGTGACACCAAAATTTTTGTGGGATGGATTGTTCATTTAACATTGTTCTACTCATTTCTTGTAGTGACCTATTTTTTTCTTTCTACTACGCCATTTGATTGAGGAGTACGAGGAGCGGATAAATTGTGAGATATTCCATTTAAATCACAATATTTTCCGAATTGTACTTCATTGTCAAATTCCCTACCATGGTCCGTCCTAATGGCTACTATTGTGCATCCTAATCTATTTTGAATCATTTTACTAAATATTTTGAATTTTTCAAAGGCTTGGGTCTTGTCACTTAAAAACCTAGTCCACGTGTATCGTGAGTAGTCATCTACTATTACTAAGGTATATTTGTTTCCTCCATAGCTCCGCACAGCGGATGGACCAAAAAGATCCATATGTAATAATTCTAGGCACCTAGTAGTGGATACTATATTCTTAGCTTTTTGACTAGCATGAACTTGTTTTCCAATTTTACATGCATCACAAAAATGCTTGTCATATTTTAGATTAGGCAAATTTCTAACTAATTCCTTAGAGGCCAAAGATTGTATTTGTTGCATGTTAGCATGTCCTAATCTCCTATGCCACAATGTGGAGTTTTCATCTAGGGTTGTTAGGCATATTCTATCCTCAGGCTTGTTTCCTAGTTTCATAACATATATGCCACCTTTCCTAATTCCTCTACCTATAATTTTTCCATTCTTAACTATTTCGCTATCATCTTCGGTAAAAGTGACTCTACATTTATTATCACATATTTGTCCTATACTAAGCAAGTTATATGTTAAATTATCTACATGCTCTACATTTTCAATAGTAAGTGAGTCTTGAGAAATCGTACCTTTGCCAATGATTTTTCCACGTAAGTCACTACCGAAAATAACGTTACCTCCATTATATGCCTTGTATGTAGAGAATAGCTTGCGGTTCCCCGTCATGTGCCTCGAACATCCGCTATCCTTGATCCACTCGTCAGGCTCCAAGTCAATTCCCAAACATATTTCGTCGGTTCCTTTTGCCATTAAAACACTTTTCATCTCTTGGCTTTTCTACTTCTTCTTTGTCACTATCACTCCATGTTCCACTAACAAATGCGCCTTGATTTTCATAACACGGCGGCTTTAGACATTCGCCAATGAGATGATTTTGACTTTCACATCTAAAGCACTTTCTTTTCCTGTAGTTGTCGCTTCTATTTCTTTGGAACGGTTTTCTTTGGAACGGTTTTCTTTCGTCTCGTGATGATCTAGTGAATCTTCCTCGTCTCTTGAAGAATTTTTTGAATTCTCTTACGGCCATTGCATATTCTTCGTCTTCACTTTCGTCACATGAATCATCATCATCACTAGGTTCCTTTTTGGCTTTTAGAGCAATGGATTTGGTTTGTTCTTTCCTGACTTTGACCGTTTCCGAATCTCTTCTTATAATTTCTTCATGGACCTTCAAGTTGCCAATGAGTTCATTTAGTGATAACGTCATCAAGTTCTTTGATTCTTCAATTGCCGTGACCTTAGCTCTCCATTTCGGATGCAATGCCCTAAGAAATTTCCTAACACAATTTTTACTAGAAAATGTCTCATCAAGTGCTTTTAAACTTGTAATAATAGTGTTAAATTTTGCAAAAGCATTATCAATTGATTCCTCTTCCGAAATCGTAAATTGTTCATATTGTTGTATAAGAAGATCTATTTTGTTATCTTTAACTTGACTATTACCTTGGTGAGTAATTAGTAAAGAATCCCAAATTTCTTTTGCGGTTTTACACATAAAAATTCTTTCATATTCTTTGCGTGGTAACACATTATAAATGACCATTTTAGCCTCATTATTTTTTGCTAGTTTCTTTTTCAAATCATCATTTTATTTTTCAAAAGATACAATTTCATCCATTTTAGTTTCAACATTATATTGAATAGGGGGAAAATCACCAAAGGTAATAATATGCCAAAGATCAAGATCTTTTGATTTCACATAAGTTTCGAAACTATTTTTCCAATATAAAAATCCATCACTTTCAAATAGTGGTGGTCTTTGCATAGATTGCCCTTTTAAATATTTTAAAGATTTCATAGATCGTTACAAGTTTTAAAATACAATATATTTTAAAAAATCTTGCTAGACGTGGCTCTTGATACCAATTGTGGAAAACTAGAAGGGGGGGGGGGGTTGAATAGTTTTACATCTTTTTAATTTGTTATAAAAGATTGTTAGAAAGTTTTCTTAGTTTTCAAATATTTAGATTCGATGCTATATGAAATCAAGTCATGCACAATATGAACAACACTAAATATGTACTATAAAGCAATAATAATGTAAGTAAAGAAATAGATGAGAGTTAGAAAGATCGAACCGCGAGACAAGAGATTTATAGTGGTTCGGCTACAAGGTCACCTTCTTTGCCCTACTCCACTCCCCGAGCACCTAACTCGAGAGTTTTCTTCACTATGTTAACAAGCTCCCTTATGGCGGAGAAAACCTTACACACCAATTTACACACCACAACTACGTCACAACTTATTCACATCTTCTACACACCTATTCACAACTTAATCACACCACTTCTTCACACCTATCTCCTATACACCAATTTTCTTCACACCTATCTTCTACACACCAATCTTTTTCACAACTATCTTCTACACACTAATCTTCTTCCTAACTTTTCTTCTTCACAACTAACTACTAACCTATCACACTAAATATATATCTAGCTAAACTATCTTCTAACAAATTTTCACAACTATTCACACAATGAGATGAATATAATGATGATGCTCTAACAACTTAGATGTGAAGATCACAACAAGTTGTAATACTTCTTGTCTTGAGGGATAGAAGTATTCTTCTCTTGCACTTGAAAGGATGATCTTTGGATCACTTTGAAACAAAGATTTAAGAATGTATGATCAAAGGATTTAGAGATTGGAAATGGAGATCTAGAACAGAAAGTTTAGGAGTGCAAAAGGTGAATATAATGATGATGCTCTAACAACTTAGATGTGGAGATCACAACAAGTTGTAATACTTCTTGTCTTGAGGGATAGAAGTATTCTTCTCTTGCACTTGAAAGGATGATCTTTGGATCACTTTGCAACAAAGATTTAAGAATGTATGATCAAAGGATTTAGAGATTGGAAATGGAGATCTAGAACAGAAAGTTTAGGAGTGCAAAAGGTGAGAAAAATTTCAGATTTAAGGTGGTATTTATAGGCAACAAATTCTGACAGAGGAGCGTGGCCGGTCCCCTTAAATCAAGGCCGGCCCCCTTAAAATTAAGGGGACCGCCCTTTGTAATTAAGGGGGCTGCCTAGCTGTAACGGCCAGAATTTTTGTTTTCTAGTGGGGAAAGTTTATTTGGTGAAAAACTAACTGATTTTGGTTAAAAATTTGAATTCATATATTTAGTATGAATAAAACATTTTTCTTTATTACCAAAAGTGTTTTTCAAAAATATATAATATGTTTATATAATTAAATAAACTTTGTAATGCATAATTAAATTTTCCTTTGATCATAAATTGCACTAAACACTTTGTTTATTCATACCTTAAGTGATTTGGATATGAAGAGAAAATGTTAATCACTAAATACTTGTTTAAGTCACAAGTTTTAGTTCTATGAGTTTATATTTTGTAATAATCAAAACATAGAGATATTGATAATATGTTAATAATGTTTTTAGGCATTATTTATGTCAACAAATTAAAACACAAACAATCAACTTATGACATTGTTATGTTTGTTTTAATAAAGTTTAGTTACGTATATTATACATACGACGTGTGTTATTTATTAATGTTTTTTTCACGTATTATTTATATTATTTATATCTATCACAAGTCCTGCAAGATTTTAATGATGACACTCGGCACTGTATGTTTCAGTCTATACTCTTTCAAGACGGCTACTATTCGATTGATGTTTGTCAGTGATAATGGTCTCATAGCCATCATTACCTGGTGTTTAGTTTATACTTATCCGATTTGTAGATGAATAATAATTTATCACGGAGTATTTATTTATCACATACGTGGCTGGTTAATAATTTACTATCTTTTAAAAAGTGTTGATAAAATACAAATATTAATAGTTCTTTCCCAAGAGTTTGTCTCTCCTTTTTTAAATTTCTTATATTCAACCTCATAGTTTCAGATATAGTTATATGTTTGTTTATGTTTATCACATAATATGTGGTTGTAGGTTATTCCTATTGATTAAATTTAAAAATTGTACATACACTTTGACCATGCTAGACTGAAATTACAAATTAGTAAGCAACACAAACTTCCCAACGCTACATCATTTACTGTAGATAAACCGTTGTCACATAAAGACGCCTTTGTTGAAGAGCACGACGAGCATCAGCCAACATCATATTCAAGCGGTCTAATTTATCCTCTTTCTCATCAACTATCTGTCTTATATAGAAAACATCGTTAGCTGCTCGAAAGCCCCTTACTTTTCTTAGGTTTCGGAGCGACAGATAGTTTATTGATAAAAAAAAAAAAAAAAAAAAAAAAAAAAAAAAAAAAAAAAAATTATAGGCTATAAACGAAAAATAATAAAAGTTTGAAGATTTGAGAATTAAACATAATGTTTGGAAACCCGGTTCGACCCGGGTGGTTCAACCGGTTGAACCGTTCCGGTCGAAAAATTGGTCGATTTAAACCGGGTCAACTTGCTAGTTTGGGTCGAAAACGGTTCAAATTAAACCGGGTCAATCCGCCGGGTTTGAAGCGTCCCGGGTCAACCCAGTTTGTGTTTTAATTGGTTGTATTTAAGTAGATATGTTTTTAATTAGTTGTACAATATGAATAAATCATTGTACTTTTAAGTAATTGGGTGTTTAATAAGAGTATTAATTAAATCATTTTTCTCGAAAACTCAACTTTTCATTTTGACTATTTTTCTTTTATAAATAGTATAAATAATAATTTGTAAATCAATATAATTCAAGGATAATATCACGTCTTGCTATCATAAAATTATCAAAATGCCTATATGTTTATTCTTATTTTTTTCTCTCTTTCTTTTATTATTATCTCGATCATCTTAATGCTTCTCGATCATCAACTTTGACGTGCGGAAGAAACATCCGGTATCTTGTTCAACTGCCCCTTCTTTTTCTTGGACTCGAATTCCTCTGAGCCTATAAATACAACCCCAAATCCACCCCTCTTTCTTCACAATAACAAAATCAATCAATCAATCAATTAAATAAACCCTAATAATAATAAATCATCAATTCTCTCAAGGTATCAATTCATTCCTTCTTTCTTTTTTCAATCTTATTCTTCTTCATTAATTATGCAATGTTTTAGAATTTGATTTTGATCATGGATTTAATTGTTTACTAGTTAAAAATTGTTATATATTCTATATCTTTTGTCTAGTATATGATTAATTTGTTTTTAGAATTATGTTAAATTCTATACATGAATGATTATTTTTTTATTAGTTTTCTAAAGATAATAATGATCTATGTATGAATTTTTGGTGTTGGTTAGGTAATTTGCATATGATGGTATAAATACATCTCTTATAGAATTTATGAAATTTAAAGACTTGGTGGTGTTTAGGTATGAAATTTTAGGCGTTTTAGAATTTGAACTTGGTCGTAGTTGCAATTCCTGAATCCTGGTTTGAAGTTCGTATGTAGCGTCTGGCTTTTTGTTGATTAGGTTCGGTTTCTTAAGATATGCATATTTGTTGTTTGTTATAGGGATATTTGCACTGTATCTAAATTACATGCAGTTTGAACCATTTTATCATTATTTCGAATCAATATGTTGATCCATATTCAGCCTTTTGAACAATTTTTTGATATACTCAAACGCATTAGCAAATTTTGATTTTGTATTGCATTGACAACCTAGTTTCGATATGTTGGTGGTTTTTAGGTATATAAATAGCTAATACATATTGTTATCTTACATCAGGTCTGTTCCGATCAAAGCATGTTATGCTAAATTGTTTTTTTTATATGGCAACTGATATAAGTATATGATATATTCAGAATGCATCCGTAATTCTTGGTATTTTTGAGTTGTAATCAGATTTATATGTTTTAGTTTCTTGGTACATGTGTTGATTAGGTTTCTTATGATGTTCTTGGTTTTTTCATACAGATGCAAATCTTTGTTAAAACTCTTACCGGTAAGACAATCACTCTAGAGGTCGAGAGTTCAGACACTATCGACAATGTCAAGGCCAAGATCCAAGACAAAGAGGGTATTCCCCCTGACCAGCAAAGGCTCATCTTTGCAGGAAAGCAACTCGAAGATGGCCGCACCTTGGCTGATTACAACATTCAAAAGGAGTCAACTCTTCATTTAGTCCTACGTCTCCGTGGTGGTATGCAGATCTTCGTAAAGACCTTGACAGGAAAGACCATAACGTTGGAAGTTGAAAGTTCCGACACCATTGATAATGTGAAGGCTAAGATCCAGGACAAGGAAGGTATCCCACCAGACCAACAGAGGCTGATCTTTGCCGGAAAGCAACTCGAGGATGGACGTACCTTAGCTGACTACAACATCCAGAAAGAGTCAACCCTTCATCTGGTTTTGAGGTTAAGAGGAGGAATGCAAATCTTTGTTAAGACATTGACTGGAAAGACCATCACTTTGGAGGTGGAGAGTTCAGATACAATCGATAATGTCAAGGCCAAGATCCAGGATAAAGAAGGGATCCCACCAGATCAGCAGAGGTTGATCTTTGCTGGTAAACAACTTGAAGATGGTCGTACGCTTGCTGATTATAACATCCAGAAGGAGTCGACCCTTCACCTTGTTCTCCGTCTGCGTGGTGGATTCTAAAAGTCTTGTGTTTGTTGTTCTATGCTTGTGAACATGGTGGAATTTTAAGTTTGTTTTCTTTCTTTGGTTATGACTGGATGCTGGGCTGATGCATATTCAGTACAGGATGATTGCAATAGTTATATCAATATAATGCTAAGTTTTGAAGTTCAAATATCTGCTATATATATTTTAATCAATGCTGAGTTTGTTTTATTCTGTTTCAAAGTACTGGATAACCTTTGTCTCAATCTTGAGCATTCACTTGTGATTCTTGCTCAAACTTTGATAGTAAGATGGATATGCTACGCCAATTATGTCCTGGTGATGTTTAGGATTTGAATGTTTTGCTAAATAGTGTTTTCTTCCACAAAGAATTTAGCAGGGTCCTTTAGGAATGATTATAGCAATGGTTCTTCTCCTTGGTTTATCTCTGTCATTATTCCAATTATCAATTTTGCGTTAAGTGGTCTTAATATGCTTTGTTAGTAGTAGTTGCTCATTTTCTTAAATCGAGTTACCATCGCCGGTCTTGTTGTTTATGAGGCCTTCTTTGGATCGTAGGGATCACATGAGGATTTCACTATGTAGTTGTAGTTGTTAGGTTTTGAGGTATGAGGTTTTGGTTCCTCTCATTTTTATCTAGATTGTGTTTGGATTGAGGGTCTGGAAATGGGCTTCTCTGTGCTCCCAAATTTAGAAAAGCTTCTCCATCTTTTCAATCTTTACGCTACAAAACTGCCTCTGTTGTTGGTGCTGGTGATGTACTTCTAGTGCTGGCGGTTTGCTGATAGTTATGTATCAGAATGATGAAATAAGACCAAGCTGTTGTTGTAAACCGTTGCTAATGTCATCTTATACTTATTCTCGTGTGTAAATTGGTTGGTCTCATGCTGAACTATGCTGATTGTTTTCCCAATTATTATGTAGATGGAGTGATACTATGATTTATCTTTGTAATATACCTTTTAAACCTTGCAGAAGAATCATCTGTCTGTCTGTCTAATGTGTTAGAGCTGATAATAAGGAATATCAAAATGCTCAAATTTTTTGTTTTTAATGGAAAGCTCGAACACTCTTGTCATATACCTTGTCCCAGTTGGGACTTAGTAAAACAAAACTTGGTTGGGAGGGCATGTTTTGTTGGTAACTTCAAGTTGAAAGGCCTATTGGTTGTCCACCAAGTATTTTTATATTGGATATGGATACTTTGGCAGTGGATCACGATGCCCTTTGGTTTAACATTTGTTTGGAATATCAAAGATCTAGAAAAAGTGAAAGTTGCAGAGCTTTGTCTTGGTGGCAAAAATACGATGGTAAATGGTAAGTAGCAGAAACATGAAGGATATGTTGATCTTCTTATTCACCAAGCTTTGGTGGCGACCAGTTCTGAGCTGATAACCAGTTTGCTCGAATATGATGATATTGCGTGTGAACTGCTATATTTGTAGAAGACTCAGCTATACCACAACAACAACAACAACAACAACATACCCAATCCCGCGAAGGCGAGGTATGGGGGAGGTAGAAATGTAGACAGGTCCTACCCCTACCCCAGGTAAAACCTGGGAGTAGAGAGACTGCTTCCAGGGAGACCTCCGGCACGTGCACCAGTGTGAGTGATAGAGAAACTAAAAGAAGCAAACAACAAACAAAACAGAGCACCAAAACAACAAACATACATAGCACCAAAACATATAAAAACAGAGCATACAAACATAGCACCAAAACAAGCAAACAAACAGAGCACCAAAACAACAAACAAGGGGCAAGACAAACAAAACAAGCAAACAGAGCAAGAAGGGCACAAGATAGAAAGCACAAGAAAAGCCAAAAACAAAAACAAACACACCAAAGCAAGAACGCAAAAACAAGCGGGCAAAAGGCAAGAGGAGCAACACAAAACAAAGCAAGGCAACGCAAGGGTGCTAAAGCTAAGGTAAAGCAAAGGTAAAAGAGGCACCACTAGCCTACTACAAACCTAACGAGGAAGAGCAAAGGGGCCATACCGTTACTGCTATATTTCTAGAAGGTATGTTATATGCTTTGTAGGATCTCTACTTTCCTTGCATCCATTTTGAGTTAGGCATGCTTAGTAACATTTTCATTGCTACCACAAGACTGTTCTTGTTATAGGTGAAAAGAATGATAGGTGGAGTGGGTTGGGTAATGGGTAGAAACAGGTTTGGCTGAATAGTTAATTTCTAAGACTGGTCGAAACGGGCTGGGTTGACCCGCAAATACAATTATCCATTTTCTAGTTTTCTATTATCAACCGACGTGCTAATTATGATTACAATTATAATTTATCAATCATCTACCTTCTTCTCAGACATACTCATAATAATCTCATATCATGTGTCTTCCCCTGTCAATGGCCATGATGAAAAATCACCAAAATCTAATCAATCAAGACCATGGCGCCCACAGCTTTGGTGAAATTTTGACATCAACTAAACATATAACGATTATTTGGAATTAGCTTGTGTACAAATAGTATGGTACTAATCTCTTATAGTATCCTTTAGACTATTGTTTCTTTATACATCCACAGTCATATATGCAGAGTTATGTCAATTTACGTGACGTTCTGTTATATACAGGATGTTAGTTGTCCATTTAGTTCATGTCTCCGGCAGTTTATATAAACTCATCCACTATGTGAGAAATTTGTTCAGTTAATTTGAAATGGGCGGGATAGGTAAGGGTTCATTTTTGTACCAACTGAAACGGGTTGGGTCAAATTTGTTCAGTTAATACACTTTTCATCCGAAAAAAATTTGTATCTGTATTTATTTATAAACAATGAATGTGTCAAATTTTATGACAAGCTGTCATTATATAGTATTTTGATCAAAACGTTTTAGAAACTTTCATGCAGTAAAAAATACATTTGACTTTTATATATATTTTCAACCCTTTCTTGACATGTTACCTTTTTAGCTAAATTTGTTTACTCTGTATTACGGATAACATGAATATCTTAAGTCCTCTGATATGGGAGAATTAAACCAAAGACTCAGAAATTAGAGTACATCAAACTGAAACTTCTTGACATTAAACTGAAAACCTGAAGTGGCACTCCAGATTTTTTCATCCAAACATTTCTTGCCACTTGGCTTTTGAAGAATAAATTAAAATAGAAACCAAAGTTAGACCATACTAAAAATAGGAAGTACCCATAATTTGTAATCCAAATTTCAAGCTCTTAGTTTATTCTTCTTTTGCAACTTCAGCTGGTTTTTCAACTTCCTCCACAGATTCCTCAACTTCCACAACTGCCTCGGTAGTCACGGGAGTCTCTTCTACAAGCGGAGTTTCTTCTTTAGCCTCCTCAACTGCTGTCACTTCTTCTGGAATTGCCTCTGCCTTTGATTCTTCGATCTCACTTTTAGGCTCCTCCACCACTTTAGTCTCGGTCTCAACTGGGACTTCAGTGGTTGGTGCCTCCACAGCTGGGGCAGGAGCATCGACCATGGTTTCTTCTTTTGGCTCCTCTGCCACTTTAGTTACGGTGTCAGCTGGGCCTTCAGTGGTTGGTGCTGGTGCCTCATCAGCTAGGATAGGAGCCTCGACCATGGCTTCTTCTGCTGGCTCCTCTACCACTTTAGTCTCGGTTTCAACTGGGACTTCAGTGGTTGGTGGCTGTTCCACTGGTGCGGGAGCATCCGCAACGGGTTCTTTTGTTGGCTCCTCCACCACTAGCTCTGAAGCAGGCGGTGATGGTTCTACTTCTTGTGGAACTTCTGGGGTGTTCTCAACATTCTCTGGCAAGGTGTTTTCGGCAGATTGGACCTAAAACAAACATTCATTAAAATTATGAAAACAGCGTAAAAAATGTTAAAAAACATACAACATTGTATTATCTTTGTCTCTTAAACGTTCTTTCTAGTACGCGTCATATCTAAATTTGTATCAAATTTATCATTGGATAATAATAACAATGGTTTCGCGTCACAGGCTTTGTAATTTATGATCATGCATCTAACCAATCACGAATAATAAAAGACTGATTACTAGAGTCTTTGAGACATTGGACACCATCATGCATTTTAGATGTTAAGACATTGTGACATTGCTGTTGTTTCATTGCCACATCACAAAGGACAAAGGACTGAAGGAGTGCTTATATTGTACAAGATCAACTCTTGTAACAAAATATAAAGTCGCCTTATAATTAAGTTAAAAAAGGCTTGTATCGATAACTTGCATGATCAACCCTGAAACAACACAATTGGTATTTATAGAATGAACATTAGAAGTAGAGTATTACCTCAACACTTGCCATTGGAATTTGGAATTACTTAGAAAGATGTGAATTATGAGAGAACAAAGAGTGTATTTGAAAGTGGAATGAGTGATATATGAAGCATATGAGACCTATTTATAGACCTCCAAATTGCTTACTAATAATAAATTATCATTTACGTACTGGCGTTTGGTATAATACTGTATGGTTTTAATATATAAACTATCCACTTGCTGAATAATGGTGATAACTAAAAAAAGCGAAACATTTTTTCAACAAAAACTAACACAAAACGCCTTATTAGCTTCTGGTGGATAAATATTTATATTCAAATTGCATATAATCTAACATATCTCTCTAAAACTTGATAAATGTCTATATGATACGATTCAACGAACCAGTTTATTTAGATTATCAATGATGCAATAAAATACCCATATCATTTATAGTACCATCATGACTGAACTATTTTGAACTCTATTGACTTACACATGATTATAAAAAAAGAACGCGTAACCAAAAGGCTTGTGTCCCATGTTATCTCATATTTGAGAATGTTACCCAACCCAATTGTTGTGTATACGTTGTGAGATAGTTATTTCCGTTCAAAAAACAAAGAATGTGTTTTACCAAAATGCTAAAATGTACTATTAGGAATCGTTACTGTACCACGTACATGATCATGTGACGATTTTAGTTAACCGGTCTCAAATTGATAGTCTAGCTCAATGAGTTTTGGTCTCGATCTATGGCGGAAGGTAGTTAATTAGTACACTAGTTCACACTTCACAACTCTCTCAGATCTTAGAAGTTGTTCAAACTACAGATTCTTTATACTTTATACCTTTCGATTCTAGTGCAAATTTTTGAAACTGCAAATGAACCTACTATTATATTTGGTAACTTTGGCATCGATAGATCTTTTATTATAGATGCCTGGAGATGCATAAGAAAGAATCTTAATCTTGTGCAAAGTGACATATCATTTATCAAGCTTGCTACATGTAGATGTATTTACTATCTAACTTCATAAAATAATTTTTTAAACTGTAATTCTTTTGGTCTAGATTAAAACTAATACAATAATACAAAGCTATAGAATGAATGTTGAACTCTTATTTGTAGTGATGCTCTCAAAAGATATAGTTATTGTTTTTGAAGGTTGTAAAGTATAGATCCTGGATGGGGAAGTTCACATGGTAGGGGTACTGTAATATGGGCTTGATTTCATCTTTATTTGAGTGGAAGTCATGTTGTATGAATTGGCACAATCATGTTTTCATGTTCTTGCTTTTCTAGTTTTTTTTTTTTTTTTTTTTGAACAAAGATTAATTTCATTTCATTACAAACCTCACAAAGGAGGAAGATAAGACATAACAAATTACATCGAAACATAACCTCACAAACGGAGGAAGATAACAACATAATAAGTTACATCACAAGACATACACCATATAGCTGTAACAGCCTATAACATCACCTTTCAAAGGGTGGGGGGAATCACCCGAGTGAGCTTTGACTGAAAACAACCATATAAGGGTGCAGCTTGACAAAAGTACACTAAGTACAAAATACATACAAAGATGCTAAACAAGGCATCCATAAAGGAGCCTAACAAAATCCTAACAGATCTAAACCAAATCCCTACGCAGCAGCAAGCCGACGATGACGGACCACAACAGATCTGAGCAGAAGCAGCAGTGGCATCAGCGACAACAGCGGCATCGGAGGAGATGACAGATCTGTGGGCAAACCTTTTATTAAAGAAAGAAAAAACAGTCCCGACGGCCGGCCGTAGCCGACCGCCGGAAAAGGATCGGATTTTTTTTTTGGTTTGTAGAGAGAGGTAGGAGAAGTATATTATTAGAGAGAGAAAGAGGTTGCTTTTCTAGTTCATTTTCCTAATTTCTTATTCTTCCCTTGTTTTAACGTATTGTTTCTTAATATCATTATAAACTAATTGCTGATATTACAATAACAATTAGATTTAAGAGGATCAAACTTTTTTTACATACAAAAGGACTAATCTCCGCCCTCCATTTTTATTTGGTTTAATGGATGAGCCAACAATCTAAAAAATTCATTTTCATCTTTTTTTTTTTTTTTCAAATATTAATATCTTTCAAATCGTTAATCATTAAGCGAAAAAAAAATATACCGTTACGACGAGCATTTAATTATCTTTTATAGATAGGCACTTTGATATATTTTCGACAAAATTTTTTTTTTTTTTTTTTTTTTTTTTTTTTTTTTACGTTTTTTTCGTGGCCGAAAAAATCATATATAATATATCATATATGATTATATGATATACATATCATATTTTTTCGGCCACGAAAAAAAACGTGAAAAAAATGAAAAAAAAATTGTCGAAAGTATATCAAAGTGCCCGTCTATAGAAAGATAATTAAATGCTTGTCGCGATGGTGTAATTATTTTCGCTTGACGATTAACGGTTTAAGAGATATTTAAATTATAAAAAATGGGTGAAATATTAAAATATTTTTAATATCAACCATTGATTTCTTTTTATATGTACAATGAAGATGAGTTCATTGGCATGTAAAAAAAGTTAGGTTATAAATCCTCATTAATTACATTTTTTTCCTCATTAATCATTAGCAAAACCTATTAGCATGAAACACATAAATTAAAGGGTTAATTCTTTGAAAACGTATGATACTTGCCAAGAATATTAGTTTTGAGTATTGTACAACAAAAATCGTTTATCTGCTAATGAAAGTCGACTATTTTGTCTTTTTTGGGGTGTTTTGACACTTTCTCACCCGGTTGCAGGTAACACAAATATTACTCACCCTCTGTGTCTTCCACATAGGATCCAAAACACACGCTCTTGTATTCCCAGCATACGAAAATCTCACACACCACTTTTTGTACTTGAAAATCATAAACAAGTACAATGTTATCCTTATTAAACACAACACACGGATCTTGATACATCACTATCAAAAACCCCAAATTTGCTCTCAAACCCTAATTGGCCATCCATATTTAATACTACAAATTGATTGTCGTTTTTCTCAAATTGTGAAGACACAAGGTATATTCCATATAGTATTTAATGTTTTATTACCCCAGTTGTATTAATTTATGATGTAAATTAGTTTTTTAGGGTTTGCTGAAAATTAGGGTTTTTATTTAAATCGTTTCCTTTATATAGGTCTTATGGAGATACCACTTGATGTGGTCTTCAAAATACACTACAATGGTGTGTTTATGTTTGACCCCTTGAGGTATGAGTATGGTAGGGAGATTGTAATGGAGGCTTCCACTAATAGTAGGATCATGTTTAGTCCACTCTTAGATTTGTTAGTTGCTAAGATAAGACAAAACATATGGGCTCTGTACTTCTGTATACCTGAGTTGGACATTGATAGTGGTGGGTTAAAGATAATTGAAAATGATGTCGATGTACATGCTTTATATGACCTAGCTAAGACCCATAAGAAGGTAAACTTGTATGTTGCTCATGGACCCCAAAACTTAGCACCTTATTACCACCACAACCTGTGTTTAGAGGGTTCCGACTCAGAAGTTACTTCAAAAAGGAAACAACATGATCAGTTGAAAAAGGATGCGGGTAATATGTCTTATGAGGAAATGCTTGCATGGGCTGAGGAAGAAGCACAGTCCCCTTACTTAAGGTCCCCACCGCCTCAAAAGTATAGACCAATAAGAAAAGATTTTGCAGGTAAGGTTACATTCACTAGAGTATGGTGTCATGAAGATGACTTTATACATGATGTACCATTTCTCACTGAAGATGAGGTGTATAAGTCACCTGAAAAGGTTGCAGACAATGTTGTTGTTGTTAATTCAGTGGTGAATGATAGGTCTGTAGAGAATATACCTCCAACAGAAGAGGTTGTTGATGTCGTTGTTGATAACAGGCATGCAAGGGATGAGGTAATTGATGTGGTTAATGACAAAAGTCCTGCAAGAGATGAGGTTATAGACGATATTGATCAACTTGTGTTATCAAGGCAGAAAAAACTAGATAAAGGAAAGGCGGTTATAACACAAAAACAAAAGCGATCATCAGAAAAAGGTAATATCCTTTGTAGGCCTACCGGTATAACCATAAGAGAGAACGCAAATCCGGTGGCATCTGATACTGATAGTGACAGTGAACAGAACATGAACAACAATCATGATGACTCTTGTGACTACGACTCGTATGATTCTGGTGATGAGTCTGATAAGTCGTACGATTATCTAAGCAATTGTGAAGATGAGGTGATCGAATTGAGAAAGTGGATATCCCAACGAAAACATTCAGTACCTGATGAACAAGACGGTCAACAAGGAAGTGATGAACATGATGACGATATGCCTGAAGTATGTAACTCTTTTACATATTCTGGGTTAGCTTCCTTAGTTAGAGAACATGAAAGGTACATGGAATCTTTAATGAAGCAGTTAAAGGCTAACGCTGAAGGCATAAGTGACCCTTTCTCTGTTGATCTCAAATCCAAAAAGACTGAAAAGTATCCTATTCATGATGAAGAGACTCATTGGAGATTGAAGAAACCAAAGGTAACACTACTAATATACTCTTATTATTTACTGCCTCTCAATAATTATTCTAACAATATTACCTTAACACATTCTTGGTAAATATTATTTTACAGCTTGGAGAGAAGTATGCGAACGTTGAGGCGTTTAAAGATTGTTGTACATACTATGCCTTGGCTGGTGGGTTCTCCATATGGTTTAAGAGGAGCACAAAAAAGGACATTATAGCAAAATGTGGTCAACGCAAGGAGACATTAAAGGATCCAAGTAAAGGAAAATAGAGGAATTATAACAAATATCCTTCTGAGATAGCAGGTAACTCAGATTGCGGTTGGAGGTGTTTCGGGAGGATGTTGAAAGGTGAATCTACTTTTCAGGTTATTTCTTTAAGGGATACTCACACTTGTGTTAGAAATTTCCATTATGGCAAGTTGGTCAATTACAAATGGATAGGGCGCCATTTTGGTGATAAGATTAGGATGAATCCTAACATTAGTATAAACAACTTAGCCGAGTTGGTATATAGGAAATACAGATGCCATGTAAGTCGTACTCAATGCAGAAATGCTAAGATATTTGCCCTCAATGAATTAGATGCCACAATCCAGGATCACTATGGTATGCTTAGGTCATACGCACAGGCATTACATGATTCAAATGAAGGTAGTACGGTCAAAGTTGGAGTGACAGTTAACCCGGATGAAAAGACATACTTTGACAGGTTTTATGTGTGCTTCAATGGTTTAAAAGAAGGATGGAAATTAGGTTGTCGTAGGATTCTGGCGTTGGATGGATGTTTCTTAAAAAAACCAAACTATGGTGAGATTTTAACAGCAGTTGGTAGAGACGGGAATAACCATGTATTTCCGGTTGCATGGGCGGTTGTGACAGTTGAGAATAAAGATAATTGGAGTTGGTTTTTACAGTTATTGGGTGACGATTTGGATATTCCCAACGGACAAGGGCTAACGCTTATGTTTGACCAGCACAAGGTAAACCAACCAGAAACCTTTGTAAGTATTGTTTTGTATATTCAGAATATATTTTATATTTTCTTAATAATGTTTGTATGCTTAAATCTTCTTTCGTAGGGCTTGATTGAAGCAGTTAAGGATGTTATGCCACTAGCAGAGCACCGACAGTGTGCTCGTCACATATACGAAGGTTTTAGAAAACAATTTGCCGGAGAAGAATTCAGGGGTCTTTTCTGGGGTGCTTGCAAAGCCTCATACCCAGCGTGGCATAACAAAGTAATGGAAAAAATCAAGAAAGCCAACCCAAAGGCACATGAATTTCTAGTCAAAAAAGATACAAAGACATGGTCAAGAGCGTTTTTCAAGGAAGGGGTGTCTTTACACCTTTGAGTGTCTCGAGAGGAAATGTTTCGTTTATTTCCTTTTTCTCGAGAACTCCTTGATGAGGATTCTCCAATCGGGAAAGATGGTCAGCAGCGAGGTTCTCGGCTCCTTTTTTATCACGAATGATGATATCAAATTCTTGTAGGAGGAGAACCCAACGGAGCAATCTCGGCTTTGCGTCTTGCTTGGCAAAGAGATATTTTATAGCCGAGTGGTCCGTGTACACTATGCACTTAGTCAAGATTAAATATGGCCAAAACTTCTCAAACGCATACACCACGGCTAGTAATTCTTTTTCCGTTGTTGTGTAATAAGCTTGAGCTTCGGTCAAGGTCTTGTTTGCATAATGAATCGGCTGAAAATGTTTGGTTTTTCGTTGCCCCAAGACCGCACCTATTGCAAAGTCACTTGCATCACACATAAGTTCAAACGGTAGGTCCCAATCGGGGGCAACTAAAATGGGTGCTTCGGTAAGCTTTTTCTTGAGATTTTGAAAAGCTTCGATGCACTCATCGGAAAAGATAAATGGAGTCTCTTTTTCAAGAAGCGAAAAACCCCAAGAAAACTTTATCAATTCTCATTCTTCTTTGGCGACAAGGAAGGCTACCCCTGGGTAAAAGTACTAATCCGTCCCTGGGCCTACCTAACACAGATGTCCTTGAAATAGGGGATTGGTTGATCGGAAAGCTCGGGCAGGAGTAGGACATTCCATACAATTCCGATTCGCTAGCCTCTCAAATCCCATTTTTTCATCAGGGTGGAGCCTTAACCCGACACAAGATGGGACCCTATTAGGATAGTGGGCTTAGAACAAGACCCATCGGTGGATAAGATCACATCTTCATAACAAACAAAAGGTGTACACGTTCGGCCTCACTCAAGGTAATGGGCCAAACCTAACGAGTCCAAACAAATTGGCGTCTATGACGTCATAGGCATTCTTTCCGGGCGGCAAGACCACATTATTCTCGTGAAAGAGCGGCGTTATGACTCTTTCGCTCAGCTGCTCCTTTATGGTATTTGCGCTGTTGGGAGAGTGGTCATAGGCCTAGCTATCTTCGAGAAATCTTGAATGAATCTACGATAGAAGCCGGCATGACCCAGGAAACTCCGAACACCTTTAACAGTAGTGGGAGGAGGTAGCTTAGCAATGACGTCGATTTTAGCTTTATCGACCTCAATCCCACTCTTGGAAATCTTATGGCCAAGGACAATTCCTTCCTTGACCATGAAATGACTTTTCTCCCAATTTAGACTAAGGTTGGTGTCTTTACACCTTTGAAGCATTTTGTCTAAATTGGCGAGACACGATTCGAATGAATTCCCAACGACCGAAAAATCATCCATGAAGACCTCCATTGTTTTCTCGATCATGTCGTGAAAAATGGCCATCATGCATCTTTGAAACGTGCCCGGAGCATTGCACAAGCCAAAAGGCATGCGTCGATAAGCAAATGTTCCATATGGGCACGTAAAAGTCGTTTTTTCTTGATCTTGAGGATCGATGGGAATTTGGAAATAACCCGAAAAACCGTCAAGGAAACAATAGTATTCGTTTCCCGCCAATCTTTCGAGCATTTGATCCATGAAAGGTAATGGAAAGTGGTCTTTACGGGTGGCGTCGTTTAATTTCCGATAATCAATACAAACGCGCCAACCCGTTACCAATCGAGTCGGAATTAACTCGTTATCATCATTTTTGACAACCGTTATGCCACCCTTTTTGGGCACACAATGAACGGGACTCACCCAAGGACTATCCGAAATAGGGTAAATCAAACCAGCATCAAGAAGTTTAATGACCTCTTGCTTGATAACCTCATGAATTTTAGGATTTACCCGTCTTTGTTGTTGAACCGCCGGTTTAAAGTCATCCTCCATCAAAATTTTGTGCATACAAAATTCCGGGTTAATACCCTTAATGTCGGAAAGCCTCCAAGCAATAGCTTTCTTGTGTGACTTTAAAACCTTGAGGAGAGCGGTTTTGTTTTCCTCATTCAAGTCTTTAGCGATTATGACGGGAAACTTATCGTCCCCCTCCAAAAACGCGTACTCGAGATGAGGCGGAAGTTCCTTGAGTTCTACTTCAGGAAAGTCATCAGTTTCTTCAACATCTTTGACTTCTACATTATGAAGTTCTTTTGGAGGAAGAGATGAAGGATCATCATTGAGCAACTTCTCAAGGAGAAGTATGTCTTCCTCGGGATTGATAGAATCATAATAAACATGAGAATCACACGATAAACAAGCTTCGATTTCTTCCAAAATGAAGTCACCTCCCAAAAATGGAGTAAGAGACGGGGGAGAGACATCATTGGAAGGATTGATTGATCCTTGCACACTTAACACTTCTTCAATATGGTCATCGCATGCAAAATCGATGACATCAAGTCGGTTGATTTCTTCTCGTTCAAGGTCGAGAAGATCCTTAGAAGTGTTTTCAATGTTTATGATCAATTTCTCATCGCCAACTCTAAGAGTCATTTCTCCTTCGAAGACGTCGATCAATGCACGAGCCGTTTTTAAGAATGGTCTCCCCAAAATAAGGGGGACACGAGGATCGGCATCAAAATCGACGACTACGAAGTCGGCAGGAAAATGGAACTTGCCAACCTTCACAAAGACATCTTCAGCAATACCCTTCGGAACCGTAACCGAACGGGTTGCTAATTCGAGAGTCATTCGTGTTGGTGTAAGCTCAGGAAGTGAAAGTTTTTGCCAAATCGAGAAAGGCACGAGGTTTATGCTAGCGCCAAGATCGGCCAAGGCAAAGCATTCCTCAAGCTTTTGGAAATCACATGGAATGAGAAATTTTTCTGGATCTCCTAATTTTTCAGGAAGTTTCTTTAGGAGAACCGCCGAACAATTTTCGTTCAAACGAGTTTTGGTGAGTTCAAATAGTTTCTCTTTGTTACTTAGAAGACTCTTGAAAGTGGAAGCAAACTTAGGCATATAGAGAAGAGCATCCGCGAAACTAATGTTGAAGTGTAATTTTTGAAAAATTTCAAGAAACTTTTTCATTTGATCATTAGTTTGCTCGCGGAGTCTTTGATCATTTAACCGCGAAGGATATGGTATTGAAGCTTTTTGTTGAATGGGATTTTCCGAAGGTTCAAAAACAATTCCCGGTTTTGATTTGGTTTTTGGGACAACATGAGGTTGGATGTGTGCGGTACTTCGTGTACTTGTGATTTGCACCTTATCCTTTGTAGCCTCGTGTTCACGCTCCACTACCTTGGGAGGAGAAGAAGATGAGGTAGTAGGAACCGCGGGTCCATCATAAGAAACTCCACTACGGGTTGTGATCGCCTTTACATCGCCCTTCGGGTTGGCGATCGTGTTGCTTGGTAGCGTTCCCGATCCCGAAGGTCGATCATTTAAAGACTTCTTAAGTTCAGAAATCTGACCGATCAACAACCTATTGGTTTCTTCTTGAGCTTTCATAAATTGCTTCAACAATTCATCGGTTGATGATTGAGGTTGAGCAACGTTTTGATTTTGAGGAAAGTTTTGAGCTCGGTTGTTTTGATTGAAACCTTGATTTTGAAAATTTCCATGGTTTTGATTACCATGAAAATTGTTTCCTTGATTTTGAGAACCTTGGTTGTAATTTCCCCCTTGATTTTGATATTGGTTCATAGGGGCTTGAAATTGGTTTTGAACATTCGGGTTTCTTTGTTGTTGATTTTGATTGAATCTATTTGGATTGTTGGGTTGAGAAAAACCGGGTGGACCACTTTGGTTGTTAGTACGGTAATTTGGTTCCATTTGAGGACGGTATTGGTTACCTCCTTGATTAGGATTACCGACTATTGCATTCACTTTAAATGGATTGCCATCGGTGGCAGTACAATTGTAGTAAGCGTGTGGACCACCACAAGTAACACAAGTATCAACCTTTTTTACTTCAGCAGGTTGGGAAGAAACTTTCTTTGTTTTGGTGAGAACCAAAGCATGAATAGCTTCTGTGAGCTTGTCAAGTCTAGCATCGGTGCTAGATTGAGCCACGGGTGATGAGGAAGAAGGACCAACATTAATTTGTGAAACAACCGATTTGCTTCGTGGAATGCGGACCTTAGATTTATTTTCAATGATCATCAAAGCATCTTTGGTGGTTCGATTCAAGAAGTTGCCTCCCGCGGAGGCATTAAGAGAGTCTTGATCGACTTGGCTAACACCATTATAGAAAGTGTCGAGTTGCATTAACTCGGAGAAACCGTGATGAGGACATTTACGAAGCATGTCCTTGTAACGATCCCATGCCTCACCGAATGATTCATCAAACTTTTGAGTGAATTTCATGATCTCATTCTTGAGGGCGGTGGTTTTGGATGGAGGAAAGAATTCGTTCACAAACTTCTTAACCAAATCTTCCCACGTTTCAATCGATCGAGGGGGTTGTTTGTCTAGCCAATTTTTGGTAGCCCCATCGAAGGAAAACGGGAAGAGAAGAAGTTTGATAGCTTCCTCAGGGACATTTTTGCATTTGATGGTCGACGTGATTTTGTTGAACCATCGAATGTGATCTTGAGGATCGTCCCTCTCGAAACCATAGAATTGACGCGAGGTGACTATGTTAATCAACCCCGTCTTAAGTTCGAAATTGTCAGCCACGATGGCTGGAATGATGATAGCATCTCCGTATCCCTCGATGGGTGCTTGGAGAAGCTCATTCATAGTGGGCTCGGCCGCCATGATGGGAATAGTACGAAGCTCCGGTTCGACTATTCGATTGGTACGTCGTCGATTACGCCTTCTTCTTGGAATGTTATTTAACGATTACAAAAGACTCGTTGACGTAGACGAACGTGTGCGCATGCACCACAAAAAATATCAATTAAAACAATACCACTTTAAAGACAAGGGAACTTAAACCAATAATCAAGAACGCAAGGTCAACTTCTAAGGAAAAACGCACAAAGGAGCGGGAGAGAAGAATGGATCTCTCACTGGGCGAAGTTCGTTGGATCGCCACATACCGTTTCGACTCCTCTTAAAGTGTGATTCTCGTTTAGAAGTTTTCCAAAACGCAAGTGATACAAAGGCAAGTTTTGATCTTTTGTTTGGGAACTTATTATGGTCACACCCCCAGTTGGTAGGTGTTCTGCCTTGGTTTGCGGTGGTAAGATTTTAACGTTGTATTTATTAAACAATGAAACGGGAAAATCTTTTTGTGTTTTTAACTTTTATAGATATAATACATATACTAGAAACAAAAGAAAAAATATTTTTGGTTTTTTATACGTTTTATAAAAGCGTAACTTCTTGCGAAGGTTCTACAAGACTAATCGTCTAAACCTTATCGAGACTTTCGACACACAGCCTCCCCGGCAGCGGCGCCATTTGATTCGTTGTGTTTTGGTGTGTGTAAACAACAATTTATCAAAATATCAACAAACGTGAAGTTTAATTTGTCATGAGACAAATAAACGTGAAGTAATACGAGTAAACCGTTTAGGAAAACGATTACCTCGCAAAACTTGTGAAAGTGATATTCAAATTGTGAGACCGGGAAGTGATTTCCCGGGTCGTACCCCAACGAGGTGTGAATGGAAAGCTTCGAATGAGATTTGGATTAAAATCTTGTATGATTGGAAAGGTTATTTGGTTTTGCGATACGTTAAATTAACGAATTTGAAAATTAACGAACGAATGTAAAAGTAAATTAACCTAAGGCAACTAACAATCTAAGAAATTCCTAAAAACACTACGGGAAATCATAATTAGTTATCGGGAATCCTAAAACGTTAAACAAATTAAAAACGCAAACGTTATTTAAAAATAATGCGAGAGCGCAAAATAAAACACGAATTTTTAGTTCCAAACGTCCTACGGGGTTCTAATTAATTTTCTTACTTACTAAAATGCAAAAGAAAATTTTTGAAAAAAGAAAATTAATTTTTCGACAAAAATTCTATTTATTACGAATTTAAAACTAATTTACTCTAATTAAATTCTAATAAATATTAAAACTATTCCTAAAAATTTGAAACTTTTTTATAAATACTACAAGTTATTACAATGCTAAGAAAAATATAACAAAGATAGGTACAATGCAGAATAAGCACACAATAAGCTCTTAAAAGCTGTTAAGCTTATTGGTCTCAACCAAACAACTAGGGGTCACATGATAAACTTTGTAAAGTATAACCAATAAAAGACCCAAGGGCGACTGGTATGAGGCGTGTTTGTGTACTGAGTGGGCTGGGTTCGAATCCCACCCATGTCAGTTTTGAAACTTTATTTCCCTTTTTTTTTTTTTTATCTTTCCTTTCTCTCTTTTTTTTTTTTTTTTTGTTAAACAGACACAAACTCAGGTTTCTCTTTTTCTTGTAATCCAAAACTTATTTTAAATCAAAGTTACTCAGATTTGCAAAACTACTTGTGTGTTTACTACCAAGTTAAAACTATGAGTCCAAAAAAACTTTAAGTAACAAGCTCATACGGCTGCTGATGCAACAGTAGCAACAACAAGATTCGACAACAAGAATCTAAGCAGGAACAACAACTAAAAGTAATAGCAACAAGTAAATTAAGCAAGTATCTTAAGAACACGTAAAAAAAAAGTTTAGTAGCTGCAGTGTCCGAATAGGCCAAAAGAAGGCCCTAATGAGCAGTCTATATAAACAGATAAAAAGCTTAAGCCAAACACCCCTATTCTAACTAATTTCGACAGAAAATGTAGACTAATAAGAACTTAAGCCATGAAATACTTAACCTAATCAAATTACAGTTATAACACAAAGTTCAATTTAAACAAACAACAATAAATCACAATAAATAACCTTAGCACAAAATCAATAGTGAGACCTACTTGTTATCCAGATGTTGAGCAATTCTGAGAACCAATATTAAGAACAACCTACACGCCCCCATGGGCTCTAAACCAAATCCCATCCATGCTGCAATTGCTACTTTCACTCTTTTTTTCTTTTTCTTTTAGTAACACTTTTTTATTTTCTTTCAAATTCTGCTTATTATTTTTTTCTTTTTCACTCTAAAATTTTTGTAAGCAACTTAAATGAAACCACAGGACACCAATAAGGAAATTAAAAACAAGTAACTGTAAATGGATTAAAGCTTAAAAGATTTCTTTCATTGAACTTAACTGAAAATTACAAAAACTACTGACTTTTTAGAAAACATAAGAAATAAAGAAAAATAAGATTTGATGCCCTTAGGCTTACAACAATACCCTATTTATACTAAAACCTTGGAGGAGGTAGGTATGCTTGAGCTTCATCTTGTCTTCATCTTCAAACAGCCAAAACCCTATCTTTGTGCTTTCTTCAATAAATTTCCACCTTTGGATCAATCTAAAATTATCCCAGCCTTTAAATCAAATCTTGGCGCCCAAAATATGTTGTGGATTGCCACCATGGCATCTCTTGAGTGGTTGATGGTGTTAGGTACGAGTTATGTGGGATTAGTGGGATTGGGGGAAGAGATGGATGGTGATGGGGGGGATGGTGATGGTTGGGTTGGCTACTTAGAGTCACGAGGGGGGGTAGGGTTTTTTTGGGGAAGAAGACATAGCAGATATGTGGTATTGATTTGTTTGACTCCCTCCTTTTAGGTTTTAATAACAAAACAGATAAATCGTGGGTCTCTTTTTTTACTTGTGGGCTGGAATCAATTTTGGGCCAAGGGGAAGTTTATGATTGAATTGGTGGGCAGGTGTGAGTGTTTATATGGTTGAGTAAGATCCGTTTGTTATTTTATCTATGAAACCACAAGGACCAAATTTGTAACAAAGCTAAAAATTGAAGGACCATCTTTGCACATTTTTCAAACTTCAACTAAGGTTCAATTTTGTCAAGTGAGAGAAACCAAAGGACCAAAAATACAATTTTTCCGCATATGAAACACCAGGGATCAAAATTGCCAATTTGCCAAAGTATAAAGACCAATTGTGTAATTTTCCAATTCATTTTACCCAAAGATCATTTGTGATTCGTTTTGACTTTTAAAGAGCACGGGTTAACTTTTCTTTGAAAATGATTGACCAGGGACTAGTTTTGTAAAATTTTGAAAGTCGGGACCAATTATGTAACTTTTGTTCGTTTTTCATTTGTTTTCACTTGTTTTGCATTAGAAGCATATAAAATACGATCTTTGGGATTTTCTTCGCATTTTGGTGCGTTTTTTTAGTATTTTTGATCGTTTTGCAGCTCAGATTTGACTAAAAATGATGAGTATTTACACACTCATCATGGCTTCAGTGAGTGCTTCAATGCGGTGTTAGTAAACGTACGCCACAAACCAATTATAACTATGTTAGAATCAATCAGAGTTTTAGTGATGGAAAGGATGAATACAATGAGAGCATTAATGGAAAATTGGACTGGAGATATTTGCCCAAATATACAAAAGATATTGGAAGCTTCAAAGGATCAACAAAGGTATGAAATTGATTCTTAATTTGTAAATGTTAATTACTTTGAAATTAAAATAATGTAAATATTCCATTTGACTTTGTAGATTTTGGCATGTTATATCATGTGGTGGGAACGTATTTGAAGTGAGGAAGGGGTATTATTCATTCCGGGTTGATGAGCCTAAGAGAACATGTTCTTGTCGAATGTGGCAATTATCAGGTTTGCCCTGTTCCCATGCCATAGCATGTATTTTCAAACTGAATAAATTTTCCGAGGAATATGTCCCAGATTGTTTCAAGAAAGATAGGTGTTTGTTAGCGTACAGTCAGTACATGAAACCCGTAGATGGCATTGACTTTTGGCCTGATTGTAGTCACCTATCTAGGATATTGGGTCCCTTGCCTAAGAAAATGCCCGGTAGGCCTAGAAAGAAGAGGGTGAGGGCTAGCCATGAACCAAGGTCAACCACTAAGATTAGTAGGGCTAGAGTTGCTATGACCTGTCATAATTGTGGACAAACTGGTCATAACAAAAAAGGATGTACAAACCAAGCAATTCCTGTAGTAGCTAAAGAAAAATCAAAGGGTGGAAGGCCTAGGAAGAAACAGTCCACTCAGAATGATGTAGTTGGTGGTGATGATGTCCCTGTCTTTGTTAACAATGCTATTAATGAGTTTGAAATGGGAGCTTCAAATATGAGAGGGAGGTTCAATGATGGGAGGGTGTTTTTTATGGGCACAAGGAATAAGAGAGGTGGTAGTTCTAATAGGGGTCATTTGAAAATGAGGGGTGGCAAAACAACATCTGGTAGATTAATTCCAGCCGAAAGACTTGGTAGAATGGGTACATGGTTAGCAATGGATGGCGGCAGTTCTGACACCATTGAGGAAGAACAGCAGTTTAATGACTCTACAACAGCCAATAGGAGACAACCTTTTATAGGTGACAACATAGCAGGTAAGATTTCAGTTCACATCAAACTTGTCGTATATAATACATACCTTTGTCTAACATTATATTTCAATGTATGCAGCTACACAGCAATCTCAAGTATGTGGAAAAGCTGCAGTCTCCAACATTGTTGAAACCAGATCCAAGAAACATCAAAGAAGTCAGATAGTTGAAGTCAGACCAAGCAAAGCCGCAAGAACTACAACATCAGGAAGGGGTGGTAACATTAGAAATATAAACAGTCAACGACAGACAAGATCAGACCAACCTCAGCCAGTGCAGGTACCAACAACATTAGCTACTCATGGTTCACAACCAGTTCAGGCTCCAAGACCAAGACAAGCAGCAGAAATGCCACCACCCAGAACCAAAAGTCAAAGAATCCTTCAAAAGAGATTGTCTGCACCCATCACAGGTCCTGGTTCAAGTAAGGGCAATAACATTGTCCTTGATTAGTCTCCCAAAGGACTTGTAACACTGCACAATGTGCAGAAAAAACAGTAAGTAGTATCATGTTTATGTAAAATTATTCTGCCCTATTTTGTTCATGGGAGGGCCATAGTATTGTGCAGTTGAAACTAAAATAGTGCAGCATGTATGCCCACTATTCTCTTGTGTAAGATATGTTCAATAGTGATGCCAGTATGGCCACTATTAGCCCCTATTTTGTTCACTGGGGGGGGGGGGGGCTTAGTAAAGTTAGGGGGTCAAAGTAACATAGTGCAGCAGTTATTGCCGCTATGTTATTCTGTAAGATATGTAAAATAGTGTTGCCATGATGGCCACTATTCAGCCCTATTTTGTTCATTGAAGGGCTTGGTAGATGATGTAGGATGTATGTGTTCTGGTTCTAACATTGTAATGTGCTACTGCACTAACAATTTATGTTATGAAAGAACACTATTTCATATATTGTTGTATATGTTTTGGTTATAATAGTAGCAACAACATGATACAAATGCAGTCATTTGAATATGACAATTCATTGTCCAACATAAGAACATAAATGGTCAAGGAAACAGATAGCATAACATAATAAACAAAAAAGCAATGCATTCATAACAACATAGAATATAAGAAACTGCAATTCATTCATAACAACATACAATAACAACTGCAATCCCATAATAGAAACATACAAAATAAAGAGTACAACTCCACTTTGTTCCATTTCTAAGTAATACAAATTAGTGGTTCACTGACATAACAAAGACTGCTCCAATCAACACCATCAACACAATGATCAAACATGTGGAACCTATAAAGAAGGTGTCATAAACTTTTGCCTTGACCTTCAATTCATTCATTTCTTTGTAAATCATTTCCATCGTAACTACATCAGTTGGTTTCTTTCCCATTGCATTATGAGCATGATCTAAATGGCAAATGTCCTCCTTCTGTCCAACCCACTCTTGAGCATCATCCTGGTGGGAAAGGCTATGTAACTTGAACTCCAAACTCTGGTTGTCCTTATACAGCCTATACATTAGGTCTTTGTAGTATTGAGATGGCAACTCATCATCAAGAAATCCATAGACTTCACATTTGTTTTCTTTACCCTAAAAGGATGTTGTATATCATTAATCAAAAGCAATTCCAAATATACGAATTCTAATCTTATATTTACGGGGTTGGTAACTTACACGGGTGGGACATCCTTTGAATCTTCGACCTGGATTGTCCGGAGTCCATGACACTTGTTCATAAATTGGAAAGTTGCAAATACAGTGAGACATACGAGCAATCTCCTCCTTGTTGTACCTTCTACGATAATAACGTGAGGTGGAAGAGGATGAAGCCATGGAACATCTGGATTTGGAGTTTTGTTTGGTAATTTTATAAAATGGATGAAGTAGGTTTAGGGTTCATCAAGTTGGACCACAACTAGATGAAAGAGTAAAGTAGCAAATTATTTTTTTGTGTTTTGAATTAAAAAGGAGATGTGAAAAAAAAAAAAAAAAAAAAAAAAAAAAAAAAAAACCCACGTGGATTCTACCGGCTGAGGTGGAGCAAACCGGCTGGGGAAGTGTCAAAACACCCCAAAAAGGACAAAATAGTCGACTTTCATTAGCAGATAAGCGATTTTTGTTGTACAATACTCAAAACTAATATTCTTGGCAAGTATCATACGTTTTCAAAGAATTAACCCTAAATTAAATAATGATTAAGATGACTAACAGCATTGTCTGATTTAGTGTCTATATTTGAGTGAGTGGAGAATGGATAAACTAAAAAGAAAAATAAAAATAAGAAGAATAAAAAAAGTTTTCAGCTACACATTTCAAATGAAGAAGGAGAATTTCATGAAAGATGCCTCTTGTTTTGTAGGTACATCTGAAATGTATGGCCGTGGTTATTTCTCATCCTTCTCATTTTTTTTTTACTTATTTGATCCTTACTCCTCTAAGTGACAGTAGTTTCTTGGTTTGTGAAAAAATAAAATTTAAATGTGTAGATATTTATCTTCCTCAGAGCAAAGGGTAAGTTGACAGTGAGTTAAAACTTAACTCACTGTCATGTCAGCGCCACATCAGCTTTTACCTTTTAACCTTAACTCATGACTTTCCACCATGGTAACATAACTCACCTCCACCCCAATTATTTTCAATTTCAATCCTAAATTTTAGCAAATACTTCATTTAAAACTAACATAAATATTTATAAAACACAAATTACATTAACTAGTATACTTAACCACAAATTACATTAACTACGATAATTAAACATAAAACATCTTAATTAAACTATGATAATTAAACATAAAACTACGAATCAAGAAAATGATTCAGTCTATGACATAGCCCTCGTCAGTCGAATAGGAGGCACTGGAATCGTCCTCACTCGATGGCATACAGTTTAATCCCATTTTCCATCGCCATTCTGCTCGACGGTTTCTCCGATCCTGTTTAGCTTTTGCTCGAGCCTCATGAGCTCTTGCCTGACGTTCTTCCTCTACTTGAACCTCTAACAAGACTTGCATATCTTGCTCGTTAAGTTCTTCATCAGTTAACCCAAATGTATTGGGTTGGTTTTGTGGTGGATAGTTTGCCGGTGGATTGTATTGGGGTGGATTGTTTACCGGTGGAAACAGAACTTCCGGTGGAGTGTTTTTTGGTGGATTGTCATATTGGAAGATGGGAAACAGATCTTGTGGTGGATTGTTTTGTGGTTGATTGTCGTATGGGAATACAGGGAAAAGATCTTCGGGTGGGGTGTTGTAAACTGACTCGTTATCTGGTGAATTGTTGTGAGACATTGTTTTGAGAGAATTGTTTGTGAATTATGTATGATTTGTGTGTAAATTGTGGGTGTATTGTGAGCATCTGGGAATGGCTATTTATAGGGGCGTTGTCTGGATTTGAAATTTAAATTTATCCCGCTCTTGTTTTTTGAATTTGAATTTTAAACGTTTATCCGCTCTCCTTTTTTTTATTTGAATTTGAATTACACACGTTTTTTATTGAATTTGAATTTTAAATATTATCCCACCCTTCAGTTTGAATTTGAATTTTAAATACTATCCCGCCCTCCAGTTTTGAAATTTGAATTTCTAAACACCCCTATATAAAGCATACCATAACATACTATTTTGCACACACATCACTTTCTAAACAAGTTTACAAAGGCTAATCGTTGGTCCGTTGAAGAAGAAAACTTGTTAGCCGACATGTGGCAAATCGTTCACGAATTTCATGACGAATCCGTTTTTTGAAATGAGGTTACAGAAAGGTTCAACAACCAATCTGACGGTCCTTTTCGTAACAAGAAAACCCCCCTCCCCTTCGGATTCCATATCTCTTTTGACTCTATATATGTGGGCACCTGATATCGTCGGATAACGGGTAAGTGGGCAAGAATGAATAGTGAATGTCAAAAATTCAATGATATTTACTTGAGCGTGCAGAGATCGAAAGATTGCGTGCGATGCCTCAAGACCATCCGGCTATCACAGTCGGTCTAGAAACTCTAATAAGAAACGATGAAACAGATCTGCAACTTCATGTCGCCTTGAAGATGGTTAGGGAACAAGTGTTGCAGGTGTGGGAAGAGAAGTCAGATCTCATCGACAATTACCAGTCTATATAAAAGCTTTATGGCTATCGTTGCATGCTCTATGTATTCGTATTGTTTGTATTCAATAATGATTTTTAAGTAATGGTTTGATTTTTAAAACATAGGGGGTGTTTTTGTTAATTTTGCATTTTTAATACAAGGCACAAAGTGATTTTTTTTTTTTTTTTTGTTTTTTTTTTGTTTTTGTTAATGGAAATGCAGCTTAACGCTGCGTTAAGCTCAAAACACAGCACGTTAACGTGCTTTTGACTTTTATACCCGGTAAGTTAATGCATCGCGTTAAAGATGTGAGTTAAGTTATAACGTGGGGCTCTTGGGCAACTTATCGTGTGCTCTCAGAAGAATAGATAACCAACACAAAATATATTTAATTTTGCATTGTCCTCAAGAAGATGAACTCAACGTAAATAATAAATTGCCATTATGCAAGAAAGGACCGAACATTCAAATATGGCCGGTGGCATCATGGTCCACAAATGCCGATCATCTAGTGTTACACTATGTTCTCAAGTTGATGAAAAGGAGTGAAAGAAAGTGAAAGTGAAGAAATGTAAAAATGCTCATGTTCTCAAGTTTTTTTTTAAGAATGAAAGTGAAAGGAATGGAGTGAAAGTGGATGAATTTTAGCTTTAAAACTTTCACCCCACTTTTGGGGTGAAACATCACTTTACTTCCTCTCCTTTTCTTTACTTCCTTTTTCTTTACTTCACTTTCACTTTCTTCTTAATTTTTTTTTGAGAACACAGTGTAAAGTTTTCAATCAAAGGCCATGATGATGATGACGTGTTATTTTCCAAAAGTGGGCCCGTAACATAATATTTTAGTTGCAAGTTTCAGGCAAAAAAGATTGTTGTCACAAATACAATGGATCATATCTCATTTCGATTCTTTGACATGAGTTACAGCTCGTGAGTTTGGGACCCATCGTACCATCTTCTGATTTGCCACATGGGATTACACTCAATTTCTCAATTCATGTGCTTTAATAGTACTTTTGTTTAGAGCACAACGGTGTTGTATTAAGTTTTTAACTTGATTATGCTGTAACACCGAATTTAACAGTATTGTTAGAACACCCAGCCGGTGTTGCCAAATTTAACATAACAACATTGTGATTCAGAGAATAAGGAGTACTATAATGTAATTTGGCCGGTGTATCGTTTTCTCTCTTATATCACTTCTTTGTCAAAAATTTTCTTGTAAAGTTCTGTTGTGACCTCGAACCACTTTTGCAACATTTAATATTTATTTTTTAACTAACTACACACGTCCATAGGCGGACGCAGATCTTCCATGTTGACTGATGCTGATCGGGAGAGGATGTGGGACTACGGCCTACACCACTGACGCTCTTGGCTTCCCAAATTCTCCTGTTTGAAAATTCTGATGTTTAATATTAGAACATAACAATGCAGTTGTGGTTATATTAGCATTTGGTTTAACTTTTTCTACGCTGTGAAACTAATACAAAATCGATGTCACTCATCTTTTTTATTATGATGATCGTGATACTTGGTGGAAGCCTTTTTTTTTTATTTTTTATTTTTTATTTATTTATTATTTATTTATTTATAAATTGAATATGGATTATCTGATCCTAAAAATTGCTATATATGATTAAAAGGAAGTGAGAAAGGTAAAAAGACTTATGCTTAAATTTGATGCATCAATTAAAGTCCAAATCGAAAGGTTAACATCTTTGTATGTGTTTTATACCCCGAGACATTGAAACATGCAATTTAATTTGATTGATACATAAATAACTCATCTTTGTAAAGACTAATAACAGACGGTTGATCCTGTATGTATACATGCAGTAGTAACCACGTCTACAGAATACAGTAGTAGTGTAACATTGTCTTGATGTACTTGGTGCATGTGTTTCTTCTAAACAAAAGAATTTATGTACCCCTAACATTTTTAGATTGTACCTTTGAGACATCTTTTTAAATATTTATGTCTGTTGCTCTGTCTATTTACTGTATATCTTAACTATTTAGATCTACAAATTATTTCATATTTTTTATTTGATGTAGCAAATGCCTTAAAGTGATAACTTATTTTTGAAATCATAGTAACTTAGTAAGCATTGGAGGTCTATAAATAGGTCTCATATGCTTCATATTTCACTCACTCCACTTTCAAATTATCAAATACAATCTTAATTACTTCTCTCATTATTCATATCTTTCCAAGTAATCCCAATGGCAACAGTTGAGGTACTGTCTACACCATCACCTTACTTTTTATCTTCATTCTATACCAATTGATTGATTCAATGTTAACTTTTTTTCATATAAAAAGTATATATACTTTAATGGTTGATCCATGCAAGGTTTCAATACTATGCATTCATGCTAAGGAGTTGATCGATCGTGTACAATATTAGTGTATTTGTGATTTAGCAGTGAGCCAGTGACAAAAACTATGGTTGTATTTAACTACTTTTCTTAGTTGGTTACATATGTGTCCACACTTTAGAAAAGCTTGTAAAGCAATATCATCACTGAACTAGGAAAAAAAACGGCTAAGACAACCTAACTTAGAGTTGAATTGCTTCTTATCATTTTTATTTTGGCCTACATATTGTATATGAAGTTAATCTTTCACATCGTTCATAAAATTCTAATGATGTTTGTTTCAGGTTGAGTCAGTTGCAAACACTTTGCCGGAGAATGTTGAAAACACCCCAAAAGTTTCATCAGAAGTAGAGTCATCACCACCTGCTCCAGAGCTAGTGGTGGAGGAGCCAAGAAAAGAACCCGTTGTGGATGCTCCCACACCAGTGGAACAGCCACCAACTACTGAAGTCCCGGTTGAAACCGAGACTAAAGTGGTAGAGGAGCCAGCAGAAGAAGCCATGGTTGATGCTCCTGCCTCAGCTGAGGAGGCACCAACCACTGAAGTCCCAGTTGACACCGTAACTAAAGTGGCAGAGGAGCCAAGAGAAGAGACCATGGTCGATGCTCCTGTCCCAGCTGTGGAGGCACAAACCACTGAAGTCCCGGTTGAGACCGAGACGAAAGTGGTGGAGGAGCCTAAAAGTGAGGTAGAAAATCCAAAGACAGAGCCAGAGGCAAATCCAGAAGAAGTGAAGGCAGTTGAGGAAGTCAAAGAAGAAACCCCTGTCGTAGAAGAGACTTCGGTAACGACTGAGGCAGCCTTGGAAGATGCTCCAGTGGTGACTAAGGAGGCCAAAGAATCAGTGGAGGAAATTGAAAAACCAGCTGAGGTTGTTAACACTACTGAAGTTGCAAAAGAAGAGTGAACAAAGGATTCAGAATTTGGATGTTAAGATTATTGTACTTTCTATTTTTAGCATGGTCTAATTTTGCTCTCTATTTTGTTAAATCTTTCAATCAAAAGCCAAGTGGCAAGAAATGTTTGGATAAAAAATGTGGAGCACCACTTCAGGTTTTCACTTTAATTCGAAGAGGTTTAAGTTTAATGTGTTCTAATTTCCTGGTGTTTGTTTAATTCCACCATAGTAAAAACTTAGAGATATCCATGTTATGGGTAAAATAAATAATTAGCTAAAAAGAAAACATGTAGAAAAGATTAGAGATCAAACACATTGAAAGTCACAAAAAATGTAATTTTTGCTCCCCTAAATGATTTTGAAACATAGTATATGCAGAAAAGCCTAACTGCATTGTTGAAGAATTATAAACTGACATGAATCTGCAAATACGACTGACTGATAAGTTTATAATGAAACAGTTAGCATTGTTGCCATCGGTAGTCTAAAAAGATGCTATAAGGCGAAAATTGCACCAAATTTGTGGGCGACATGGTCCTGTCTGATGAAATTAGGCAGTGTTTTATCATTGTCATTGACAGGTAAGTAGGAACACATTTGATATAAGCTTGTGTGAGAAGGTAGAAGATTGATAGTAGATTATTATTGTAATCATAATTACTGCGCCGATTATAAATCAAAAATGGACAAAATGGTGTTTTGCTGGTCAACCCAACCCAACCCAACCGGCCTGTGTTGACCTGTCCTATGAATTAGCTATTTCAGCCAAACCCAAATCAACCCATCCGAAATAATCTTACAGGAATAGCAGTTTCACTCCCAGACAGCATCCATTAAAATCTACAAGCTCCATGATTTAAAAACACATCTTCTGGATTCTTTTTAACCAAAATCTACAAGCTCCAAGATCTAGAAACTAATGGCTTTCAGCTACACAATAATTCCATTGCTTGCAAGATATATGAAATAAATGCATGATTGAAGGTAATAACCAACATGTGCCTTGCCCGTAAAAGTAAAATTAAAATACTCAAGGTGTCACCTTCGATGCTGCAAAGACACATTAACTAGCATTGCTCAATATTCAATAACCAATAAGTCTTTCGCCTAGATGTATCCGAACATGTGATGTCAACCAAGTTTTTTATTTCATGCCCCCAACAAAGACTAGGTGTATGGGTAAAGATCATTTCACTTTACAAAAACTTGTCAAGATTAATGCAACAGATGATGCCATAACTAGATCTGGATTTGAGAAAATAATAATAATTCATATATTTCAGAGCATGACAATGGCGATTTGCATTAAAAGATTGGAAGACAACTGGAAAATGTTTTATTAAAAGATAGGAAGTACTTCTTGATAAAAGAATAAGATGACGGTGTGTAACATGAGATTACTAGGTGTATAATAATGTGGGAATACATTAGTGTACATAACCCACCACATAATCACAACCAACCTCTGCAACACACTATATGAACATCCATATTTGATTGTGATACACAACCATCACTACTTTGACACAAAATCAGGTAGGCCTTTAATACCGCATTTCAACAACAGACCGACAGCACCAATGAGGGACACAATACTAGAGTGTAAAAGATCAGAAAGGGGAATAAATTTTCTGATGTTTGGGAAAACAAAAAACCAACTCATGAAGAACCCAACCACAGATTACTAACCCATCCCCACAGTCGGGCATGAAGAAATCCACGTCTTTGGTTTTTGAAAATTCATACCCGCAATTAATTTCCTAATATCCAGACAATCAATATAAACACACCCTAAAAGCCATAGAGCATGCAAACCACACCCTGACCTCAGATCACTTATCTAAATCTAAGATTCATCAAAACTTCATACACAAGAAGCCTAACTCAAGAACAAGCAAACAAAACACCATGATATCAAAGAGGGCATCGACCCACAGAAGACGACCAATCTTGCACTCTCTAAAAACCTTCCTAAATTCTGACAAACTCATATTCCTATAATTGAATAAAACCTGCTAAAGCATCGATAACTGAACACAATATCCAAATCCCTAAATGTTTTGCTAGCATACATATTTGGACAAGCTACACAAGAGTAATTTCTAAGAACTGACATGAGGTTGTGCAACTCCAAATAATATAAAACTAAAGCCTGGGAATTTTAAAACAATAGCTGATACTTCAATTTCCAACCATGCATTGATATTACAAATCATACCATTAGTACTGTTTCGAATATGGATTAACACTATCTATATATCGATTAACATCATTCTTCATAAAAACAGAAAGAAAACACAATACAAACTAAAATTCCACCTCATACGCAAGCACAGGACCACCAAACACAGGATCCTTAGAACCCACCACGCAGACGGAGAACAAGGTGAAGGGTCGACTCCTTCTGAATGTTATAATCAGCGAGAGTACGACCATCTTCCAACTGCTTCCCAGCAAAGATCAACCTCTGCTGGTCTGGTGGGATCCCCTCTTTGTCTTGAATCTTTGCCTTCACATTATCGATTGTATCTGAGCTTTCAACCTCCAAGGTTATTGTCTTTCCAGTCAACGTCTTGACAAATATCTGCATTCCTCCCCTCAACCTTAGTACAAGATGAAGAGTCGACTCCTTCTGAATGTTGTAATCAGCCAAAGTACGACCATCTTCCAGTTGCTTTCCGGCAAAGATCAACCTCTGTTGATCTGGTGGGATCCCTTCCTTATCCTGAATCTTGGCTTTGACGTTATCAATTGTATCCGAACTCTCGACCTCCAAAGTGATGGTCTTTCCAGTCAATGTCTTGACAAATATTTGCATTCCTCCTCTTAACCTCAGAACCAGATGTAGAGTTGACTCCTTTTGGATGTTATAGTCTGCAAGGGTTCGGCCGTCCTCAAGCTGCTTTCCGGCAAAGATGAGTCTCTGTTGATCTGGTGGAATCCCTTCCTTGTCTTGAATCTTAGCTTTGACATTATCGATGGTGTCAGAGCTTTCAACTTCCAACGTGATAGTCTTTCCAGTCAAGGTTTTCACGAAGATTTGCATGCCACCACGGAGACGGAGGACCAAATGAAGAGTAGACTCCTTCTGGATGTTATAGTCAGCAAGGGTTCGACCGTCCTCAAGCTGCTTTCCAGCAAAGATAAGCCTCTGCTGATCTGGCGGGATACCTTCCTTGTCTTGAATTTTAGCTTTAACATTGTCAATGGTATCTGAACTCTCAACCTCGAGAGTGATTGTCTTACCGGTGAGAGTCTTAACGAAGATTTGCATCTGTATATAAAAGAAACCAATAATATCATAAGAGACCCTAATCAACAACAAACGTTCATGTACACCAAGGAACTAGAACAGAGCAATCTGATTTGAATATATCAGATATTTATTCCTCTGACTAGCCAAACTACATTAATAATCTAACGATTTCATTCACAAAACAATCAACTCCAAGATCAAAATCAAAACATGTTCTAAAAGAGCATTGATTGTCATGCCTAAACATATTGGTGACAGCACGGGCCACTTTTTTACAAACGACCACATGGATTTAGGCACAAAATTAGTCACGTGTGTTTTGGCCTGCGTCATTTTCCAGTTAAAAAAAATGCATCTTAGAAATCTTTAAATTGAAACCAAAACACTACCAAGTACCAACCAATCGAAATAAGGCCAAATCACACGAAAAGGTACCAAACCTTGACAATTAATCGATTCCATACAATTTGGGGGTGTTTGTTTTGGCTTATATAGCCGGCTTATAGCTTATTTGGTTACATAAGCTCACTTTTTGTGGCTTATTTTGAAGCTTTTCGGCTTATATAAGTTCATTATGACATAATAAACTTATATAAGCCCAAAAGTTTCAAAATAAGCTTATGAAACATAAGCCCAAAATCAAATAAGACATAAGCCGGCTATATAAGCCTGAAACAAACACCCCCTTAAGGATTCCATAAACCGATATGATATAACACATCTTTCCAGCAAAAAACGAATCATACATAATCACCACATAATATCGTAAGAAAACTAAAGAGGAATAATCATCAACAATTTTTCATCTATCCAAACAAAATAACGAAAAACAAGGGATCAATAAAAACGATAATTAAATAAATCGAATGGAAACAACAACATATAATTGAAGAATGAATGAATTAATACCTTGAGAATGAATTGATGGCTTCAGAAATTACTATTAGGGTTTGTTTATCGAGAGAAGATTGATTGATTTTGTGATTGTGAAGAAACAAGCTTTGCTTTAGGGTTGTATTTATAGGGTGAGAAGAAAAGAAGGGGAGTTGGACAAGATATTGGATTAGTTTTTTTCCGCACGTCAACGTTGAGAATTTGATGCTATTCTTCTTCTATTCGGGATTGGGACCCCACATTCTAGATCAATCTAGAAGTATTAAGGGTGCCTTTGGTTTCACGTTGAGGATGACGGAAAACAATTTTTTGTTTTGATTTGTTTATGTCAATGTTTTAAAACTCGTGGTTTTAGTTCACTTGGTCGAGAAAGTATTAAGGGGGTGTTTGGTACGAGTGAATCACAGAGAATGGAATTGTAGCAGAGAATGGAATTGTTAAGAAAGATAATCACCTTATACAATGAGAAGAAATTAAGTTGTTTGGTGAAACCAAAGAATTGAGCAAGTAATGTGTTAAAAGATTGATTATCTCGTTTGGCAACACAAAAGAATGAAATATAATGCAATAGAAATCAAAAGAATAACTATTTGGATGATGATGTAACCAGTAATTTTGTTATTATTCAAATTCGACTACATCTTTTCATGGTGTCGTTTTACAAAATTTTGAAACCACATTTCCAGCAAAATGTGATCACTGAAATTACGATATCCACAATAATATAACAATTGAAAATCAAGCAGTCTTTCATCTTCATACGTCCAAGGCCGCGTGAATCGGCGAAAGTCGTTATACAGCCTATACCTGCAATATCCGAAAGTCCAAAAAATGCAGACACCAATCAATTAAGCAATCAATATAGACCATGTACAAAAAAAATATGCTGACTATCCTCATCACAAACATGACAGTCAATCATTTTGTAGCTTAAAATTACAATGATACATATAATGGCCTTTAAATATAACTGCTCCAACATATGAATAGCAATATAATAATAACAATTAAAATTAATGCTCAACAAATTCTTGTCTATATGTTCATGTGAACATCGAGATTTATGAAAATCTCAAATTAAAATGAAGGATAAAAGTACCTATAAATGTCGATGATGTCAGGCCATCATAGTCAGTGGTGAAAGCTAGTTGGAGAAGATGTTAAGAGGAAATTTAATAACCAGAGTGAAAAGATTGTTAATTGTTAGGGCTAATGTAGTTTTCCCCAATTGAGAAAACATGTGCAATGCACGTGTATTTTTTACCATGTAGGTCCGCTTTTTTTACTACCCTCCCTGATTCTCACAAGAATGAACCCGTGAATCAGTTGTGTCTAATTTGTCTATTCTCACCATTCTTCAGTTTTTCTAAAGAATTAATTAGGTGGAAAGGGAATGCCATCTTAATTCTCTAATTCCATTCTCCGTGCTCACCAAACACTAAGAAACACTCTCATTCCCTTTCTTTGCTTTCCATTCCATCGTACCAAACATCCCCTAAGTGCTTGTTTAGTTTGTGAATAGGTTTAGGATTTGAATTTCGTTTCGGATTTGGATTTATATTTGGGTTTGGATTTTGAGTGAAAAAATATGTTATAATGTATAAATAAATTTAATTAATAAATTAAATATTACATAAAAAATAACAATTTATTTGAAAATAAAAATAAAGAAATAAAATAATAAAATAAAGAAGTGAACACATTTATGAGTAAGAAATTACAATAGTCAACAATTACATAAAAAATACTACGTAACAATTTATTTCAAAATAAAAAAATGAAATCAAACAATAAAATAAAAAAGTAGACACATTTGTGAGTAAGAAAATTACAGAAGTCAACAATTACATAAAAAAATAACAATTTATTTGAAAAAAAAATGAAATAATAAAAGAAAGAAGTAGACACATTTGTGAGTAAGAAAATTACAAAAGTCAACAATGACGGCAAGATTGTCACAAAACCAAAGGAGTCGGATGGTATTGTCAAATACATTATCCGAAGGTATTATTTACTATTTCGTAACCCAGATCTCGAAACAAACAATTGATTTTAAAAAGAATTCCATTCTATGATTCTATAGGCACAAAACAAACGGCACCTAAGTGTACTTTTCGTCAAAACAATGCTAAGCACGTACCTTTTTTTGTTTTAATCCGTTTTTGTTTTGTTGAACTTATCTATTAAACTTAAGATATGATAAAAATATAAACTTTAAATCTTTTAACTGCAAAAATTTTACTTTTTTATCAAGAAAGTCTTGGTTTTCGTTTTCAAGCTACGGTTTAACAAAAAGTGAACACTTTTTTGACACCAAAATCAATATATCATCATGTACAAGCACTGATACCAATTATAGGAACCTTTGTATCAAAATCATGCGCACAAATGATAAGATATTACACGATTTAGAGTAAGAAAGCTAGAGAGAGAAGTAGAGAAAATGGTGAAACCTATTATATATCAAAACACATATTATAAGTTCACACAAGTTTACACATCCTCTCCATGTGAGGAGAGGGTTTATATCTTCCTTAAAGTGGGCGTATTAGGCCCTAACGGGCCTATTACATGGACTAACTTTATACTAACTATTACATATTACATGAGTCTAATACAAAAGTAAGATCGCCACTTCCGATCGTAACAAACCTTTTCTTTTTATAAATTCAAAATATAGAGCTAGAGAAATTTCCTACATATAGATGAACATTTATTTTCTAGTATTTCCTTTCTCTTAAAATAAATGTTCACTTTTATATTGTACAAAGTTTTACTACCTCCGTCTCAAAATTTAAGTCCAGGTTGACTTTTTAAATCCGACTTTGCCACAAATATTTTTATTTTTATTATATAATATTTGATGAAAATTATATCATATGAAAATATATTTAAAACACAATACATTTATATGTTTTGCATCAAGTATTATGTAACACAAGCAAAAATATTTAAAATCAAACTTGGATTCAAAAAGTCAAACTAGACATAAATTTTGGGACAGAGGGGGTATAAATTAACACTAAATACATTTTCTACAAAACTAATATATCATTGAGATGAGATCAACATACATCAAAAATTCTATAAAGATTCAATGAACAAATCAGTCATTTACTTTTCAAAAAAAAAAAAAAACACTTTCCACCTTTTTCTTAAAAATAAAATATCTTGTAATCGGTAAATCATTAAGCGACAGAAATACACCATCGCAATGATTTTTTTTTTTTAATCTTTCAGTAGAAAGACACTTCGATATACTTTTGATGAACCCAATTTTTGTGTTTCTTTTTTCAGAGTAAAAGTTTACGCAAGAAAAAATGACATGTGATTTGTTTTTTTTTTTAATCACGTTTCATTTCACCAATCACATGTGATTTTTCAAGGCTTAAATTTCAACTCTTTACGAATCATATGCGATTTTTCAGAACGTAAATTTCAATACTCAAACAAAACTCGAAAGAAAAGTTCACTGAAATTATATATAAGTGTCTATTTTTAGAAAAATGATTTAATTATCATTCCGATGGTATTATTTGTTTCGTGTAACAATTAATGGTTTGTGAGATATTTATTTCTTATTTAAAAAAAAAAACTGAAAGTGTGTGTGTGTTTTTTTTTTTTTTATTTTTTTTTTTTTATTTTTTTTTTTAGTTTGATGAAAAAATTAGTGCCTAAGATTTGATCATTATATTTTTAAAAAGTCTGATTTTATATGGAGGTAAAATTATTATTATTAGTTTTATTTTTTTATTTCTTTTAACTATAAGGTTGGGGGTAGAAGATAAGGTAAAGGATGAGAGTGGAATGAAGGAATGAAGTAAAAAAACCTCCATTTATAGCTTAAGAAAAAGATCTCGCCTCGCGAGTACGGCGAACCTACTATACTAAAAAATGATTGTTTGTTTGAACAAACTTGGCGACCGTATAACAAATTGTTGCCTATAAGTGCATACTTTATTAACATGTACATCAGCTTACACAGCTACAACCAACCTGTGGCACCCACAATTCAATCCTTGCAAGTTGAAACATATAATAAACAAGTATTTCTTAACATATTAAAATGGGTAAATTACACCGTTCGTCCCTGAACTTCACCCCGTTTTCATGATTCCCCGTTTCGATTTTGTGGCGTACAGAGTACCTGAACTTGCAGAACGGTGCACGTTTGATCCCTCGAGCCCCATTATGGCTAACACCAGTTAAATGTCTCGTTAAGTGCCTTGTGAAGTTACTAAAATGCCCATTCTTCTTATTTTACAAACACTTATAACAAACAATCACGATTAAAAAAACACACACACATAATTTTAATTGTTCTACCGTAATTTTGTATTATCTTTCTGATCTTAACAAAAGTTATTTTGATTGTTTCTTCATGGGATGATCATAAATTCATGTTGTTGGATCGATATATACTCTGATCAAACTACTTTGTAGCTTGTAATAGGTTTAACAATCTTGAATAACTCCAAAACTATTAATAATGAAACACTGATGTAACTTTGTAAAGTATGCGGAATCTACTAACACAAAGCTAAGAAGAATAACTTTATATTAAACCAAACTTTGAACCTGCTTGACAACACAGATTCACTAACAAACTCTAATCACTAAATAACTCTAATATCGTACGTATGCATATATGTCTAATACCACCATAGGGATCCTTTTATAGGCATAAGGAAAACCCTAAGTCGGTTTACAATCCTTGTACGACAAGTAAACTAATACTAATCTAATTCTAGAATATTCTAATAACTTTGCATTACAATCCTTCACAATATTGCATATCAGTCCTTTATCTTAGAAGCACTTTGACTTTTCTTCATGCACAAGCAGTACTTTGATCATGAGCAGTACTTTGACACAAGCAGTACTTTGACTTCAGAAGTACTTTGATCTTCATATCCCAACAATCCTCCCCTAACTTGAATTCAACTAGCTTGATTTCAAGTTTCTTTTGTTATCTTTAACTTCATGTTAGGTCACCATTTTACCACAAAAACACTAAGATATCTAGAGAGAGAAAGTAAGTAGAGAGAGAGTGAGTGGAAGGAACACCTAATATGAAAATAAGAGACTAATGATATTACTTGTGAACCAACCCCTTCAAATGAGGTTATACAATACTATTTATAGGTAAGGATTAGGGCTTCACCATACTTAGACAATATTACATACTTAGCCCTTAGACTTTATCCAAACCTATAAACTAAGCATAAAACTTTATAAAACATATAAAATAACTAACGTATTAACTAAATAATGCAACCTATAACAAAATTCAATGACCGACACTTGAAATAATAAAGTCTATTTCCAACAATCTCCCCCTAAGTGTTGGTCATCAAAGGTTGCTCGACGTCGTCATCTTCTATACTTTGACTTTGTAGTTGACGTCCTCAAAAATAGTTAGCAAAATATTTCATCGTTCTTTGTACTTTGTTCTTTGTTGATGTGATGGTGATCATGTTATGAAGTTGTCTGCCGATCGTCACTTCTGTGTCTGTGGTGGTTGTCCGCCATTCCAACATGCTCATACATCTTAGGACTTAGACTTTAGAAAGCACGAGGTTCCTTTGCATACACTTAGATCTTTAGTCTTTATACTTTGCAGATTATTCTTTTTGGCATAGAATCTTTCTTTGAACTTTGTGGTGCTAAGATCTTTGGGGGAGCTTACATTTGCTTCAAGATGTATGTATGAGCATGCTGGAATCTACCATCATGGAGGTGATGTACCTGCAGATAAACAGTTAGCAATAATCAACCGGTACTTACAGATAAGGAATTAGAGCTCGTCAACAGCATATTGTGAAGACTCCTTCTAATCCTTATCCAGGCCGTTCCCATATCAGATACTCCCGAAGGAGCTTACGAGACCTACTAAGTAGCTCAATGACTGGGTAAGTCGTTGGGGATCACTCCACGACTGTAGACCGCTAAAGAACCACCGCGAACACTAAGCGTAACCCTTGTGGAGTTACCAAAGTGACCTGCTGTCAGGGCTGATTGATGTTGACCCTGGCAGGAATTTCCGTTCAATCATTGAGAAATACATATGTAATTCTCTCATAAACGTTCTTGGCAGATTGCTCAGATCTGCGAAGGACTCGATAATTTACAGCTGGTGCCCATTGATGCAGAGCACCAGTTGTAGAAATACTAAGTGTTCCTAAGAGGTCTTTGATGTATCTCATGGCTCTAGACTCGATAAGTGCTCACTTAGGTTTCCTATACGGAGACTAGGGAGGGGTCTCCTGCTTCAATATCAACTATCTCTAATAGATAAGTCGATAGATTACACTGGTTCCCCGTGAGAATGAAACAAGCTCTTTTAAGAGAACTTGAGTGGTTAAGAAGGTTTAGTGCATTGCGTCACTGGGTCCATGACGACTTTATCTTCAATACCGGTGTTGCCTTAGCAACAACCAGTAGCATACGAATTGAACCCGGTGTCTGCCCTAAGGTTGAACATATGGAGGGCTATTTCTTTTCACCCTTTTCTTTACTTTTCTTTTTAATTCTTCAACTCCTTCTTTCCCCTTTCATTCTTTTCTCCTTTTTTCGTATCATACCTAAGGACTTCTAATTCTAACTATTGGTGATGTCCTTGGGTAGATCCCTCCGGCTTTGGCGGATCATAGGACGGTTTTTCCTATCTTAATCACCTTATAACTCCATGATTATCCGACAATAGCCAAGAAACCTTTGAAAATCTCTCAAAGTGTTTGTAATTTTCAAACATTTGGTTTAACACTTTGAGAGTTTTGTGTTAACTTATGAAGGGCTCCCCCTTCACATGTGCTCATAAGTATTTAATAAATTTGCACATGCGGGAGGAGCGAGCACTTTTAGAATTGATCCACTTTCAGTGAACAAAACCGATTCAAGACACGCTTACATCACTAGTTAGACTAGCTTGAAGTTATTGTCCGGCCTGGTCAAGTCCACAGAAAGTTTCTCGAAACGGTACATTTCTACTAAGACAAATCATTTTCGAGACACGCTTACGTGGCTAGTTAGAGAGTTCCATTGTCAGATTTTAGGTGACAACTAGCTCTAGTAACTAACTTGATGTTATTACCCGTCGAGGAAAAGTCTTTTCGAATTTACTAACTTTTATGTTTCGTCAATTCCTGGGTGAATCTGAGTCTAGCTCGCATGAGATTTGACTTTTAAGCAACATTTAACTTTCATATTTTAATCACTTTTCTTTTCTCCCCCTCAAAAATAGCATATAAGATGTTGTTTTTGAGAAACATTTGATTAAAATATGCTTTTTGAGTATTATGGGGAGAAATCAACAAGAACTTTTGATTTTGAGAACGATGAGTTTTCAAGTGCTCCCCCTCAACAAGTGAATACTCATTGAGGTGAAATACTTGTCTTTTGAGCAGAATTATGAAAATCAGAAAATGTTTGATTAATTATACTCAAAAGTAAGAAGCCTTCGCTCCTTATATAAGGATTGAGGCACTGATGCGTACCTCAGGGTCCTTTAATTACAAGCACGGGTTGTACACTGTTATGTGTGCACAAACCATAGTCATTGATGAAGAGAAATTATGATAAAACCAAGATAATTGAAGTACCACACAGATCATATTCGAGGAGTATCTGGACGGCGGTAAGTGAGTATGTTCGGAATTGGTTCCCTTCCTCCAATTAAGCTCTCCAAAATGCGTATCTGCTCCCTGAACCTAAGGTTTTGATCAATCCTGGCCAAGAACTTAAGTGCTTCTTTCACATCTCTATTATTCCATCCCACATTAATCCCACTATCACGTTCCTTGAGCTTTTCATTCAGCTTAATTCTGACAAATCTGAGAGTCTGATCCCCGAATTTATGAACCTCTTCGTATCTCATGAACCTGTAACCATCATTGTGCGGGTAAACCACTCCAAAAGGTTTTTTGTTGAAGATGAAAGGTCTTAAATGCGGGATGTTAGGTGGATATAATTGTGGAGCAGTAAAGTTGAGTGACTTTTGATAACTTTCGACCCCGAGTTGTGCATCTTCGACTCTTGCTTTGATAATGGTTTAGCGCATGAAGAGCAGAATAGAGTTGATGATGTCATACTGAAGGCTACCGGACAAGTTTTGAAGTTTGCCTTGAACCTTGAGTAAGTATATGTCAGCAATGTCATTGAGGTTCAATCGATGATAGTCAGCTTCACTGAAAGTATAAAGTTGATCATCACTTCGGCGGACCTCAATTTCATCAAGAAAGTTATATCCAAATCTTTTCTCAGTACGTGGGACTGCTGTGATGGCAAGAATGCGATGATTAGAGAAGACTCTGTGATTGGATCGGAATGTCAGCTTGTATTTGTAGAACCATCTTCGCATCTCTGGCCAGGGAAGCATACACAAGGCAGCTTCATGATTATACTTGGAGATGGATGTGGAGTGCAAGCCTCTCATTTGATCTTCAAGTTTTTCCAGAGGATATGAGGCGGCTCTGAATTTTGTGAGAGATGTAGCATAACGGTGATTCGGATTGGTGTTACCATGGATAAGATACAGGAGATCTTTGTTGAAGAAGTATTGCTTGGGAAGTTTTGATTCACTTGGAGGACCAACGAGGGGTAATGGTTGAGAAAAATCTTGATATTTGAATTCATCAACGAGGGGTTCCGTGCCATGATAGAGTTTGTCCCAAGATGGTCTCTTTTCCCAAGTAATGTTTTCAGACAGAGCTCTTGCAACCTCATCCACGTTATATTCGAACTCAAGTTCAGTAGTTGTGCATGTTTTGAACTCTGTGAACCCTGCTTTGCGAATCTTAACCAAGTCAGAAAGCTGAAGTCTTTGAGTCTGCATCACCTTTTTAATTCTTTTTCTGAAGCTTATAATAGATCCTTCAGTCATTTCTTCAGCTTCAGTGTCATCTGGGTGAGCATCAACCATTTCATCAAACCAGTTAAACGAAGGAGCATCGGGGTTAATCCATTCAGGAGCTGGAATTAATTGAGCTTCCTTGGGAGGTTCTGTAATGGTTTCGGTGATAAGTGGAGGGATGTCATCCATATCTACATCAGCATCTTCGGTTGATTGTGAGGGGTGTGGATCCTCGGTTGATTGTGGAGGGTTTGAATCAGCAGAAACGTTAACGGTTGCGGTTTTAGTTGGAGATCTGGAGGTGGAACCGGACACTTTCTTCCTCTTTTCTAGTTGTGGCTGATCATCTGGGTCAGAATCATCATGTCGACGCTTAGTAGCAATAGTCTTTTTGCAGGATTCGCTTTTCTTTTCAGCTTTCTTGATAGACTTGATAAGTGCCTTGCGTAGATCATTTTCATCCGGATCATTCACAATTGCTTCCAATAATTTGCCTTTGAGATCACTTACGGAAGGTTTTGAAGGTAGAGTCTGAACAGTGATTGGTGTAGTTTGAAACCCTTGAGAAACAATCTCTGCAAGATTCCTTTTGACATAGTGTCTCACAGCAGAAGGAAGTGCCTCCTGAACATACTTCTTAACTTCCTTTGGTAATCTCTGTTTCACCTGGTGTTCAACTACTTCATCAACTTTATAAGTTTTGAACGCTTCAACATCACTCTTTTGTTCGTTAACTTGTTTCTGGAGCGCGTTGTATTGATCATGTAATGATTTCAACAAGCTTGAGTGAACAACAGTTGTATTAGGGCTTAGCGGAGAATGACTTTGTGTAAGTGATAAAGGTTGTTGTTATGGTTGAACTGTTGATAGTCCTTCATCAATTCCTACAATGTCAATAGAGGTATCTTGACTATTTTCAAGTAGCTCATCCTTTCCCTTACCATCCGATTCCTCGTCACTTTCATCATTCACATCTTCTTCATCATTAACTTCTTCACTTTCCGACTTATCTTCCTCATCGCTACTCTTTTCATTCTCGGATGTATCATCATCTTTGCCTTTTGAAGCTTTATCTTCAACTTCAGTTTCAGCCGGTTTATCGAGAGATTCATTTGGATCAGAACTTGATGACTCAGCTTCATCTTCAGAGTTATCATCACCAGGTTCAGAGGATGATATTGTTTGTGAATGTGTTTCTTCTGATGTTTGATCATCTCTTTCTGATTCTGGAGTTGGGCTTACCAGCTTCAGAGTACCAGAACCTTCACCTTTCTTTGTAACATTTGCGATTCTTTCCTCTTCCGATTCTTTGCTTTTTCTTAAGGTTAGTTGCAGTTGTTCATCTTCTTCGGATTCTGACATTGGTGAGGTGACTGATTCTTCTTGAGTTTCTAAAGCTTTTCCCTTATCTGCCTTCTTACTTATAGTCTTTGTGAGCTTTTCAGTTTCCGTTCCCTGCTGAGCATCTCCTTCATCATCCGTTGGTTCATCTCGAATAGTTGTCACTTTCTTCTTAGGCTCTCTTGTGACCTTTTTGGTTCTGGATTTGGGAATGGTTTTGATTGTAGAAGCAACTTTTGAAGTTTTCCTTTTAGAAGTTTTCCCTTTCTTTGTCTCAGTCAAACCAACTTTGTCAATTCTCTGAGCTTCATCATATAAAATATATGCCTCAGTGTCACGAACAGCATCAGGTGTAAGATTATCAGGAATTCTCATTCCTTGTTTTTGAGTGTTTGTCTTCTGAATCCTGGTTTTAGAATATGTATGATCCACAGAGGGGGGGGGGGGTGTTTCTTATCTTCCAATCTATGATCAATATCTGGGTATTTCTCCATGAAATGAGCAATGAGACACTTTGTGAATCTGTAGAATGGAATTCTTGTGGTAGGCGATTTGTGAAACTGTCTTGCGTGATTAACCATGTCCACCCAAATTAGTTGAGCATAGTCAAGTTTAGCTTGTTTGACAACCCCCTAGAAAATCTGCATCATTTCTAGAGTAGGATGCTCATGTCCAGTTTCTTTGTCCGTTAAACTGTTGGTGGGAATTGAGTAAAGTGTGAGCCATGGTTGTGGAATGCATTTCCTGTCAACGTGGGATATATTTTTGAGTTGGATTATTGATTCATCATACTGCAGTTCTCGAAGAAGTCTGATAACATCTGATAATGATGGCAAAGGAGAGAATTTCTTGGCATTCGGCAAATTGAGAACAGTGCGGAGAGTTTGTACATCAAACACAACAAGTTTGTGATCAAGATGAACACCCAATGACTTTTCATCTTTGCTAATTTCAATAGTCTCCCAAAACTGTGTTAAATAGACTTCAGGTACTGTAGTGGTGATGGTGAGAAGGTTGTAAATGAAGTGTTATTTAAGTATTTCCAAGATGATAGCACAAGTAGGATGACATGTGATTGAATCAAGATCTATCCTATGGTTTGTCTTAGCGATTACTCTTTCATCTCCTTGAATCAATTCGTGCCTAGGTGTTGACTTCTTTGCCATATTGAGACCTGAAATGATTCATAAGCCAACAAATGCCATGTGGTGATTAGCTCGTTAGTGTTAGACAAAAGAATAATATCCGAAAAAACAAACACCCAGGACAAAACCATCATCACATATACAACACTTTGATATATCAAACCAAGAGCCACATAAAAAAAAATCACAACATTTAGATAATCATGTAACTCGAACAAATTTCCTTCTTCGTCGACAAAATACTCATATCTTGATGAATTTTGAAAAATTCCAGCAGCATTTCTTTTCATAAGAAAGGAAAAACTAGAACCCATACGTGATGGTTCCATTTAGAAACTCCTGACTCGGAGTGAAATAAGTATGTAACTAGATAACTTAAGACTTAACTCAAAAAAATTTGACATAACTCGAAACAATGTGACTTAACTCGAAAACTTTTAGACTTAACTCGAAAAATTTGACATAACTCGAAAAACTTTTAGACATAACTCGATACAATGTGACTTAACTCGAAAAACTTGATAAGTTTCAATGTCAAACTCGATAACCACAAGGTTAAAGCCCAACTCGATAAGCACCAGATTAAATCCAAACTCGATAAGCACCAGATTAAATCCAAACTCGATAAGCTCAATGTTAAATCCAAACTCGATAAGTTCATGGAAAGCAAACTCGATAAGCATAAGGAAAGCAAACTCGATATGCATACAAGTAAACTCCAAACTCGATAATCCAAAGAAAAATATCAAACTCGATAAGCATAGCTAATTGCAAACTCGATAAGCATACTCACATCAAACTCGATAGCCACAGAAAGTTTCAAACTCGATAACCTATAGTATCTAACTCGATAAGCATCCAATATCTAAACTCTATTCAAACTAGATAAAATTTGCAAAGTTCAAACTCGATGAAACAATCCTAAGGCAAACTCGATAGTTATCATGGTTCTAACTCGATAAACCAGCCAATGATTCAAACTTTGAAACGCAAAATATGAAAGTGGCAAAGATATAGACCCTTTTAACTCGAAAAGCACAACATATATAACAAAAGCAACATCCTAACAAACCTATTGAACAAATAAGCACAAGATCCAGTGGATTCATAGAAAAGTCGAGCTTATGAATCCTTAAACACCTAATATTCGATCAAATGTAGCAACAATAATCAAGGCAAAGGTGGATATAGGTTCTTAAGGACATACCGCAATTGGCCATAACAATCAATTACTCTAAAGCAATTCATCACAGAAACCCCCAAAATCAATGATGATAAACCCTAAAGTTAGATTAGGAACAAATTAAACAAAATATCGATCAAGAAAAATTATGACGAGTGTTAGGAGTACAAAATTATGAACATGAACACTCACAATCACTGAAAATCTTAATTCTTGAAAGTCTTGATTTTGAGAAAATATTATGAGCCGCGTTTGGTGTTTAGAAAGATTGAAAAAAATGAAGCAGATTTGATGAAACCAAATAATATACTTGAGACTTTGAAGTTTTGACACATTTGGTCCCTCTACTTGTTTAACCAATCAAATTATAAACCAATAACTCACATTTTAGTCCCTCAAGTTAAAAGAGCTTTACAACTTATGAGAATTATGGATGTGGCACCCTCTTGAACCAACCACAAGAAGTAAATTCGGAAAATTTTAATAATCAATGATTCAAGAGGTGTCGAGAATGAGATTAAATTGTGATGAGAAAAATTTTAAATAAAGAAGTTTAAAAAGATTTTTGTCTCCCCCTCAAGATATGCATTTTATAATGATTTCAGAAAAGCGTTGTGAACGACATATCTTGAACAAGGAAAACTTTTTTTTTCTTTTTTTTTTGGATAAATATTTACAAAGATATTTTTGATGTTTGACGATTAATTGTGTTTTAAAAACTTTTCCAGATCATCTGAAGTCAAACATCGCATACCAATTTGGTGAACTAGACTAGCAAACCTTGATGGTGCTAAGGATTTGGTAAGTAAGTCCGCCAATTGATACTCAGTTCCAACAAAATATAATTCAACGGTACCCTTTTCAACATGCTCTTTGATGAAATGATATCGGAGATCAATGTGTTTAGATTTGCAGTGATGAACTGTGTTGCAGGAAATAGCAATGGCACTTTTGGAATCACAGTAGATCGGAATCTTGTTGAACAGGTAGCCATAATCCTTAAGTTGTGATCTCATCCAGATGACTTGAGCACAACAAGCAGACATAGCTACATATTCAGATTCTGTTGACGACAGTGATGTGCAGTCCTGCTTCTTTGATTGCCATGACACAAGTTTATCTCCGAGAAACTGTAATCCACCAGATGTACTTTTGTGTGTGTCTAAACATCATGCATGATCAACATCTGAAAAAGCAATTAGTTCAAAACCAGAATCCTTCGGATACCAGATTCCCAAGTTAATGGTTCCCTTTATGTATCTAAGGATTCTTTTGACCTCACTAAGGTGTTTTTCAGTTGATTTGGACTGATAGCGAGAGCACATGTAGACAGCAAATACTATATCAGGTCTACTAGCTGTGAGACACATGAGTGACCCAATCATACTGCGGTATTTGGTAGGGTCAACAGGTGTCCCATGTAAGTCAGCATCTAGTTTTGTGGTATAGCCCATTGGTGTATTATAAGTATCACAAGTCATCATTCCGTGTTTCTTTAAAATTTCTAGAGCATATTTGGACTGATTTATAAAAATTCCATGGGGTGATTGATGAACTTGTAGTCCTAGAAAGAATGAAAGTTCACCCATCATGGACATTTTAAAATTATCTTTCATTAATTTTGCAAAATCATTAGAGTAACTTCTTTTTGTTGAAGCAAAAATAATGTCATCGACATAGATTTGAACAACAAGTAAGTCCTCCCCGTATGTTTTTGTAAATAGTGTTGGGTCCACTGAACCTTTAGAAAATTTATTGGTCAGCAAGAAAGTGGACAGTTTGTCATACCACGCCCGTGGGGCTTGCTTAAGTCCGTAGAGTGCCTTTTTGCGTCGGTAAACGTGATTAGGACGCTCAGGATCAACGAAGCCGTCTGGTTGGCTTACATAAACTTCTTCACGGAATTCTCCATTAAGAAATGCTGTTTTCACGTCCATTTGGTAAACAACCATGTTCCTGTGTGCAGCATAGGCCAAAAAGATCCGAACAGCTTCATGTCTAGCCACTGGAGCAAAGGATTCTGCAAAATCAAGTCCTTCTAGTTGGGAGTATCCTTTCGCTACCAGGCGTGATTTGTTACGTATGACTGTGCCTTCTACATCTAGCTTATTTTTCCAAATCCATTTTAACCCGATGACAAAGACTCCGTCAGGTCTTTCAACTAATTCCCAGACTTCTAATCGAATGAACTGCTGAAATTCCTCTAGCATAGATTCAATCCAGTTGTCATAAGTCATTGCTTCTTTAATGTTCTTAGGTTCTTCATGACAAACTGTGAGTGCATAGATACAAGTTTCTCCATCAGTGTGAAGTCGTTGTCTTGTCATAACAGGTGCATATGGATGGCCAATAATATGAACTAGTGGATGATCTCGAGTCCATTTGTGTGTCGAAGGGTGTAGTTGATAAGTATCTCACATGTTAGCAGGATCCAAATTGCGTGTTGACGACTCAGCTATGTCAGGAAATGTAGGAGCTGGTGCAAACGGGTTAAAGAACGCATCAGGATCATGCTCTGCGGGTTGTGGAACTGATTGTGGTGTAGGATCCTCAGCTGATTGTCGGGAGTTAGAAACAGTTTGTTCTGCTGTAAATGGTGATGCAATTGGAGGACCGTCTTTCTCAACAGTTGTAGTAGTTTGTTGAGGTGAGTCAGGTACTGGAATGTTATCAGGTTGAGCAGCGGGATTAGGTGAGACCTCAGTAGAACGGTATTCAATTGTATCATCAAACAGTGGAGCAAACAAGGTTTCCAATTCTGTGCGGTTGAGTGGCAATGGTTCAGCCGAAGAGTTCGGAGAGTTAAGACGGTTGAATTCGGGTCCTAAGCTGTGTTGCTCAGAAGCCATTTGTGTAAGTTCATCAAAATTAGCATGAATGGTTTCTTGAATTTCTCTTGTTCGACGATTCCATATCCGAAAACCTTTAGAATTTTCACAGTATCCAACGAACACTCCGATGTCAGCCTTTGCTTTAAGTTTACCTAAATCATCACGATCATTTTTCGGATAACAAAGTGCTCCAAATACATGAAAGTAATCGATGTTTGGTTTTCTTTTGTGAACAATTTGATAAGGTGTTTTGCGATGGCGTTTTGTGATCATGCAACGGTTTTGGGTATAACATGCGGTTGAGACAGCTTCCGCCCATAAGTAATCTGGTAATTGAGCATTAATCAACATGGTTCTAGCAGCTTCCACTAACGTCCTGTTGCGTCTTTCAACAACTCCATTCTGTTCTGGGCTTCTAGGAATAGATGTTTGATGTTCAATTCCCACTTTCTCAAAATATGACCGAAGTGTCTGATTCTTAAATTCAGTTCCATTGTCAGTTCTGACTATTCTTACCGTGTTGCGTAACTGAACTTGAATTTTAGTGAGAAAGGTGATGATCATTGAAGGAGCTTGATCTTTACTTCGTAGAAAATAAACCCAAGTCCATCTGGAGTAATCATCCACAATTACAAGTATGTAGCACTTACCGTTGATACTCTGAACACGCATTGGTCCACACAAATCCATGTGAAGCAATTGTAAAACATGATTCGTACTGTGCTCAGATTTAGAAGGAAAATGAGCCCGAGTACTTTTTCCTTGTTCACAGGCTGAACATAAGTGATCTTTGGTAAAACGGAATCTTGGAAATCCATCAACAAGTTTGTGACGAGCAAGTTCAATCATAGTTTTGAAATTCAAGTGCGAAAGACGTCTGTGCAATAACCAAGATTTAGTCGATTCCGCTTTGGAGAGAAGACATATCGGAGATGTAGCAATCATATCTGACATTGATATTGTATAAAGATTAGAACCACGTGAGCCAGACATTAGATCGTTTCCTTGTAAGTCACGAACGAAGCAAGTTTTCTCACGAAATGCAACTTCTAGATCCCCATCACAAAATTGACCAACAGGGAAAAGGTTGTGTCCAAGGCCTTCCACATAATAAACACTACTGATTTCAATGTTCCCACTGACATAGTCACCATATCCCATGATTAAAGCGTAATGATCATTCCCGAATCTGACAGTACCAATGAACTTTGAGACAAAGTTATGTAACAGTTTGAGATTGCCTGTCATATGTCGGGTGCATCCGCTATCAACAACCCAGAGAACAATCTGTACCACCTGCATCACAAGAAGACGACAAGGATGGAATAGAAGTAAGGGTGGAACCCAAAGAAAGTGCGGGTTCCTGTTGGTTAGAAACACGTGTATTCAACAATTTAGGAATCCATTTAAAGTCTGGTTTATGTTGTAACCAACGTTGCCAATTCCAACTAGTTCTTGCTTTCTTTTTGGTGAATTCACTAGTAACGGGCTTGTTCCTAGATTTGTTCTCTTCACTTATGGGGGTAACTTCAACTTCATTAGAAACCGTAGAAGGCGGCTTTCCTAATATAGACTTAGAGGCAGTAGTGGGCCTAGAAGGAATGCGTGTCCTACGTTTCTTATGACGATTAAGACGAGAATTAGCTATACATTTTGTATGATCACCAGATGATACGCTTTTTCGACAAAACACACAAGATGCATTAATATTCAAAACATTCAAAGGTTCATCATTCGTTACATGTAGATTTTGATTACAATTTGCCAGATTAGAATCTAAATCTGATGTAACATGAGTTTTATTCAAATTCCTAAGTTGATCTTCTACTTCTTGAGCTTCTAGTTGTCCTCTTTTACGTTGCCAGAACCTATTCTTCTTGTTACTTTTTCGCTTGGGTCTGCTAACGCTACTAGTGGAGACTAGTCCTGTGGAAGTGGAGTTATCAACATTAGTGTTTTGAACAAAATTTTCTTTAGTTTTGTCTAATTGATACAATCCTGGTGCTATCATCGTGGTGTCAACAAACTTTCCTTTTTGAAGTAGCTTAATTTTCTCTTTTAAATCAATGATGATGTGATTTTTATCCTGAATATCAGACTCAAGTAAACCATTGCAATATTTGATGTCATCGCGGTTTTGTTGCCATTCGGCGTTTTCAATTTTTAAATCCGCAATTTCTTTCTCGTATTTGAGACACAGACTTTTAAAAGACTCATTGTTTTTGCAAAGCTGACAAGAGTTTGAAATATTTTGACTTTGAAGTTTCAATTCCCTTTCAATACTTTGAGCTTGACACCATTCAAGCCTTTGTTTGAGTTGACAAATTTCTTTTGAAAATTGTTTTGTCACATCATCATTTTTTATTCTCAGCTTGTCATTTTCATGTTTAAGTGTCTCGATTTCCACATTCAACAAATTATTATCAACACAAAGATCATCCATAAGCATAGAAGTACCAGAATTATAGAGATCATTCATGATAACAGACAAAATATCAGCATTGAGAACTTGTTCCAAGAGTCGATCAGCATCATTTTTTAAAATTCTATTTCTTTGCTTTTGAACCAAAATCTCATGTTCAGTAGAGTTGAAAACGTTTATCATAGTTTTGACCTCGTTTTGAAGTTCCTGTTCCCAACGTGTAGCACAGAGACGGAGGTGTTTGACAATTGGCAACATTTGTTTTTGAAAAATATCTCTCTTTTCTCGCTCGTAAGCGGATTGAAAAGTTTCAATTTTTATTTCAGAATTACGTTCAATTGTTTCCTCCAAAATTTCGATGTCTTCCATAAAAGTTTTGAAATATTTTAAGACACGACAATTTTTAGGTAAAGGTGTAACTTCACCGGATGATGGTAAAGGACCATTTATTTGTGCTACAGTTTGGACAGGGGCCGTATTAGAGGATGAAACATATGACTCAGTGACATACCATGATTTCTCAGGTAATTCCTTTTGAGGAACAAAAGATTTAGAAATATGGGGAGCTTGTGAATAATCATATGGTGTCCAATATTGAACATAACTCATTTTTTATCGACTCTCGTCTTCAAGTTCTTCCTCTTCCTCAGTATCAAAAACAACAGCACGCACAATCGTATTATCAAGCATGTGGTCCATACTGTAAATCTTAGGATTTTCTTTGAATGCTGTGTGAAGAAACATTGATTTGAAATCGCCAAGTGCAAATCCTTTATCGGGTCTCGGTTTTAAAGTAAATTTCTGAATTGTTGTGACAGAGTTCCCGTGTTTGTAAACAATATTACGAAATTCTTTGAGTTGTTTTTCAAGATCAACAAACTCACCAAGTAAGTTATCTATATACTTCCTTTTTCGTATTTTATGTTCATAAAAATCCTTTTTGCAACTGGACAATTCTGTTTCTGTTTTTGAAAGTACGTTTTGAAGACGTTCAACTTGCATTTTCAGTTCACACTTTTCACTTTCGAGTTTAGAAATCAACTTTCCATTTGACTCAATTAAATCTTGCATTTTGTGTTGAAGATCTTGCTCTTTGTTGTAAGATTCTTGAAAAGCTTTTTCAAAACTTTTTGCATGTTTAATCTTGTCTTCCTGATTTGAAAGTTGAATTTTATAACACTCAATATCTGTTGCAAGTGGCGCATTTGTTTCTTTTAAAGCTTTGTTATTCTCGTTGCATTTTAAGATTTGTAATTGTTGAGCATTCAGTTGTTTGGATAACAATATGAGGTCAGGGTCAGGATCAAATGATGGTTCATGTTGTTCTATATGATCATGTTTATCATTCTCAATAGGATCATCAAATGAAACAACTGTGTCATCATCAAATATGACAACTGTGCTTATTTGTTCATCTGTTTGAGAAGATGAAGATGAGTCAGATGGAACAACTTGCGCCATATCTGATTCATAAGCAGAAGGTGAGGCTATATCATGTATTAGGCATGCATTGAGGTCATGTACCTGAGACAAGCCGTCAGTGTCATACACTGGACCTGAATCATTAAACTGAAGTTCCTGCATGTTGGCCATAAGCATCACAGCTGCATTGGCTTCCAGATCTTCCATGTCATCGTCATTGTTCACATTTGCCATGAAGTTGTTGTCCTGTTCAGGGAAATGTCCATCTTTTCATCTTGAAGAGCCATGAGTAATGCCTGCTTGTGAAACTTACTACCCCGAGTTCTCGGTTTAGGACATGTTGTTGCTATATGACCTTGTTCATTACAGTTATAACACCATACTGCATTCCCTGAGTTTGAGTTCCTAGTTGCAACTGGTTCAGACCTTTGCTGAGAAGAGCCTGAGTTGTTCCTGAACCCTCCATTGTTATTAAACCTCTGACCATTCCCAAAATTTCCTGAAGAACTTCCTGAACCAGATCGACCAAAGTTACGATTCTGAATTTCCACTCTTCCATCATTGACAACAGCTTGATTCCTTGTGTTAGAAGATGAACGTTGACGGTTGTTTGTTTTGTTAGAGAATTTGCTAAAAGCACGAGCAATAAGAGCAAGTCCCTGATTCAACGTATTAAAGTCATCATCGTCATCTTCATTGGAGTTGGAGTAATACACTGCATCATTGTTGTTTAATGGAACAAGTTGAGTAGAAGTATTCTGTGGAGATGAATCATAAGGGACCATTTGGTTCGAGGTAGAAGATTGTGGATAACTGAAGTAGTTTTGCTCTTGAACATATGCATGATTTGACATAGGTGGTGGAGCATAGGGAGATTGAGCTACGAGTGCCAAAGAATTTGGTGTTGGTGATGGTGAGTATCCTCCTCGAAGAGCTCTATCTTTTTCTACTTCAGGTTCATGGTGTTTCAGAAAATCATACAACAAACCATATGGTGCAGCATGAAGATTTTTGGTTTGTCAAACAAATGTCACATATTTATGCCAATCTGGACCAAGACTACCAACGATTTTGGAGTTCACTGCGATCCTTGGTACTGTGATTTTGTGACGTTCCAGATCATTGACCACATTTGTGAAACGATGATAGTAGGATTCAAGTGACTCTCCTGGTTCGATTGTGATGTCTGTGTATTCCATGTAGAGTTTGGATTCCATATCATCTTTGTTCAATTGAGTGCCTTCCATAAGGAGATGAACATGTTCCCACATAGCTTTGGTTGTTTTCTGAGCATCGACACTTCGATAAATTGGATTAGGTATACCTTGAAGTATATAAGTCATTGCATACTCATCAGCTTCACGATGTAATTTCTGTTCTTCTGTGAGTTGAGATTCTGGAAGAGGTCTATCTCCAGGAGGACGTGGAGGATCAGCAGTTGGATCACCAATTTCAAATCTTGTTGGCCACTCAAATGGTCCTTCAAGTATCACTTGTTTCAAGAATTTCCCGTGAGGTTTCTTTAGTTCAAGAAATCGTAAGAATCTACTTGACCATTGAACATAGTTCCCAGGTGTTAGCATTGGAGGTGTTTCAAGTGATCCTGCCTCATGTCGGGATTGTTGAGTTGTAATAACTTCACACATTCTGTCAAACCAGTGAGGTTGTTTGGAGGAAAACTGAGTGTTTTGTTGAGACATTTGATATGGTTGTTGTTGAGGAATGATTTGATGTTGTTGCATCATGAGATATTGTGGTTGTGGATTAAACGGTTGTTGATGAAAGTGTGATTGAGACGGTTGTTGAAACGATTGTTGCGGTTGTTGATACGATTGTTGCGGTTGTTGATACTGATGTTGCAAAGGATGAGAAAAGAAGTAATTGGGTGGTTTAGACATCTTTCGTGATTATGGTAAAATTAGATCGTTAAATATAAATAAAGGTTGTAATTAGATTTGAAAAACTTGATATCAAACTCGGTATGTTCTGATGATGTTTCAAACTCGGTATGTTCTGAGATGTTGTGAAACTCGGTATGTTTTGCTTAATATTACAAACTCGGTAAGTTCTGAGAACTTACAAACTCAGTATGTTTTAAAGCAGTCTAACTCGGTAAGGATTAAAGAAACTGTAACTCGGTATGTTAGGAAAATTTTAGCAGAGTTTCCCCTTAGTAAGTTGCCACTTAGAACCTTACTCGATGTACGATAAGGCAAACAGGCTAACTCGCCAACTTTAGATTCCAAACTTGGTAAGTATTGTAATCCTAACTCGCTAAGATCCAGAAAAACCCTAACTCGATAGATACAAATCACTAACTCGATGGAAATAACTTAACTCGCTAGAAAAAACAAATCCTAACTCGATGGAAATAACCTAACTCGCTAGAAAAGAAATCCTAACTCGGTAAGACTAATTCCAAACTCGATATTAAAGCGATGAACAGTAACAGTTAAGCTTAAAAATCAATTTTAACACCTAGTTTTTCTACCAAATCAAACCTAAATCAACCTATATTATCCCTTGGCTCTGATACCACTTGTTAGGTCACCATTTTACCACAAAAACACTAAGATATCTAGAGAGAGAAAGTAAGTAGAGAGAGAGAGTGGAAGGAACAGCTAATATGAAAATAAGAGACTAATGATATTACTTGTGAACCAACCCCTTCAAATGAGGTTATACAATACTATTTATAGGTAAGGATTAGGGCTTCACCATACTTAGACAATATTACATACTTAGCCCTTAGACTTTATCCAAACCTATAAACTAAGCATAAAACTTTATAAAACATATAAAATAACTAACGTATTAACTAAATAATGCAACCTATAACAAAATTCAATGACCGACACTTGAAATAATAAAGTCTATTCCCAACACTTCAATATCTTTATCTTCAAGGAAAGATTGAATCTTTATCTTCTTTCTGACTTGTGTATAAAAGTACTCTTTATCAGCAACATATGATATCTTTACATCAACAAATCTTTTCAGCAACTCAGCAACATTTGGCAAATTGTACATTAAATCATAGAGTTTCATGCTATTCTCATCACTTCCAGGTGTGTTAACTCCTACGATAGGTGAATCATTGAAAATTAATGGATTTAGATGTCTCTTTACCAAAGCCATTAACTCTGGAGTAGCCAATGTTTAGGTTTAAGCACAAAAACCATGGTACATTGATAACCATATGATTTTTATCAAATCATCGGCTATCAACGGATTTGTTTAGTCTTTACCAAGAGCCGTTTGCTTTTGGACTAGTTAGTTCTTTTAGTACAATCATAACCATGGTGAACTAATTCCCATATAAATGGTTTTTCCACAGCCTTTACCACAAGCCATTTTCTTGTGGGCTAGCCAACTCTTCACTATAACAGATATGGTGAGTTGAAAACCATACAATTTTTAGTAAATTGTCAACTAAAAACGGATTTGATTATCACATCAGAGCCGTACCCTCATGATGAGTCAAACTCTTTCTTGTCTGTTAAACATGGTGAGTTGATTACCATTTGTTGTGTAGTATAAGTACTAACACCATGTGTTTCAAAACATTTTGTTTCTGTTATCTTGTGCTCAAAAATTCCTTTTCTTCTTATTTTAATCAAAAGACTTTTACTGGTTTTATGCAGCAAGCAGTACTTTGAGAAAGTACTGTTTGTCTGAAAGTACTTTGAATAAAGTACTTATTATTCAAAAAGATTTATATAATACAAACCATACCAGTAATTATGCAATATCATCATCTGAAGTAGTCCACTTAATGAATAGTTCAATCACCATCAATGCTACTTCACTTTCATCATCAACCTCCATACCATGATCTATCATCCTTGTCATAAGATCTCTAGTAAGAGGGTATCTTCTCTCTGCTAGCATATGTATCATGACTCCATCTTCCAATTCAAGTGAATGTACCCCTGATGACTCAAAGAATCTCCATCTTGTTATCTCCCAATTCTCTTGATCATTCTACAGAGCATCATTACTTGTTTCACTTGTCTCCCAGATGGTCATTAAGTCTCCCAGCAAGATTAATCCCACTCATTCTCAAAATATGCTTGCACTTGTAAATACAAATAATAAAGATCTTCTCTGTCTATCATGTGCAGTATATCCCATAGCATGTTGAATACTTTGAAACTTTCATCTTCTCTGTGAAAAATGAGATAATCCCCTTCAGATGATTCTACCACAGAAAATGTAGATATCTTGGACTTATGCTCAACATCTTCTGTTTTCTTTGGATTCTCAAAATCTACAACTTTAAGATAATTCCTCAGCTCATCAACAGTGTCTGATCTCAACATCTTGAGCTTCTTTGTTAACTTATCATCTTGAGTTGCTCTCTTTCTCTTTAATTTTCTTTTCTCAGCTTGTTCTTTCATTATTTATAGTAAGTTTTAAATTTATCTTTTAATTGTTTTTATGATAATCATTATATTCAGTTATAGGATAATAATGTTAGACCGAGTATCAAGCTCCCAATTTGAGATGGATTATGTAACATTTTCAACATGGTCAAATTTATTTATAGGAGTACTAAAATCTTGTACTCTTTTATTTTATTATAATTCATATCTAGGTTAATATTAATCAAAATGTATAACCATAAGTTTAGGGTAATAATAATAATATGACAAAGTTTAGGTGAAATTTCGAAATTATACGAATTTTAGTTTTGCGAATTTTTAGGTTTTACAAATGTGATGCTGCCTAAGGTATATTGTATTGGCTATATGTTGCAAATGTATAGCCAATAGACCATTCTTAAAGAAAATTATAAACAAGACTATACAACAATCAATTTTGGTCAAAAACTTCCTCGTGAGTTGTCAAAAATCACTTATTTTGGAAACTACTATGTTTGGAATAATGGTAAGTTTGCTAAGTATAAGCAAAATGTGATCATGGCCGGATTTGAGCATGTGCAAGGTCCTCAACCGCACAGGGCCTCCGAGTTTGTAAGGCCCCCATAATTTTAGACGGGTCACCATGATTATAGACACCAATGCTCGCTTAATTCGATTTATTGCATAAGATTGATACTTACGTGCTGTAAAACTAATGATTCCTTGATTCATACAAAAAGAAGAGATGAATAACCTATGGTTTTATGAAGAGGGGGTATAGCTCTGTTTCACGTGGAGAAGAAGATGACTTTTAAGTCATTTACTTAATACACCTTATAGTTTAAAATATTTACAACTTTCTCTGAAGTTTTCAATTTTATTTCCACAATAGCATAATAAGGTTTAGAATATTGACAATTTTAGCCCAAGCTCGAAAAAACTATTGCTACTATGGTTTTTGAATTTAAAGACTATCATACATCTGTTGAGAAAATTCACAAAGATTACCAAATAATATTAGCATGACGAATTATAATCATTTGCGTCCAGTTTTTTAATATTTTAAATAAATATTTTTCCCCACATAATAGACTTATTTTACATTGTAAGTATGGCACAGGGCCCTCAAATACCACGGGATGGCCATGACTGTGATGATTCAAAAGTCAAATCATCTGAGCTTGATGAGATGCATTGATCTTGAGAATGAACCAGCTGTGTGGAAATATCATCATCCTTGTTCGATTGATCAGATGAATGGCCAATAGATGAATCTTGATTGTGAGTAAACTCAAATACGTCCGTAGAGAAATGGGGTGCATAAACCATCTTCAAGCAATAATTATTGGAAACAATGGATAATCATTCAAGTTTTCACAATGAACTCTCCATCAAAGTAAATTAACAAGAAACAATATTTTGGTATAGATGTACAATCAAACATACTAACTGCTTCCTATTTCCAAGTGGTTAAATACGTGAATCGAATACACAAAGATTAAGATAACTAAACATAAGCACAAACATGATACTATATGTTATGTTTGAAGCCTTCGTTATCAAAACTTAAAACACCTAACAGGCTAACAATACTAGGTGATAGCTTATAAGGTCAAAAGATCATACATCTCAAAGTGTAGTTAATCCTTTTCCAAGAACAGGATTTTATTAAGAAAATCTAAGCACATATAGCAACCAAAACATCATTGAGAATACGAAGGTGCCATCTATTAATATACTGTAAAAGAAAGAACCACCATGAACATATCTATACTTGCAACACTAGGTAGTAGGTACTCATGTCACGACCCTCCCCCCCCCCCCCCCCCCCCAATTACTATGATACCGCTTCCAAGTTAACTTTGAAAGAAATATCTATGAACTAATCAAATTCATATTTTTTTAACATTTAAGAACACTCCCAATTACTCATTAAAACGCCTTGTCTATTTATTACTACAAAAATTGTCGGTTTCCTATCCAAAAACATTTCAATTCATATAATCAAATAAGCATTCCTAATAACCACAATCCCAAACACCCAACAACAGATAATAACACAATCTTTCACCTCCAGACCACTCGTTCGATTTTTGTTCATTCGCCACCTCGGTTTCTTTATCCGACCAACCTGAAAACCCCTGCACCACCAAACATCTTACCCGCCACTTAAACCCACACCACATACCCACAAACAAACCCATACACACCATCAAACACTATACCCGCCACGTAAACCCCCACTACAGTCTACCATCTCCACCTAACCCAATTAGATTTGAAAGTTAGAAACTCTAAAGATATGAAGATCATTTTTGGATTCACAAACATAAAGACCCGAAAATTAATTATGGATTAAAATCATCATCATTAAATTTCAAATATTTTATGATTTGGGTTGATGATTTAGGATTTGGGTTTGGATCGGATTGCTGCACATATGTGTGTGTTTTTTTAATTGTGATTGTTTGTTATAAGTGTTTGTAAAATAAAAGGAAAAGAATGAGCATTTTAGTAACTTCACAAGGCACTTAACGAGATATTTAACTGGTGTTAGCTATAACGAGGCTCGAGGGACCAAATGCGCACTGTTCTGCAAGTTCAGGTACTCCATACGCCACAAAATCGAAATGGGGGACCAATCATGAAAACGGGGTTCAGGGATGATCGGTGTAATTTACCCTATTAAAATAAAAAGCAAATAGTTCCGTGGGAAGTGAGTACGAGAGAGAGAGAGAAAAGAGTGAATAGTCCCATTTGTCAGAAAAACTAATGTCTCCGGGATTTGAGTATGCCCTCGAATATGGGGCTCACTCCCATTTTCAAACCCCATATATTTCAACAAAACAAATAATTTTACCTTCAATGCCAAATCCAAATCCAAATCCAAACGGGCCCTAAGTGACTTGCCTCTTTTATAAATCCTATATATTCAAGTGAACCGATATGTAATCTCATCACTCATATATTATTATTTTTCTTTTGTTATAATAAAATTTATTTTATTCATTTAAAAATAAATCAAAATCCAAATTAGATTTATTTTTCTCTTTTTTTTAAAAAGTAATATATTTTCTCTCTCATATTAAATTAAAATCCAAATTCTAATCATAATTCAAATCCTAACTTAAACCCGTCTATAAACCAAATAGGCTCTAAATCATAAACCAAATTCAAATCCCATTCCAACCAACCCCATCTATAAACCCAACGGATGCTCTAGGGCCCGTTTGGTTTGTAGATGGGTTTAGATTAAGATTTGGGGTTGATGGAAAAGTTGTAAATTAAGATTAGGATTTGGATTTAATTGTGTTGACCGATACTTATTTAAAAAAAAAAAAAAACACAAACACAGTATACCACTTTCATAAAAGACAAAGGAAAAAAGTAGGTGGTCCATTTTTTTGTCAGAAATCCCATGAATCCCCTCATCTTTTACGCAAGCCTAAATATTTGAAGTACAAATCCTAACCCAAATCTCAAAATTAGAAACAAACAATGGATTAGTCTTTTCAAATCCTAAACCCGGGCCACGCCCCCCAACCAAACTGCACCTAAATTGTTCTAGATTGATCCAAGAATTAGCCAACTTTGGCGTGCGGAAAAAACTATCCGATACTTAGTTCAATTGCCTTCTTTTTCTTGTCATTCAAAAGGGAATTGATTGGCACACTCAAAAAATTAATAGGGACACTCAATGTACAAACACTTAAAGCAGTTTATATTTACAGTACAACTACTTAATGCACTGTTTGGAGTGTGCCAATCAAATATGAGAGTGTGCAAATCACCTCTCCATTCAAAAACTCCAACTCCTCACCCTATAAATACAACCCTCTTTCTTCACAATCACAAATCAAATCTTCTCTCAATAAACAAACCCTAATAGTAATTTTTCATATCATCAATTCAATCTCAAGGTATGAATTCATTCATTCTTTTTGTTTTCAATCTTTTCTTCTTCATTTATTATTAATAAGTTGTTTCTCCAATCGATTCAAATAGAAGCGTTAACATTCCTTTTGATTAATTCGTTGTTTTAGATCCTCTTTTTTCGTTTTTGATCATGTTTATAATTGCTTGCTGATTATAGTTTTTTAATTATTGGTTAGCAGAAACACAAATAAGCTCATAAGCCCACGTATAAGCTTAAACAAACACCCCCTTAGGTTTCATTTTTATTTCACTTAGAGTAGTCAACTATTTTTGTTGTTCACATAAGTCACTGAACGTATGAAACACACGCATTTGGGTCTTATATAATATTAATGCTGAAACAATATGCGTTCTGGTGACTATTAATGCTGAAATAGTTTACCCAAATGAACAGAAAATAAAATAATTAGTTCAGTAACTTTATTGGACAAAAACGCGATGTTTAGTACCCGTTTTGTATATATATAATCGATAGATCTATTAGAGGCTTTAGATTCAATTGCTTGGTGATATTTAAATATAACAGATGTGTTGATATATATGAGTATTTATAGATCAGGGCATTAATTCCGATAACATGTGATGTTAAATTGTTTTCTGATTTGGTCATTCTGAATTTCTGATATATTCAAGTGCATCAGCAGTTTCCAATATTTTATAGCTGTTATCAGATAATGTGTTTTAGTTCGTTGGTGTACATGACTATTTGTTGTAGATTAGGTTTCTTATGATGTTATTGGTTTCTTTATATACAGATGCAAATCTTCGTTAAGACTCTCACCGGTAAGACAATCACTCTCGAAGTTGAGAGTTCCGACACCATCGATAACGTTAAAGCTAAAATCCAAGACAAGGAAGGGATCCCGCCTGATCAGCAGAGGCTCATCTTTGCGGGAAAGCAACTTGAAAATGGCCGTACCTTAGCCGATTACAACATCCAAAAGGAATCCACTCTGCACCTTGTTCTAAGGTTGAGAGGAGGAATGCAAATCTTTGTCAAAACTCTCACCGGTAAAACCATTACTTTGGAAGTCGAGAGCTCTGACACCATCGATAATGTCAAAGCTAAAATCCAAGACAAAGAAGGTATCCCCCCAGACCAACAGAGGCTTATTTTCGCTGGAAAGCAGCTTGAGGACGGCCGAACCCTTGCCGACTATAACATCCAGAAGGAGTCTACTCTTCATTTGGTCCTCCGTCTCCGTGGTGGCATGCAAATCTTCGTGAAAACCTTGACTGGAAAGACTATCACGCTTGAAGTTGAAAGCTCCGACACAATCGATAACGTCAAAGCCAAGATTCAGGATAAGGAAGGGATCCCACCTGATCAGCAGAGGTTGATCTTTGCCGGAAAGCAACTGGAAGATGGCCGCACTTTAGCTGATTACAATATTCAGAAGGAGTCGACTCTTCATCTCGTGCTAAGGTTGAGGGGAGGAATGCAGATATTTGTCAAGACGTTGACTGGAAAGACGATAACTTTGGAGGTTGAAAGCTCAGATACAATCGATAATGTGAAGGCAAAGATTCAAGACAAAGAGGGTATCCCACCAGACCAGCAGAGGTTGATCTTTGCTGGGAAGCAGTTGGAAGATGGTCGTACTCTTGCTGATTATAACATCCAGAAGTAGTCGACTCTTCACCTTGTTCTCCGTCTGCGTGGTGGGTTCTAAGGATCTTGTTTGGTGGTTCTCTGCTTCTGAATGTGCAGGAGTTGTGAGTTTGTTTTATGTTCCCTTTCATGGTTATGGATTGATGTTTCCATATTCTAAACAATGGATATGTTCTTTGTATGCTTATCAAATAGTAATCAATGCGTATTTGGAAGTTTAAATATCAGCTATTCTATAATCAATGACATGGTAGTTTTATCTTATTCGGAAGGAGTTGCAAAACCTTCATGTAAATCCTTAGAAATTACTTATAGATTATCGTCTAAACTTAGGTGGCAAAACATATTGGCTGTGGATGCTAAAGGCTTAAGAGTCAAGAGAATATGCTATGTTATTCTTGTTTTTGTCATATTTTTGGGTTTTGGATGTCGTGTTCAGTGAAATATACTTTAGCGAAGAATTTAGGGAAGTCCTTAGAAATGATTGTAAGAATAGTCCTTATATGTTTTATTAAATTACATGTTAACTGTTAGTATTGCATATTGTTGGCAAATGCTCACTTTGACATTGTTGTTTGCTTGCTCATTCTTGATTTAGTTTAGAGTGAGTATTTCACTATGTGATTATGCATTTATGCATGATCTACGGCTTTTAGGTATATGAGGTCCTGATGTTATTTTTAAGATTGGAGTATGTTTGGATTGATGGTTTAGAAAATAATGGTATGCGTATAAGAATGATACATTTTTAGTGCGGATGAGTTTTTTAAACCATAAGACTTAATGCCTTGAGGTGGTGGTTTACAAATCAATTATTGGGTTCTTGATGAGTTGGTTTCTCGTGGTCACAAAACATATAGCTTCCCCGTTCCCATCTTTACAGTTTACACTCAACTGCTTCCCTTCATATCAAAATTTTGATTATTGTTTATTACAAATCAGAATTGTAGAGGTTGGTTGTGATAAAGTGATGGTTATAAACCATGTTTGATTCGAATTTATTATAAACCAAAAGGGATCTTTTGTGGTTCCAAGTTTGTGTTCGACTGAAACGGTGTAATTATATTTTAGTTCCTTGGTTCTGCATGATTTATAGTCAACATGAAGGTTTTCTAATAGGCTTTGACATGATTCTTTGTGGCTTATTCGGTTATGGTATTTCTTTGTGTTCTTATGAGATCTTTGCCAACTTATATTTCTATTCAAGTAGGCATGATCTCTTTGTTTATGTGGCTCTCGACCTTTTTGTATATTCGTGGAGAAGTATCTTCTAATAGCTTATTTTCCAGTTTTGCACCAACCTCTTAAAGCAGAGAACTGTCATGGTGCTTTTAAAATATATAAATTATGTATTTTCTCAGATTCGCTGTTAGTTATGAACAAATCAATGTATTTCTGTTACATTTATGTTGACGGATACCCCAGATATTTTTTTGAAGAAGTTTTAAATTATGAGTACGGAGTATGATTTTAACAAGTATATGTAAGGTAAAATGATCTTTCTATTTGTGACGTTAGAGCTGATAATAAGGAATATGAAAATGTTTAAATCTCCATCAATCAATTATGTTTTTAGCGGAAAGCACTCCCATGTCTGTTTTGTATCTTGTCCTTGTTGGAGTTTGGACTTGAAAATTAAAAAATCAGTTGATTGGGGCCATGTTTGGTTCACCTTCGATACATATAGGCGAAATGCCTATTGATGTCCACCAAGTATATTTCACATCTTATCTAGACTGCTAGTTTAATGTGATATCTTCAATATTATAATTTCACAGGCAAGGTGCTGATATTACCTGTACCTTCAATCGTTTATGTATTTCTCATTACCAGTCTATATTTGATATGCCCTTGTCTAAAAACTTGTTTGGAATATTGAACAATTTGGATCTATGAAAGTGGCAATGCTTTGTCTTGCTGGCAAAATTTTTACTGTAAATAGCAGAAACATGGAGTATATTGATACTGTTATTCACCAACCTTTTGTGACGTCCACTTCTGAGCAGATAACCCTTTTTGCTTGAGGTTTTACTGATATTGTTGGTGAAATTGCTATATCTGTAGAAGATCAGAAAGCACGGAAAGCAGGTGGATTATCTTGGCTAAATTGAAACTTAGTTTAGGTCAGATATGCGGGTCATAAAAGGTAAAGTTACATGCTTGTAAGATTTCGTCTTTCCTTGCATCCATATCAAGTCCATTTTTGTTCTCATTGATATACCAGAATGCTTTTCTCACTAGAGAATAAAAGATGGGCAGGTCGAGTGGGTTGGGTGATGGGTCAAACGGGTTTGGCTGTAGTTACAATTCCTAAGATGGGCCGAAACATGCTAATTATGATAACAAATATAATCTATTAATCTTCGACTGGCCTTCTTTTCTTGGACTCGAATTCGTCTCGCCCTATAAATACAGCCCCAAATCCACCCTTGTTTCTTCACAATAACAAAATCAATCAATCAATCTTTTTCTCATCAGTTAAACCCTAATAATAAATTCTCATTTCATCAATTCTCTCAAGGTATCATTTTTTTTAATCTCTTATTGTTGTTGAATTATTATTAAGTTGTGTTTTCCAATCGATTCAAATAGAAGCGTTAACATTCCTTTTAATTAATTCGTTGTTTTAGATCGTCTTTTTTGGTTAGTTAATTAGTTTATTTGATTATTGTTAATTAGTTTTCTTATGATACTATTTGGATAGTTTGGCTTTTGAAACCAGTGTCTAAGGTGTTTATATGTTAGGTGATGTGGAATTTTGTATAATCTGAGTTTTTTTATTCATGTATCTGTGATATATATAAATGGAGCAGCGACTATCAATTTTTAGCTTTCGTTTTGTATGTGTATAATCGATAGATCTATTAGAGGCTTTAGATTCGATTGCTTGGTGATATTTAGTGATATAACAGATGTGTTATGATTCTTTATAGATCAGGGCGTTGATTCCGATGATAACACGTGATGTTAAATTGTTCCCTGATTTGATCATTCTGATATATTCAAGTGCATCAGCAGTGTCTAATTTTTTATAACTGTAATCAGATGAATATTCGTTGGTTTTTGTATACGCAGATGCAAATCTTCGTTAAGACACTCATTGGTAAGACAATCACTCTCGAAGTTGAGAGTTCCGACACCATTGACAGTGTCAAAGCTAAAATCCAAGACAAGGAAGAGATCCCACCAGATCAGCAGAGACTTATCTTTGCTGGAAAGCAGCTTGAGGATGGCCGAACTCTTGCTGACTACAACATCCAGAAGGAGTCAACTCTTCATTTGTTCCTTCGTTTCCGTGGTGGCATGCAGATATTCGTGAAAACCTTGACTGGAAAGACCATAACATTGGAAGTTGAAAGCTCCGACACCATTGACAACATAAAGGCTAAAAGCCAGGACAAGGAAGGTATCCCACCAGACCAACAGAGGCTGATCTTTGCTGGAAAGCAACTCGAGGATGGCCGTACCTTAGCTGACTACAACATCCAGAAAGAGTCGACCCTTCATTTGGTTCTGAGGTTAAGAGGAGGTATGCAAATCTTTGTGAAGACGTTGACTGGAAAGACTATCACATTGGAGGTGGAGAGTTCAGATACAATCGATAATGTCAAGGCCAAGATCCAGGATAAGGAAGGGATCCCACCTGACCAGCAGAGGTTGATCTTCGCCGGAAAGCAGCTGGAAGATGGTCGTACACTTGCTGATTACAATATTCAGAAGGAGTCGACTCTTCATCTTGTGCTAAGGCTGAGGGGAGGAATGCAGATTTTTGTCAAGACGTTGACTCTAAAGACAATAACCTTGGAGGTTGAAAGCTCAGATACAATCGATAATGTGAAGCCAAAGATTCAAGACAAAGTGGGGATCTCACCAGACCAACAGAGTTTGATCTTTGCTGGGAAGCGGTTGGAAGGTGGTCGTACTCTCGCTGATTATAACATTCAGAAGGAGTCAACTCTTCACCTTGTTTTTCCTCTGCGTGGTGGGTTCTAAGGATCTTCTTTGGTGGTTCTGCTTCCGAATGTGCAGGAGTTGTGAGTTTGTTTTATGTTCCCTTTCATGGTTATGGATTGATGTCTAAACAATGGATATTTTCTTTGTATGCTTTTCAAATAGTTATTAATGTGCATTTGGAAGTTTAAATATCAGCTATTGTTCTATAATCAATGTCATGGTAGTTTTATCTTATTCGGCTATTGTTCTATAATCAATGTCATGGTAGTTTTATCTTATTCGGAAGGAGTTGCAAAACCTTCATGTAAATCGTTATGTAGCAAAACAAATTGGCTATGGATGCCAAAGGCTTAAGAGTCGAGAGAATATGCTATGCTATTTTTGTTGATATTTTTGGGATTTGGATGTTGTGTTCAATGAGATATACTTTAGCGAAGAATTTAGGCAGGTCCTTAGAAATGATTGTAAGAATGGTTCTCTTTTGTGGGTAGCTTATCTGTTATATCAAATTACTTGTTAAATGTTAGTATTGCATATTATTGGCAAATGCTCACTTTGACATTGTTGTTCGCTTGCTCATTCTTGATTTAGTCTTAGTCAGTATGTCACTATGTGATTCTGCATGATCTACGGCTTTTAGGTATATGAGGTCCTGATTTTATTTTCAAGATTTAGAGTGTGTTTGGATTGATGGTCTGGAAAATAATGGTATGCGTATAAGAATGATAATACATTTTTAGTGCGGGGATGAGTCTTTGAAACCATAAGACTTGATGCCCGTTGAGGTGGTGGTTTACAAATCAATAATTGGGTTCTTGATGAGTTGGTTTCTCGTGGTCACGAAACATATATCTTCCCCGTTCCCATCTTTACACTCAACTGCTTCCCTTCATATCAAAATTGTGATGATTGTTTATTACAAATTAAAAGTCGTTGTTCATACAGCACCTTGTAGTTGTAGAGGTTGGTTGTGATAATGTGATGGTTATAAACCATGTTTTAGTCCGACTTTATTATTATACCCATCCTTCAAGTAATTCCCTGTTACAAACCATAAGGGATCTTTTATGGTTCCTAGTTTGTGTTCGACTGAAACAGTGTAATTATATTAGTTCCTTGGTTCTGCTGTTGCTACTTCTGCATGATTTATAGTCAACATGAAGGTTTTCTAATAGGCTTTGACATTATGCATTGTAGCTTATGTGGTTACTATATGGTATTTCTTTGTGTTTCTTATGAGATCTTTGCCAACCTATATTTCTCTCAACTGGGCATGATCTCTTTGTTTTTGCAGCTCTTGACCTTTTTGTATATTCTTAGAAAATTATCTTCAAATAGAGCATTTTCCAGACTTGCACCAATCTCTTAAACAGAGCACATTCGTGACTAGTCATGGTATTTTTGTTATTTTATGAAGTTTGAATTATGAGTAGTGCGTATGATTTTAACAAGTATTTGTAAGGTAAAATGATCCGTCAACATCTCACGTTTTAGAGCTCATAATAAGGAATGTGAAAGTGGTATCCCATCAATAAATTATGTTTTTAATGGAAAGCACTCCCACGTTTGTTCTGCATCTTGTCCCTGTTGGAGTTGGGACTTGAAAATTCAAAAATTAGTTGATAGGCCATGTTTGGTTCATCTTCGATACATAGGCGAAATGCCTATTGATGTCAACAAAGTATATTTCATATCTTATCAAACGGAAAGTGATGCTAGCCTGATGTGATACCTCAATATTTTAATTTCACAGGCAAGGTGCTGTTATTACCTATGCCCTTCTCTAAAAACTTGTCTGGAATATTGAACAATTTGATCCATGAAAATGGCAACGCTTTTGTCTTGCTGGCAAAAAATTTACAGGCAGTAACATGGAGTATATGAATACTGTTATTCACAAACCTTTTATGACGTCCTCCTCTGAGCAGATAACCCATTTTGCTTGAGGATTTACTGATATTGTTGGCGAAACTGCTATATCTGTAGAAGATTGGAAAGCAGGTGGATTATCTTGGCTAAATTGAAACTTAGTTTAGGTCAGATATGCTGGTCATAAATAGTAAGTTACATTTCCTTGCAACCATATTAAGTTAGGCATGCTCCATTCTTGTTTCCATTAGTACTACAATGTTCTTATCACCAGAGGTTAAAAGATAGGCAGGTCGAGTGGGCTGGGTGATGGGTCGAAACGGGTTTGGCTGAAGCAGTTGATTCTCAAGACAGGCTGAAACAGACTAATTATGATAACAATAATTGTCTATAAATTTTCTACCTTCTTCTAAGTTCTAACGCATGTTTAAATCAATTGTGTCTTCCTGACCATGATGAAAAACCGCCTAAATCTCATCAGTCAAGACCATCTCGCCCACATCTTTGGTGCAATTTTCACATCAATTGCACATATAAGGATTAGTTGGACTCAGCTTGTTTAGCAAATAGTATGGTAACAAATGCTACTTTTTTTTTTTTTTTTTTTTTTTTTTTTTTTTTTTTTTTTTCTTTTAAATAGTTTATAAACAATGAATGTGTCAAAGATGATACAAAAGTTGTATAACTTTAAGTCATCATATTGGAATGTTTTGAAATTTTATGCAGTAGAGAGAGAACTTGTTAGGGTTACTAGCGACTAAAAATCTCTCTCTAGGTGGCGATTTCAAAACCTAACTTTTCTTAATCGATTATTCATCAAATTCGTTCATTATTCTTTTGATTGTTCATTCGGATAACAACTGATTTGTTGAATCGTTTCTTTAGGGTTTGAAATCGCCACCTATTATCTTTATCGTTCCTTTGTTTTTGATTCCTAAAGTCGGTTATTGACTTTACATATTTAAGGATCGAAAACGGCGACAACTATTTATTGATCTTCATATTGGTCAACAATATCGTGGGTCGGTGGTAAATTTGCTATATTCGCTTTGTTGTCCCGTTCTTGGATTGTTATTGTTACTTACGTGCATGATCTTGATTATTTAATTATCATTACAATTGCTACCATCGTGGGTCGGTTGTAGAAGAAATCTATTAATCTTGCATGTGAACCGACCTAAATTCTATTTGTTTATTCATAGTGGGTCGGTGTAACAATTGTTTTTGCTGTTTGGTTACGTTTGGTGTTGTATATCCCTAAGCGACAATGATAGATTCTGTTGGGGATATTCTTGTGTGGATCGCACCTATGTGTCTTATGTCGGTTTTATCATATACATAGGGTCGATCTTATTAATCAAACCGTATTCCTCATCTTGAACGAATCCCTTTTATTAGGGTTTTGTATAAATCGGTTTTGATTATCCTTATGCTGATTGGTTTGATGTTCGTTCATGAATATTTTTTGTGTTATGCAAGTTGGATCACCAATAAGTCGATCTATTGATCGTGGGTTATCTTTATGGAAGTTGATATGATTGTCGTGATGTTAGATCTGGAAGTAAACTCTCTTTAGAGTTTGTTTGTTGCTGCTCGTTCAACCTATTAGGTTGATGGTTACGTTTGTTTGTGGGTTATGGGAGAGATGGAAGTATTGACTGTTTGTTGTTACATCATAGGATCCTCATGTTATTGTTCATGTTCTATCTATTGATCCGGTTGATGTGATTATGGGATGTTAGGGTTCTTAATACCCTATTGTTCGGATTGATTGAGTGCTACTGGTTTGTTTATTGGTCATGGTTACTTTCTTCAAAGAGTAGCTGCTCCATTATGGAAGTTAAGTTTGAAGGTACTCTTGTTCAAAAACCTTTCGTTTCTGATTTGGATCATCTTTGGGATACAACAGGTTTGGCGAGGGTTTTTGTCCCGTTGCTGCTTATTCATGTTTTATTATTGTTGTTGCTCAAGATGGTTTATCAAGTTCCACCATTGTTGCTACATATTACTTGATCATTGGTAGTTGTCTTCATGTGTTTCAATCATATTTGTTGGAAGATTGGTTCAAGTTCGGATATGCTGGAAGGTTGGGTCGTTTAGACCATGTTTATGCTTCAAGTTTGATTTGCTACGGAAGTCACTCTTATTAGGTTATTAGATTATGCTTTTTGCATAATACTAATAGAAGATGCAATTGGTTGAAGCTGGAAGTTCGCATGTTTAAGATCTGGATCGCTAGGATGACTAAGAAGACTCAAAGAAGACTTTAATGTTTATTTGAGTTGTAATGTATTGTAATTTTATTGCTAGTCATGGTTAGTTGTAATTTAGATCTGTTTATTATAAGAATGGCCTGTCATTCTTATATAGTGGTAGTGGTAGTGTCCTTAGGGACTCCGATGAGAGATTCACTCTCATCCATTGTACTTCAACGTTTTTTTGAGTAATAATTTGCCAGGGTGGAACCCTTTTACCCAAAAAAAAAAATTTTATGCAGTAAGAGATACATTTGACTTTTTTAGTCTCTTCAACCCATTATTGTGTTTGATGTTTCCTTGTAACCTTTTTTTTTTTTTTTTTTTTTTTTTTTTTTTTTTTTTTTTTTTAAATTTATTATTATTATACCCATAACTTGAATTTTTGTAAGGTTTTGATATGGCAGAAATTAACCAAGACCTGAAAATTAGAATACATCAAACTACAACTTCTTGGAATTAAATTGAAAACCAGAAGTGGTGCTCCACATTTTTTCATCCAAACATTTCTTGCCACTGGGCTTTTGAAGATTCAATAAAACAAAAGCCAAAGTTAGACCATGCTAAAAATAGAAAGTACACATAATTTAAATCCGAATTCTGAGCTCTTTCTTTACTCTTCTTTTGCAACTTCGGTAGTAGCAACAACCTCAGCTGGTTTTTCAACTTCCTCCACAGATTCTCTGGTCTCCTCAGTCGCTACTGGTGTATCTTCCGAGACTGCCTCAGTCGTAATCAGTCTCTCTTCCACGACAGGAGTTTCTTCTTTGACTTCCTCAACTGCCTTCACTTCTTCTGGATTTGCCTCTGGCTCTGCCTTTGGTTCTTCTACCTCACTTTTAGGCTCATCCACCACTTTAGTCTCATTCTCAACCGGGACTTCAGTGGTTGGTGCCTCCTCAGCTAGGGCAGGAGCATCGACCATGGTTTCTTCTCTTGGCTCCTCTGCGACTTTAGTTACGGTATCAACTGGGACTTCAGTGGTTGGTGCCTCCTCAGCTGGGGCAGGAGCATCAACCATGGCTTCTTCTGCTGGCTCCTCTACCACTTTAGTCTCGGTTTCAACCGGGACTTCAGTGGTTGGTGGCTGTTCCACTGGTGCGGGAGCATCCACAACAGGTTCTTTTGTTGGCTCCTCCACTACTAGCTCTGGAGCAGGTGGTGATGGCTCTACTTCTTGTGAAACTTTTGGTGTGTTTTCAACATTCTCCGGCAAAGTGTTTACAACTGACTCAACCTGAAACAAACACCATTAAAATTTTATGAACAATGTGAAAAATTTCATATAAAATGTTAAGAAGCAATTCAACTCTAAGTTGTCTTAGTTGTTTTTTTTCCTGGTTCTAGTTAAATACAACCATAGTTTTTGGTCACTTGCTTACTGCTAAATCACACATACACTAATATTGTACACGATCGATCAACTCCTTACCATGAATACGTTGTATTGGACATTACTTGCATGGATCAACCATTAAAGTATATATACTTTTTATATGAAAAAAGTTAACATTAAATCAATCAATTGGTATAGAATGAAGATAAGTAGACAGTACCTCAACTGTTGCCATTGGGATTACTTGGAAAGATATGAATAATGAGAGAAGTAATTAAGATTGTATTTGAAAGTGGAGTGAGTGAAATATGAAGCATATGAGACCTATTTATAGACCTCCAAGGCTCACTATGATTTTAGTTGTCACTTTAATGGCATTTGCTACATCAAATAAAAAATAAGAAATAATTTTTGTAGATCTAAATAGTTAAAATATACAGCAAATAGACAGAGCAACGGACATAAATAAATAAAAAGATTTCTCAATGGTACAATCTAAAAATGTTAGGGGTACAGAAATTCTTTTGTCTAGAAGAAACACATGCACCAAGTACATCAAGAGAATGTTACACTGTCTGTAGAAATGGTAATTACTATTGCATATATGTAGAGTTTTAATACCATCGTGAATATTTTACTTATAAATCTCAAACAAAATTAAGTACATTGTAACACCTCAAATTCAAAGTACTACGCTAACCAAGTAACTTTGGATCATCAGGCCTACACTTCCTTAATCCACACATTAGAAACTGCATGTGTTGCACACCCAAAGGATATTCTGATATTATGTAACACATTAAAGTCCAAGGCGAATAAGTGATAGCCAATGCAAAAACTTACGGTCTCAACTAGAAATAATCATGATTAGATTATTATAACATGTTCAACCTGTTTTTGCTTTTGTTCTTGGATGGTCAATTACAAATGCTGTTTACACCTTTGAGTTCTAGTACTCTTTCTCATGAAAACAACAAACGTTTGTACTTCCATAAGATAATTACATGATACTCCATAGTAATTAAGCATACATCAAGATGTGGAGAGCATAAGGAAGAACATTCTTAATCTTCTGTGAATTGACGTATCATTCTAGGACTTATCAAGCTTGCTATGTTAGGCAAAACACGCTGAATGAAGAAGCGACCAACTAGCAACCATATACACGAACAGGATTTAATATGGTTTATATCTCTGATAATCACTTGATGTCCACGTGCACGATGGAATTTCTCTCTTAGTTCATACTGTTACAAAATCTTAGCTAAGATTTTTGCACCATTAAAATTTAAAGCCCTATAGTTTATATAAAACCTATATATTTCATTAACGGATTTCGGATGGATCACCAATTCCACTTTACACTTTAACATGTTAGTTGTAATGTCCTCAAAAGATTTTGAAGATGTATATGAAGTTGTAAAGTGTAGATCTGAAATGGAAGTTCACATGGAAAGGAGTAACATATTATGGGCTTGATTACATTTCATCTTTATTTGAGTGGTATTCATGTTGTATGAATTGGCACAATCATGTTTTCATGGGTATTGTCTATACAATTCTAATGATGTAACTTTTTTACATAATGATGCAACTTTTTAGAGGGAACATATATATATTGTTATATTTAGAATGAAAGTTGTAAATCTGTATTTTTAACTAAATATCGATTTTGATTGCCACATGCTCAGTGTGATGAGATTATTGATTATCTCAATTACTTAGAAATTTACATATTTTTTTCCGAAGGCAGATATACATTTTATATATTCATATGTATCGAGATTCTTTTAAGTTTAAATGAAACATGACTGGTTATGTTTTCTCACAAACAAAACAAAGACCGTGTCCCGCAATAAACCCCATAGTTTTAGTTTTGTATGTAAGAAAACTTGACCGATGTTCATTCTAACTTGAGAGAATCTCAATCATATTCATAAATACTACGAGTAGCATGTAACAATTAATTGTAAGTATCAATGTGTTCCGTATCATTAATCAATACCGAATAATATATAAATAGCATTCAAATCCTTACAAGTGATACTCAGGCCTTAGCCCATACAAACTACTATTGGGCTATGCTAAATATACGACTAACACTAACTAAATTTATAAAATCGATGATCAACCCTAAACAGTAAAACCTGCAAATAGGCTATGAACAAAAAAGAATTTGAAAATCCAAACAAACTAAGATAAATTTACGATCTGTGTAAACCTACCAAGTGTGATATCACTACCTGGTAAAAAGTAAAAAACGGGTTGAGATTGGCCACAACTTTTTGTAATATCTTTTACAATATGTCATGGATGTTTTTTTGAACATTACTAGCACAATTTGAAGGTAACAAACAAGCTGCCATGATAGGAGAGACATGAAGGTTTTTAGGCCGGTGGCACCATGGCCGGCCCTCAGTCCTCAGGGCAGATCACATAGCGTTAAAGTTCATGATCAAGGGCCATGACATGATGATGGATGATGTGTCTACTTTTTAAAGTGGGGTCATTAAACATGCATGGACATTTTACTTTTATATATTTGGCAAATAAATTGTTATCTTATGACAGTCGATATGATTCTTTTACATGAAAATACAGCTAGTGACTTTGTACCTCTTCTGATTTGCCACGTCGGTTACAGTCATTTTCTCCATTCATGTCATGTCCCCTTTTGGATTTTTTTAGCCAACTTGGTTAATCCAAGTGAAATTTGGATATTTTTTTCACATTTGTTGGATGATATTATCGTTTGGATTTTAGATAAGTTGTGTGTAAGAAAATAAAATATGCGTTGGTTGTCGATATGTGCACACACACTCTCCTTAAGACATCTTGAGCATATTTTTTTTGAAAGGCGACATCTTGAGCATATGTTTCACATACTGTAAATGAATTGAGTTGGGTTGTATAGGCCGATCAATATTGCCGGAATGCCGGGTATTTGATTTTCATATGATAGTCCGAAGAGCGAGTATTATTTAGTTTTGAGATATATGAAACACACAACTCGCACTTGAAAATCCTAGTCCATCCTCCTCGTAGAAAGCAACTAGCATTGCTTCTCGCGTGCTATAAGTTACATGACCATTATCTCCTCTAATTGATATAGGTAGAGGCAACTCGCAATGTGCAGATTGGAGGAAGAGCTTGAAGATTGAAGGTTTTCTATACATTAATCGATAAAACAAACATAGCTGTAACCATAGGCAAACATCAAGCAGATTTTAACAAGCAGATATCATGCTTGGTATGTTGCAAGTAAATTACTTGTTATATGGCATTAGATCCCAACATGGCAATATGTAATAATTGTGTATATATATATATATATATATGTCCAAGTGCAGTGATTGAAATCTTTAACTTGTGTCAATATTTGTTTGTCCGTAGGTGGATGGAATGTTGTTTATTTTACAGAACCTTTGTCAACAACTGTAATAGAATTGTCGACGAAGGTACCTTTGTCGACAACTGTAATAGAATTGTCGACAAAGGTGCCTTTATCGACAACTGAGAATTATCGATGAAGGTACTGTATCTATATTTATGAGTAAGAAACAACAATAATATAATGGTTATATTACATTAATCAGATGTGTACATAACTTAGGCTACTCGGCAAGAGGGAGGTGATCCCTTCACCATGCTACCATCTCACGCAGCATCACCTTGCCCACCTTTCCCATTCATGCGCAACTCACACTTCCCAAAACAACTTATGGTGAACCGATCACCTTGCAACTTTACACCAAAATCAGGCCCCATTAATGCATTTAAGTGTGAGTGAGGAGAATGGTAGCGAGTGGGTGTTAGGTGAACGACTCACCTTGCCTTGCCCACTAAAAGGTGAAGTGGAATGAGGAGAAGTGAGTGCTAAGGTGTATAGTGAAAACACACTTCCTTGCCATCTAGCTAAAAGTGGTAATAAGGTACGGAGTAATACATTTTTATACTCAATATATTAATACATTTTTATGCTCCATATATTCCTTGTTACCCCGTACTTCATAATATTTTACTGTTGCCGTTCTCAAATTTCATTTTCAAATCAAGATCATAGCATATGACGGATGATGAATTATATTGACCTTGGATTATTGTTGCACCTCGTGTTCTAGGCTTATGTTTAATATTAAGATGTAATGAGAGATATGATCGTGTAACTTTGACGACTAAGAGACTATTGATCCAAATGTGGGACTTAAAGCTATCATCTGGCAATTCTAATGGAGTTATACATAACACTCGTCAAGACTATTACAGCGCAAATAAGTTCCTTTTAAATACTGTCATGAACTCTCGAATGACAGAAGACTATCCCAGCTTACCACCGGAGTGTGGAGCTCTGTCACAAACTCAAAGTAAATTACGCAAGGCGTTTTCTGAGCACAGCTTCAGCACGCTGCTCAAATTTTGGTAGCACCCAGTCATGTTGAACTATGCCTAGACCATCCTTTTCTGCGCCCAAACTCTGTATACAATGCAAAATGTCAAGATTATTACTTCACGATGCAAATTAAGATAATAATCATGCTGTTATCTGAGGACATCATGCAATTTTATATTTTAATTTGTCAGCAAATATATCACAATGAAAGGATATTCAAGGCCTAGATGGAAGAACCAAAATAACCCCAAAAAGATTGTTTGCGTTAATCATTACTAGTGTAGATTAAGTCTGCCATTTCAGCAATCAGCATTGAGGGCTAATCTAAACCAAAAGCTACCAAGTTTGGGTCATTTACTTATCCGGTCAAAGGAGTTAAAAAAAAAAAAAAAAAAAAAAAAAAAAAAAAAAAAAAAAATGCCAAAGATGAAATGGGTCAAAATAATATTTCCTTCAGGAATGGTCCGGTCCATTCTGTCCAAAATCAAATGAAACGGTTTTACTTTCCAATAAATTGACCATTCAATTCCCACTCTAATTCTAGCATACCGATTGCAACATATAAACTGAGTGCCAGCAAAATCAGCCCCTAAGGGAAGTCACTACAATGTTAGCCTATACTCGATGTTTTGCTATATATGCACGCAAATCGTTCCATGTTTTGCTGGACATAATAGCTGGTAAATGAGATGCATGCAGATGGAGTCTTAAACAAAGACATAAAACAATGCCACAATTACTCTCAAAGAATTAGATAGAGCAGAATTAAACACATGTCCTACGCCTTCTTTTCTACCTTAATAGTGTAACTGCCATTCATAATATAATCTATAAAAATTATATAAAAAACTCAAAAAGTAAAACCATCAAAATTAGTATACCTTGGACGGATCAAAGCCAAATCCACTCATTTGCATCATACGCTGTGTATCATCTGTGGCTGCATTGTTAAAAATGACAGAAAAAGGTGTAAGCCGAATCCCATTAGCAGGTCATTGAAAGTAAAGGCGTAAAAAAGCCAAGCACACATCATTAAACAGATACTAACCATTTTCCTCTCCCAGAATGAGACTAAACAACCCTCTCAATCCAAAGAGATTAAGGAAGTACCTGTTAAGATAAACAAACACCATCATCAACAAACTCACTTGGTATTCCTCACTAAGAAACCTGGACATTTTATTATCATAACGGCCTACCATGAGCGACTACTGACGTAGCTGACATCAACAGTACTCAAGTCAATCCCATTCTGTAACATGGATCTGAACCTCTGAGTCAGGGGAAAAGGTATCTTTGCTGGATAAACAAATATATCAAAATTGTGATATCAGAACGAAGTAAAGTCACCAATCAATATGGATCTAAAACAATCATTATATCAGATAGCATTTGCCCTATCGGCATGCACAATTCCCACCACTAGAACTGAGGTCGAACAATAAATAATTTACATAAAGTAAGTTTCCAATGTACACAATTGCAAATGCAGAAAAGACCATACGACATATTTGAAAAAGATAAATCCAGAATACAACATAAGCAAAAAGAAAGTATACCTGCTACAAATCCAGAAAAGAAGAAGTTAACCCAAGCAAAGGTAAGGGTCTGTTGAAGATGCGGAAGAAATAATATAATCAAATAGCATATAGAGACAGCAGTTTTGCGGAAAGACGCTGATTAACATTGTAAACAACGTACCTGTGGAATGATCATGGAAAGATTCTTCTTCATCATATCCATAGCCATGTTTGGATCAGAGAACATTGCTGCCTGTGGATTACTAGCCTGATCCTTGGGAACATGAAGTAAACCATTTTCCTGCAAAGCCAAAAGCAATGTCATCAGATTATCATATCAATCATATACATTATATATAATAGCTTCAGTTATGAGCTAATCTAATAAGAAAAAAGAATCACTTGGATCTTGCTGCTAAGACATGGAAAAGATATATATATATATATATATATATAGATTCTGTTGCAATCGGAATTTAAGTATAATTACAAGGCGACTTTAGCATTGCCTGCCGCTGTTTAAATTGGTAGAAATAATCGGAATTAAACAGCACACGAGTAGAATGAGACCAAGTAGGAGAGAGTCACAACTCAACAGAAAACAAAGCAAAGAATTTCTAGTTAAAAAATGTTTCTGCTTATCACATTATGTGGCAGACTGGTGTTTTCAAGATCAGCTGTAGGCTGGCTCACAGATCATCATCAAGACTGATGACTGATCTTAATCTAGCTACCCTAGTTCTTTGATATTATGAAATACATTCATGATGTTTTATTAACAAACAATCCCAAACAAGAATGTGTTCAGGATTTTTGCTTATAAGAGTGATTCTTTGCCTTTGGTGTTCTTTAGAACAGATAAGCAGTTCGAGTGTTTAAATTTTTTGACCGAAGCGATTATGTGATTGATTCAGCTTAAAGTGCTTATGCTTTGAAGATAGTGCTATTTATAAAGTGCTTTAAAGATACAGCTCTATCAAAACATATAGAGCTGCTTAAAAAATGAGCAAGTGAGCAAAATCCACACCTCTAAATAAGCACTTTGGAATGGTCAGTGCCCTTACAAGAGGTCTCATGTTCAAACCTCACTGTGCACACATTTTTTATTTTTTATTTTTACGAGATAAAGGAAATAAAAATGAACTCAAAGGGACGATTTCATTAAAACTAGTAAACAAATAAGAAGACATATATTTCATTTGACATATTAGTAGACTAACTACAAAAGACATGTACTTGAGGCATAAAACTTCGGGATCAGGTGCATTTCGGAGAAATCGGGATTTTTAACCAAAATTTACACTAGGCGGCAAACATCCATGAGGTTCCCATGAACCCCCGGGAACGCCCCCTAGGTCAGCCCTGGTTTGAAAACAGTCACAGGAATACCGTGGTCAGGCTGCATACATCGAACTCAAAGACTATCCTCCCCGAAGAAGGAAAAACTTCATCCGTTTACCCGTTTTAATAAGCAATCATTAAATCCCTCTAAAAAAATAACTTAACACTTAGAAAGGATCAGCCAGCATAAAAATGATAAATTTAAAATAACTTATCAGAAACCTAATAGCTCAAGTTGTAACTTCCTGGCAGCAAACCATCGTTCCTAATGCCCTACTCTCTCTCCAAATTACATAATCACTTAATAAAACTAACATTACATAAAGTCAAACATATACACTATAATTCACCATCAAAACCCCTAAATTCAACATACCTCATTGGTATAATACATCTTCCTGGCGCGAAACGCCTTGGCGGGTATAAAATTGGCCGCACCTCTCAAATTCCTAGCCCTAATTATAACCTGCCTATAAAAACACCACCAATCAATCAGCACAAGAGAATCAAAAAACACAAAAAATTAGGCAAAAGAAGAAACAAACAAACCCTTCTTTGATGACTTTGGCATCAGGTAACTGAGTAGTACGCATAAGTTTAGAAACAAAGTAACGAAGAACACCGATGAGAACCATCACTACTGATAAAGGTATCAAAACCCAGTCTCTGATTGCTGTGTCTAGTACCAGCTCTTCTGCCATTGTTACTTTGTTAGATCGAGTTAGTGTTTGTGGTTTTCGATCTGATTGTCGTTGTTTATGACGATGACGATATGATTTGATATTTGTTGGGACTCATTTTATGATCCGATCCGAGTCATGTCCGTCATTGCTTTTGATATTGGGCCAGTCTTAACATCTAAGCCCAAAACTCAACTACCATCAGGCTATGTTTGGCAATGGGTTTGTCGGGCTTATAAAATAAGTCTTTTTGTAATACGAGATTAGAAAGCTTTTATAAGGCATAAGCTTTCATACGCCTAAGCACATAGGAAATGGCTTATAGGGGCTTATAGCTAGTCGAATTACTTAAATGTCTCTCAAAATATAATAGATTTTATCACACAAAAGCTAAAAATATATATGAATTTAATTTGATGTATTTTTATGCGATTTTAAATAAATAAGCTCCAACTCCAACTAATTCACCCAAAAAATTTTATGAAAATATAAACTTCAGACTTTAGCTTATAATATAACTCTCTCCGGGCCAAGCCCATTACCTCAAACATTACCTTAGTTTTATCACTTTAAAATATATGAAATTAAATTCATATATCTATACTACGTATAAAGAAAAAATGGTTAAAGTGAAAAAGTGAAAAGTCAAGTAATGTGAAATGTTAAAAAATCTTATTAAAGGAAATTATGAAATGTAATTAATACTCTTATTCACATTATACAATCAATTAAAAACATATCACCAAATTAAATACAACCAATTAAAACAATTAATACAAATCACAAACCGGGTTGACCCGGGACACTTCAAACCCGACGGGTTGAACCGGTTTAATTTGACCTGTTTTCGACCAAACCTAGCAAGTTGACCCGGTTTAAATCGACGAATTTTTCGACTGGAATGGTTCAACCGGTTGAACCACCCGGGTCGACCCGGGTTTCAAAACATTATGTTTAATTCCCAAATCTTCAAACTTTTATTAATTTTCATTTATAACCTATAAACTTTTTTTTATCAATAAACTATTTGTCACTATAAAATCTCATTGTTATGCACGGGTACTCGTCTATAAATCCTTAAAAATTGCTTATTTGATATGTATAGATTCTCAGATGATCGTCCTTGAAATTGTAGAAATCCTTTTAATGTTTTTGAACAAATTATATAAACTCATATCTAAAAAAGATGTAGTTCGATTTTCATGGTCTTTATTCTCAAATAAAAGTATTATAAAACTCATCACTGTCATATTCCCATTAACTAGTTTATAGTAGAACAACTAAAGCAAAATACAGAACCCCTGTAACCTGTAATGATTATACAAAAAGCAAACCTAGTGGAAAATAAATATATACGAATTTGCAGCAGAAAACAAGAAGATTTTAAGGGAGATGAAGACAATGATTTATAGCTTTTTAAACATAAATTCAGTAATTCATCGACATGAGACACCTCTGCATTATTTAGAAAATATGACAAGAGCAGATGCTGCAGATGCCTCGATAGTAATAAAATATTCTAATTCACCAACTTTCTAAATTACGGAGTCATAGGGTATCATCAGGATGTCCAATTCCAAGTGGTGAATAAGGCAAAACCTAGAAGACTTCCCATGCATTATGCATGATATAGGACGCAAGGGAGTCCTTCAGAAATGATCGTCATGATGTGTGTCATACATTCAGTTGATACAAAGAATAAAAGCAAAATGAACCAATTACACAAACAATTCTAAAACGGTTCCATTAACGACTAGTCAAGCTACATTGTGTCCAAAGTTAGGCATTTACAAAGGAGAAACAACTAAACATAAGATCAAGCAAACAGAAACTAGGGACACTTCATTCGGGTTTTACACAGAAAAACAAGTTGCAACCCATGTTACATCTAACCATGTCAGTGGAACCATAAAATACTGAAACTTTAGAAGAAACAACTACAACTGACTTTCTTCACAGGTCATATGTCAGACAAACCATAAACTATTAGACGATGAATTCCTTAGCATATCTGAAAGAATCAAAAAAGCATCTATTAGTGGTAGAGTAGATGTTAAACGCTTAAACCCGAAGCATCATGACCCTTCACATATATGTATTTGTCAACGTCAGAATAAAATAGCAATGCTAAAAGGAAGGGAGTAACGAAACACTTTTAATAAATCCCATTGGCCTATAAGAGGTGCTTTCCTATAAGATTGGCTATAAGTAAAACATGCAAAATGGGTCGAAAAACATATGTGGTGTATCCAGAATGCAAAAAACCTCCTAAATTATTTTATTAATAAAAGCCATACTTTTATTGTTTAAAACCCATTTTTAACCAAATCTAATAAACTTTTTTATTATAGTTCAGAAAACTGGAACAAAGAAGTATAGGCAGGCTGACACGACCAAAGTTGTACTAAAATCCCGTGGATTAGTCGGCCAAAAAGTCGGAACCATGGTTACCCAAAAATAAAAAAGTAACCCTTTTTGACCAGCAACCCAACTCATCCGACCAAAAGAGACTATGGTTACAGATATGCTACATATACTAATTTAATTAAATCCATCTGAAATTAATCAAACAGCAGTTTAAAGTGGTAAAAATGCACACCTGTCTATGTAAGTTGATAAAGCTATTGCTTGAATAAATGGTTCCTGACCAACAGCTCAGGTATCCCCATTGCAGAAATGCTTTCGCATCCAAAGAGTTCCTTAAGCTTTTCATCACACAGAATCATCACCGGATTTTTTGGGTCCTATCATCAAACCAAGCCAATTAAAAGACAAGCTCACCATTTCATTTTGTTTTACAATATTCTCTCTATTTCATAATAAGTACCAGTCAATGACTTCCACAATACCATGTCTCCAGTGGAATGTTTCAGTTATATTAGGATGCATAGGCTGAATTGCAAAGAATAAAATAAACAAGTATACCTCAAGATTATTGACCTTTATGTACTCCCAAACAAGTCTTAAAGCCTCGGACTGAGACATTTCTCTTTCTCCAGTACCCAAACAGTTAGCAAGTGCTTCAGAAATTATAACATGGCTAGGAATGTTATCTGCATTTTCAGCTACAGGCTCATCTTCCGGATCAGTCTTGACTTTTGATCTCTTACGAGATATTTCTTCTGCAAAAGTTACATTTTCGTATTAAACTCAGGGAGATTAGGGTTAACTATTGAACACCACATGATTTTTCATATCCACTTTACATACTTGTAGGCTCAAGTCGGATGATATGCTTGGCGAGCAACTTATTCATCTTGAACATATCAGTACAATCAGTTTCAAACACAACACGTAAAGCATCATCACAGATAATTTTTCTCTTGTTGCCTGGATCCTGGAGGTTGTTTTTCTTAATATATGCCCAAAGCTGCTTGACAATCTGAACATAATTTTCAATTGGTCAAAAACGCTTTATAATTTTGAAGAAATATGCATTACTCAAACTGTGAAACATACATCGGTTCTTGATAATGCTGACTCGCCAACAATAACTTGAAGCTCGGGTGTAATACCACAGAGTTTATTCAGCCCCCCTGGTCCACCTCTTCTTTTGGTTCCAGCTGCACCACTGAAAGGAGATCAAACGGGAGTGAATATATGTAAAGTCAAATGGCAATGATCAACAAAAGAGAATAAATGCAAATCCGGATAATCTTAATTTATTTGCGTAGATAGTAACCGCCTATTTGAATCTTGAAATAGGGCGGGCCATTTATACTCTACTTTTCTTACAACCTCTACATATACGGACTATACAACCTTTGCCATAATCGCAGAACAACATTATGCTTCATAGATTGATTCAAAGTCAACATAGTTCTGCATGTTTTATTCCACTATCGGACCCAACATTCTATTAGGCAGACGCCATTGACTCCTACTCTCCCACAAATTACATAAATTCTTTTACTTTCACTAAGAAATACTGTAATAGAGATAGTAGCAGGTATGGATAATCTTTACATGACAATATGCCAAACGTTAAAAGCAATTAATCGCATTGCTAATGCATATTCCCAGTTTCTATTCACAATAACAATTCTTGAACGAAAAATACCATATAAAAATGTGACCTTTCTTGCGAACAGTTTTATGTTTACACCAGTCTCATCATATATAACAACCTCACAAACTGCAATGTGAATATCATCTCCCAAGACAATTGATTTTCGAAATATAATCTTTGTGAGAACGGAAACATGCTAAAGAAGTGATTTTAGTCACAAATCAAAACGAGCTTTTACAACTTTCTTGGTACAATAAAATTGCATTTCTTTTCAGAAGTACAAAATGTCAGAAGTAAGATGACACTGGTGTAGACATGGAAGTATTTGCAAGGTCATATTTTTAATACTTGCAGAAATGATGACACACATATGACCAAACAACATTTTACACTTGGCGAAAATGAAAAATGCACTATATAACGCCATTTTCCAATCAAAAAATAAACTAGACAAATGTCCAGACCATATTACAAAGGGAAATGTAAAGTTTTCTATTTAAGCAGGGATGAGTACTCTGAAGTGCCAACAAATGTATTTCTTGTTTAGTAAAACTTGACGGGTTAATCATACGGAGTCCTAAAATGTTGCACAGAAGCCCAGAGAAACATGGTTATACACTTATACTAGTTTGTAATTTCCTCATGCCTCATGCATATGTGTGCTAAAAACCTTATCCATAACCATAAAATAGCACCATGCGTGATGAACATATTGAGAGTCCATATACATGTTCCAGTGTTCATAATCTATGGGACCCAATGTTCTGACAAGGTAGATGCCATTAGCCTCCTACTAACTTCCATTTTACATTAGATCCCAATTTTTCACATTTGAAGAAGTATGATCTCATACTCTAACTACAGTTTCTGGTCACAAAAGTCCCCTTATCTTAAATAAAAATAACCAAAAAAAGATGCTACCTTTCTTGCAAGCACTTTCGAATGAGTTAAGAGTAATTGAAGACTACAGATTGTTCAAAAAAGTAAATGATACAGTTTTCTTGGTGCAAAGAAATTACAATAAATTACCAATGTACACAATATCAATACCATCTACTACATAGGTTCCTTATGGTAGAAGAAATAACAAATGTTCACTACCATACAAAATTTATTAGTCGGTGAAAATGAAACATACACTACTACATGACACCATTGTCCAATCAAAAACTAAACGAGATATGTATCAATATTCCGATACTGAACTACAAAGGAAAGCATGAAGTTTTCTATTTAGAGAATAATGAATACTCTGACGTGGAAACATATTTATATCTTGTCTAGACATTTTTATAAGCTTAAATGCGCCAAGATATTTTTTCTTCCATTCTCCCCGACATACTCACATTTTGATGCGATTATAAATTTTTACATAATGACGTAACTGAAAGTTGGGTTGCAGTTTAGTCCTTCAAAAAAATAAATAAATAAATAAAAGTAGCGACATGGAAGAGGCAAATCACTTAACACCATGATTAAAGGACACGGGGACAAGATTTGAACCCATGACCTCCGCTTAAGTTATGTTTCATTTCATAAATAACAAAGTATGTTACTTTTTAGTGCAATTAATCCTATTTCTAACTAATTAACTACGGAGTACAAAGGAAATTATAAAGTTTTCTATCCAGAGAGAAATGTGTACTCTGGCGTACAAACATATTTATTTCTTTGTCCAAACATATTGAAGGCCTAAATGCACCAACACCTAACAAATTTTCACCCACTTTACTTTTTTCCCCTTTCTCTCCAACATACTAGAATTTTGTACTTAATGGCATCAAAATGCCGCATTCAAGTGCAAAGACGTTACATACAACTGCATCAAAAGAGGGTGAAAGTATCCTACTTTCTCGGCGCAATCAATCCTATTTCGTCTAATCAACTACACATAACAACAACTAAACTAATCGCCCTAATTCAAAACCCTAACATACAAACAATTCAAACAAAATCAATTACCCTTTTTTCGCCTTCTCGTTCGCCTTCCCAACATCCCGCACTTCACTCTTCACCTCAGGCACCTGTCTCACCTGCCCTCCAACAACACTATTACCAAAACAAACCTCAACAGGATGCCTCTGCCTCTGCACTTGTCCCAAATGCCCAACCTGCCCCACCTGCTGCTGTTGGGGTAGGGCGAAAAGCGGGTGCGGATGAAACTGCTGCTCCACATGTTGTGGCACGTGTTGCACGTGTTGCCGTTGCGGCAGTTGAGTTTGTTGGGTAAAATGATGATGAAACTGAGGTTGTTGTTGTAGTGGTGGTTGAAGTGGTGGTGGTTGGGGTTGGGAAGAGCGTAACAGAAAGTAAATATGGTCACGAATGAAATGGATTTTGTGAGATAAATCAAACCCTAATTTCTCGCTCAGTTGATGAACCACGTCGGGTAATGAATTAAAAGACTTTTGAGATAGTAAAATCTCCACTCCTTTTGCTATTTCTTGGTCAGACACCATCACTGTTTTTTTCACATTTATTTTTTTTTACTGGATTGATTTGGGTTTTGATTTTGCCCCTTTGTGTGAATGAGTGTGAGTGTGAGTGAGAGTGAAAGTTTTTTTCTTTTTCTCTCTCTATATCTATTGATTTGTCTCTATATATTTCTATCCGCTCTTCTTGAGTTATCTTATTCTTTACTTAATATACTCTCTTTTTCTGTTTTCTAGTTTTAAGTTGTTGGGTTTCTACTTTTTTTTTACCACTTTTTTGTTGTTGTCTCAATCTCAACTATACATAACAAGGATATCTAAGAAAATGAAAGATCTATTAAAAAGTATGCCTTTTCTATATTTTAAATTTTGTAAAATATGTTAGAAAATATCTTATTTAGGTATCACATATTTTTCTATAATTATACCTTAGCCTATTTTATTATAAAAGTATACTATATCGCTTATGAAACGGCAACATTTCATGAGCATGTAAATTTTATAAAAAAATTTCAAACGGTTGGGCCATGTTTTGGGCTTCCAAATTCGCTGGGTTGTTAGATCAAAAAAATGATTTTTAACTCAAAGAATTGCCATCACCGCCTCATTTATTCTGATAATTATCCTCACCGTCTCATTTACTCTAGAATAATCCTCATCTATGCTAACAATGCGATTCCAAGATGCAAACGAATAACATGGCAATCTTTAATACATGTAACTAATGTCATTTTGTAATTATGCATAACTACTTCTTTTTTTCTTTCTTGTTTTGGCTTTTGATTAAATTTGTTTAGAAGGGTTTATGCTGACAGGAAATTCTTCAAGGAGACACAAATAAGTAGCGGCTAATTAAACAAAGGGTTTCACGGGTGATTTGGATTCTTAAGGTAAGTAACAGGGTTTTGAAGATCGCAGATATGTTACAAGTAACAATTTTTTTTTCTTTTTAGGTATCATCAAATTCAGTTCATGGAGATACAAAAAGATAGCACTGTAAGTATTTGTTTTAACCTTTTGAATTTGGTGATTATTCTATGAAACGTGAAAAAAAAATTGATTCTTTTTGGTATTTATGATCTTATTTAACCATCTGGGCGATGGTCAAAGAATGGAAACTGGTACTTAGTTAAGAATGGTCATAAAGATGTTGTATACGAGGTCTCGAATTGCAAATCTCAAACATGTTACTTTAAGTTTGACGTTGATATTTTTAGATCGAACTAATTAACTAATCGAGTCTCAACAAGAAACTTTTATGATAAGAAAGTTTGTCTAAAATAGTTAGTTAGAAAATTGATAATAGAGAAACAACGAGTTGGGCATTTTATGATGTTTATGGTCTAACATATAATGTCTAATTATACCATATACTAATAGGTAAAAATGATGTGACATTAATTTTGTTTCAAAACTTTTTTTCCCCTTTAAACTCGACTGCTATTGGCTGCAAAGGGTGATTAACGTGTTAAGGGTGGTACTTTGTTCACCCAACAGTTGTGTTTCGTGGGCTTGGCAGCAGCCCATTGGCTGCCAAACTTGGGGAGCTAAACTGTTCATGGTTTAGGCTGCTAATCCTCTTGCTAATGCACCAAATACACAAAGTTTTCAAAGGCCAACAGTAGCAGCAACCTAATGAATTATACAACAAATTGTGAGCCATCTATGTGGCCTTAACAGTGTATTTAGGAGTGGCCTTGCAGTTGAATAATTGTTGGGAAGCTTCAGGATACATTGTATTTGTGTATGCATTATCTTCCACACCAAAACAAAACATAATATTTACATAGTTCAAAAGTTATTACCTGGAGCAAAAAAAAGTTCAAAAAAAAGAAGAAAAAAAATGCAGCGAGGTGGTAATTTATGTTTTAAGAAGAATCGATTAAGTGCTGCTATTGATGGTTATACAGAGGTATATATATACTTTTTATAATTTTTTTTAATAATGTACATAAAGTGTTTGATGTAATGTTTGAATGAGTTTTTGGATTTTTCAAACCATTTTTCATTAATGAAATTGTGTTTATGATCGGATTTGACGATACTTTTACATATTAAATTTTTTGCTTTCAGAGGTTGTGGTTCTTGAGAAGGATAGCGATAATGATGATGGTGAAAAAGAGGAAGAGATGAAGAAGAGGAAGTGATTACAGAAGAGGTAAAAATTCATTCTATGTCCTTTTGATATCTTCTCCCTCTAATAAAAAGCCTTTTGCATTGTTCCGGTTGTGGTTTGAAAGTCATGGTTTTGCTTTTGAGATTTCAGCTTTATATCGTAAAAATATATTGTTGCATAACCTGAATATCATGTTTTCCAATAGTTTTAATTGGAGAGCGAGGTGGATGATGTTTCTCTGATATCAATAGATATCAAGAGGACTGATATTCGTGTTCGTCAAGGTGCACAGGTATGAACTTGTTAAAGAGGGGTGTTTGCCATTGGGTTTTGAAACTTAATCTGATTATTGCATTTTCACTTTCAGTTGTATGAAGTATTTAAGTGATTAAAAGAGGTGGTAAAGTCTTTGTTTCACCTGATTTTAACCAGCCAATGGAGATTACTTTTTATGGTATGTATAAAACCTTTTATTCTTATTTCTTGAAAAGTCGTAAAACAGATAATTGCTTATTAGCTAATTTAAGTTGTTTGCGACTCGCTTATTTGGAAAGGTATGTGTATATAACAACCTCATAAGTAAATCCAAACATAAGTTGCTTTCTGAATTATCTAATGCAAGTTGTTTCAAATAAGCAGGTTGAGGTTGCTTATTTCAAAATTTAGATTGCTATATGCGTACATTTGTTAAGGACTCCAAAGTACTCCATGATAAATATGGCATTTTTGGTTTATAGGGTTTAAGTAACATCGACAGAGGCTACTGGAAAATATAAGGATGATGAAAAGTTGGATAGCATCAGGATTGCCACATGGTACTACTTTTTTTGGGTAAAGGGGAATAATCCTGTACCCCGGTAAATCACATTAACCAAAAATCATTTAAGTACAATGGATATGGGTGAAATCCCATATCTAAGCCCGTTACATAGGCATAAACATTTCTTTGAAACAAGAAAAAAACCACTACCACATAAACAAAACATGGCTACAATAAGACCAACTACTACCTAGTCCGACCTTGGAGCTTGAAATCATCATAATAGGCAGCCAAGTGTCTTGGTATCTCGTGTAGCTGATCCGTAAAGTCATCATACTCGTAGTACTCTTCCTGGTCCTGTCTACCACCCGTTGATGATAATGTACCCTTGGGCATATCAAATAAATTCACAGACTCATCATACGGGTTAAGAACCTCATCCACCTCACTGTCAGAATCAATTACATCACCAACCTTAGAGAAAGGGTTACTTCTTTTAGTAGTAGAGTTAACAAGGGATAAGGATGAACTAGACGGACCAGCCTCCTTACCCTTATCCAAAAGTAAACTTCCAGGCGGCTCATGTAACGAAATATCATTAATGGAGGAGACAAAATTAGTATCCGCCATTACACAACCATTATTACAATCCTTAGGCACATCATCCTTAGGAATATCAATCACTTTATCATTCTCCATACGTTGATCAATATAACTCTTCAATTCAGCCAAGTTGATGTCATCTTTGAAGTACTTTCCATCAGTTTTAGAGATGTTGGAAACATCATTAGGCACCTTTGGAGTAGGATGTGGCTGTTCAGTGTTATTAGGCTTATCACAAACCAACTCCAATCCCTCCATAGAGATAAGAGGGGAATTTTCCTTCGGTATAGACGTAGTAGCCTGGTTGTTATTACTAGGCTTAGAAACGAGACGATATATCAATTTAGGCTTACCCGACACCCTCACCTTTTTAACACCCTTAGATTTACTCTTTGCAGCCCCGCCACCATCATCCACACGTAATGTACGTTTAACTTCCTTCTCTTTCCTATGGCACTCCTTATCAACATGATCAAAAATTTTACATATAGAACATCGAGGCGGCTTATATTCAAACTCAATATCAATTCTAACCATACGATGCTCATTAGTCTTTGGAATAGGAACTGCCACAACAAGAGATTCCACATAATCATTATCAGCCGAAATCTCAACTAAAACTCTAGCATACGAATTCATACCCCACGACTTGAGGCACGTATTACTTGTGTGCTCATCATACATAATGATTCGTCCAAGTTTAGCCGCGATCAGATTCAGCCCCACCTTAGAATATGCCACCACCGGCACGTTATACAATTTAACCCAAACATGAACCTTCTTAATGTCATGTTTAATCAATACTGAATTAGGGTTCCAAATGTGGAGAATGAGTAGAATAGACCTAATACGCGAAGAACCATGATTAAGAACATTTTCCATACCTTCCCTACTTGAGAATTGAAACATAAAGAACCCTTGATGTATCATGACATGCATTAACCCGAATTTCTTCCAAACGTTACGCACGAAATTTTGGACAACAGGAAACGCAGGTCTTTGTCCAACAAAATAGCCATAAAGTGAATTATTAAATCGTGAGCAAATCGTTTCCACTTCTTCATGCGGTATTACAACATCAGCCAAAACCATAGGTATAGCATTAACATCAATCGAGTTACTAGCAGCAACATGGCTAGAACCCGTAGGTATAGCATTAGCATCAATCGAGTTACTAGCAGCAACATGGCTATTGTTACTTTCATTGGCAACGTGTTTCGAACACCCCACCTCACAAACGTGCTGATTATCCTTGACAACAGCTGCATGGTTACTATTTACCTCACCATCATCCTTTGTAATATCCGTAACACCAGCCATATCATCACCCAAGCTAGTAGGTACCACGTTGCTTGTAACACAACGATAAGGCATCAACGGTTTACCATCTTTACCCAATATTTTACCATCAATGTACTTAAACTTTCTAGCTAACCCACTCAACAGCGAACTTGAATTACCAACTGTTTTCAATGAAGTCTTGCTCGATTTGTTGAGAAATCCTTGTTCCATCTCTCTCGTTAAACCCACTTCCAATAAAAATCCAAATCTGAACCACGTAACAACTACAATCCCTAAAAACTTAGGGTTTCGTTCCACTTAATAGAAAATAACCAAACCCTAAAAAAGGATTAGGTATTGCGTTATGCACAAAATCAAAGAGCTTGATCGCACAAAATAACAAAATCCAAGAATGGATCTCGTATAGCATAAAACACTTTAACCAGTAATGATTAAACAATGCGCACCAAGTAGAAAAGATCGAACCTAATATATGTAATAAAGAAACCACCGACCCACAAGAAGGACCGACTTATAATATTGAAAACACAATAAGTTCGATTACGTAGAACAACCGACCTATGATTAATATTAAAATCAAAAGGACCAGAATCGGTATGTAAAGTATTCACATGCAGCCAATCAAACGTTAATGAGATTAAACAATAGAGGAATAACGTTAATGATTAGAACATGTAAAAAATAAATCAGCGATTGAAAGATATAAGGAATTTAAATACACCGACCCACGATATAAGAATAAATCAATTAACTATAACCAACCCACGTGAGTGATGAAGATTAAATAATTAAAGGATTAAAGATCGAATTGTAATTGAATCGCAAAGAAGATGTAATCGCTGATTTAATTTTTGTCGCCACCGAAAGAGAGAATTTTAGGGTTTTTTTTACACATGGTACTACTTTTATACCTTTTGAAATAGGATTGCCACATACGTTTTTTTTGGGGGTCTTATGAGCTTATTATAACTTGAGGGGTTGTTTTTCTAAGCTTATTTGTCGACATAGGAGTTAGAAGGTTACTGAAAATTTGATAAACTCATTTTTTGTACTTATGAGGTTATCCATTTATCTGTCACTTTAAATGTAGAGAATGTTGTGGCTGAGTTGGGAAGGCTGCTTATGTATGAAGCATCCATAGATTGGCTGGTATGCACTATTTCTTTAATTTTTATTCATAATAGAGCCTTAGCGAGTTGTAGGAAAAAAAATGTATTTGCTGATTTGCTGCCATATGACTCTAGATATGCATAGATTCTAAAATGAAGCACATTTGTCCGGGTTTTTGCAGCCTACCATTTCAGGAGAGATTCGTTTCCCACTCGGGGTTGCTGAAGTGGAATTCATTGATCCAAGAGAACCTGTAGCGGTTAGTATATTCATGCCCTTTTAGTATGCTTTGTTATATGACTTGAGTTTAACTTTAAAGATCATGATAAAATGGTATTCAATAATGCATCATACGTACACATTTGTTGGGGTTGTGGGTTAGTACTTTCAAATGATCAAACTCATCAGAGAAAGGAAATTGGGAAGTTCTTATTTGTTGGATTTGAACAAGATTTAGGTGTTTACTTGATCAAGTAAGTTTATTTGAAACTTGCGTTTTAGATGGCAACAGAAGGGTTTATTTTTTGGTTGGAATTCAAGCTTGAACGACTCAAATTTGTACGATATGTGAATATGTAAAAAAGGTAGTGCATTGTGCATTATTAGTTGTTTGTGTTTTATGATATGGTGATTATAGGAGAAGGATCTTAAATTAGTCATTACCTTGAAAATCAAAACATACGCTGAACAAACACCCCATTGATAATCTGAGTTGTTGAATCCAACATATTTAAAATATCATAATGTTTTGATTTTCCCGTTATTGTTGTAAACAGATCTCTTTTTCTAATTTTCATTTTAAATTTGTACGATATGTCAATATGTAAATAATCTAAAACAAAAACCCCCTTGATAATCTGAGTTGTTGATGGTATAAAATTACTACACAAACTATGGAGTTATAAAAAGAAATTCTCATTTGCCTTGATTTTACGCATCCACTTACTGTCGACAATGAAAAATGTTATATATACATGTAAGTAGCACTGTTTCCCGTTATTGTTGAACACGGATTGCTTTTTCTAATTTTCATTTTAAAATTGTTTCTGCCTAGATTGATTGCTACTGTTTGATATATATATATATATATATATATATATATATATATATATATATATATATATATATATATATATATATATATATATATATATATATTGATGAGGCGAAAAATGATCCGTTTTTAGGGGGTCATTTAAGCCTGAATCCGACTTTATTTGATCAAATATTGCCCTAAATCGTTCCTTTTGTGATTTTAGGTGTTTGGAGAGTGAATTCTGGAAAAGAAGCCATTTTGGATGTTTTTGGAGCATAAAAGTGAAGAAAACGACAAAGTACCAAAAATCCATGCTGAAGATACAAGGTGACGGCGTCAAGACCAACATCTTGACGGCGTCAGACATGAAGAATTAAACACCGTAGGTGGTGACGGCGTCAGAAGGCTTTATGACGGCGTCAAAGTGGCAAGAATAAAATACCGTAGGTGGTGACGGCGTCACATAGGCCGTCACAAGTGGATCAAGGCCGTCCGAGGAAGTATTTGGCGGCGAGGTGACGGCGTCAGAATTAACTCTTGACGCCGTCAGACTGTTTTTCCTATATATAGTTTTCTAGTTTTTTCATTAAAAAGAGAGAAGTTTTGGTGAAACCCTAAAGACGATTTTGGTGCCTCTTTTACAGGTTTTTCAAGGGTTCCAAACCCTTGAGACCTTGCATTGTAATTGAGATAAGTATACTTTTAATTCAATCAATATGTCTATGTGTTGGTTGTTTATCTTTTGTTCTTATCTTAATTCCACTATGCTAGGCTAGATTTCCTTTGTGTTTGCTTAGATCTAATGAAACCTAGATGTTGATTATGTGTTGATTACTTGTCTATTCTTGTTTTGGATGAATGATATTATATGTTAGGCTTAAGAAAACTGGCAGATCTCCAATGGTAACATGCTTGAACGTCTTAAGAAACATGAACCGAGGCGTACTAGGTCTTTATTGGTTGTATTTAATGCATGAGCCACTGTTTACAATCCCTATAGTTGTGCTGGGTCATGGTGTAGGAGGAGATAAGAGCTCATAGAGTTGGGGAGTTATGTATGCCACCCCACGAATGGTATTAAGGAATACAGTCCGTCATCCATACAAGTGTAACAAGTAATTAACATGTAAAAGATATCTAGGGAGTAATGAAGTCTAAGTAAACACAATTTCTCCAACCACTGCTCACAACCTTAATTTAAATTAGTTTAATTTCATTTTCATTAGTTTAATTTAATTATATATTAGCTTTGGGTTAGTTGAATAGCAACTAATTCCGCCCTATCTTCCAAAACCAGAGATTTTACTTGCTTTCATAAAAATATAAAAATACAAAAATAATCATCTTCCACCTCTAGAACTATTAATTAGGTTTTCTAATCCTAGCGACACTATTCCTAAGCTGAACGATCAATCCCCCGGTACTTGTCACTATACTATACTATAACGATCAGGTACACTGCCTGGTGGGGGTTGTAAGCTTCTCGAGATCCCTCGAGAGGTAAAGCAAGGTGCGATTCCCACGCATCAAGTTTTTGGCGCCGCAGCCCGGGGAATAGTTATTGTCTAGGTTAGGATTTCTTTTTATTAGGTCTACTTGCTAGATTCCTTTCTAGTAAGATTTTTATTTTTATTTTTTAGGTCTTCTTTAGTCTATCTTATTTCTTCGTGCCTTTGTTCGTAACTCTTTACCATCCGACATCATGGAAGGTGGTAACATCTTTGAACCCTTCATCCCACCACAACAAAACCCACCATTAGAACCCCTTAGGCCCCGAACCTTAGGAGAGTATTCCCGACCTAGCCACCAAGGCTACCGAAACACCATTGAGCTCACCGGAGACAATGTGACCCCCTTGCGATCCGACACCATCCGGTTGGTGCAAAGCGGATGTGCATTCCATGGACTTCGTTCCGAAGATCCAAACCAACACCTTAAGGATTTCCTCAAAATCGTAGATTCCATAGACCTAGGTGTTGAAACTAGAGAGACTACCCGATTACGCCTATTCCCATTCTCTCTACGAGATCAAGCTAGTCAATGGCTTGAGCGTTTACCCGCGGGATCCATCACCACATGGGATGATCTCACCACCCGTTTCCTTGCTCAATTTTTCCCACCGGGGAGAACACTAAGCTTAGGAATGACATTTTGATGTTCCAACAACGTCAAAATGAATCTCTTTATGAAGCATGGACTCGTTTCAAGGACTTACTCCAAAAAGTCCCTCATCATGGCATAGATCTTTGGCTCCAAGTCCAAATTTTTTATGACCATATCGACATCTCCACGAGGCGCACCATTGACCAATCGGCCGGTGGTAAGCTACGTGATCTTAGTGCGGAACAATCGTGGGAACTCATAGAAGATCTTGCTCTCTATGACAACGAAAGTTGGAATGATCCCCGTGATTTGAACAAAACGGTCAAGGCAATATCTTTGCCTTCGAACAATTCAAGCACTCCCGACCGTAGGATCATGGAACTTGAGGACCAAGTCAAGTTTCTCATGAAATCTTACGAAGCTCCGAAGCATTCAAGCCAAGTGAACAAAATCACTTCTTCATGCGAATTATGTAGTGGTCCCCATGACACTCGTGATTGTATGGAACTCCCCGGAACAGCTTTTGCGGACTACGCATCCACGCGTACCGACGAAGCGGGAGATAAGTGGTACACTTTCAAGCCCGAGCCAAACACATACGGTGATTCATACAACCCCTCATGGAAAAATCACCCAAACCTTAGGTGGAAACAAAATCAACCCAATTCTTCCAATCCGCCTAATCGTTACCAATCAAACGGCCCACCATCCAACCGTACCTTCAACAACAATCCTTCTAACAACTATGGTAGTACCAACAATCTTGAAGGATTGATGTCAAAATTCATGGCATCTCAAGAAGCCCGCATAGCTAAGTTTGAAGCCGATTTCAAACAAAATCAAAATGAGATGACCAATAGAATTGACACATTTTTGAAAGTTCTCAATGACCGAGAAATGGGAGCACTCCCAAGTGACACAATCAAGAATCCGAAACTAACCGTTAATTCCATATCATCCGTTTCGTCACCCGCTTCGTGTCCACAATATTATTCGGTCAAATCAACGAGCACGTGTTTCAAGCAAAACCAAGTTCCCCAAAAGGACCAATCAACCAAAACTCCCACTATAGAACCGGTCAAAAGTATTGTTGAAACACCTCTTACGCAAGACCTTGACGATGAATTCAAAGAACTTCACCTTGAACGCCCCATCATTGATGTCTTAGCGCGTGCTCCTTACTATAGTGCCCTCCTAGAAAAATATGAGAAGTATAAGCTAGGTAAAAATGGGACCGCCTTCGTTCAAAACAAGTTGCCTAAAAAGCTTGATGATCCATGTATATTTGTTTTGCCTTGTAAGATAGGAAGATCCGAAGCTTTCGACACACTAGCCGACTTAGGGTCAAGCCTCAACTTGATTCCCTTATCCTTATTCACCGCTCTTAAGCTAGGAAAGTTAGAGGAAACGGAGGTATTGATAGGGCTAGCGGATGGGAGTATTGCCCATCCGGTTGGAATGATTAAGGATGTAGTTGTTCACGTAGGAAGGTTAACTATATTAGCGGATTTTCACGTCCTAGACATGGTTAGTGACACTACATGCCCATTATTGGTAGGAAGAGGATTTTTAGCAACCGCTAGTGCCATGATAGATTGCAAGGAATCCAAGATAGCGGTAGGAGAAGGCGATACTTGGTCGGTGTATGATGTTAAGAAGCATAGTTATGATTGTGATGATGAACCAACACCGCATTGGGTAGAGATGAATAGGAGACCATCTAGATATGGACCTTGGATAGAAAGGAACTTTATAGGACCTCAATGCCCATTCTATCTAGAAAAGGACTTTGTTGAAAAGACACATTCGGTAGAACAACTCATAGCTAGGGATGAAGAGCTAGACCCCTTTGAGGATCCGTTAGTCTTTAGGAAGATGATTGAGTTATTAAGCGTAATGCCCATTAACATAGAGAGGAATAAATGGAAAAGAGAGGGAGACAAGTGTAAATGAAGGTGGGATAAGCCACCTAAAGAAGGTGACGGGTCATGGCATATTAGAATGACCTTGTATGATCCGGATGGAGAGAAGTTTGAAAGGTCATACCATACTAAAGAAACCGATAGGAAATTGAAACTTAAGTTCGATCCCAAAGATATCCTCAACGAGGAACTCACCCGAATCACGTAGTAACCCACGACTTTGAGTCTAGCTACAAGACTCGTAAATAAAGAAAAGCGCTTCTTGGGAGGCAACCCATGTTTTGTGTGATTTTAATTGTTTGATTGTTATTTGCTTCCGTATGCATGTTTTATTTTTATTGTTGGTTGATCATGTTTCTCAATTAAAATGTGGAAATACTTTATTATGTTGTTTGGCCTAGTCTTAACTTCAACCTAAAGGTATTTTTGCAAAAAATAAGTGTAAGGGAAGACCCCAAATATGTTTTTAAGAAACAAACCGATAATGATTCTCCACAATATTTAATGAACATGTATATTCGTATTTGTTAGAGTCAAATGCTTGTATTGAGTCATAATGAAGTTTTGCAGGATTTTCCAGGAAGTAGGACAAAGTTTTTTCCAGAAATTTTCCAGAAACTTAACATAAGAATTTCTGCAGGTCCATTCTGACGGCGTCAGGGTATTGCTCTTGACGGCGTCAGGAGTAAAAATCTGGAAATTTTACCGGTTTTGTTTTTCTAACGGAGTCTTATGGTTTTTGTGAATTATTAAGTTTTATAATCTCCAGGAAATCTGCAAACTTTATTCCACAAGCATTATATCTTACTTTGTTTTCTAGGATTTAGTAACTTATATAGGATGCCGCCGATTTTACGCGAGGTTGCCTTGTCTACTTTTGTCAGGATTTACAGGTTATTTATGACAAGAAGATGATTTATATTCTGGAAGGGAAGCTTTGATTGTTCATTTTCTTGGAGGAAGATTTAACCTGGCCAACCTATAATCCATACCGAGCGAATCAGGGGAGTATTTGATTTCATTCTCTTTACTTTTTCACTTTTATATTCTTTACTTGAACATTGGGGACAATGTTCATCTTAAGTGTAAGGGGAGGGTAAAAAGATGATACCTTACATATGCACTTTCGCTTGAGTTTGTTTTGTTTGATAGTAGATGTGTAATAAAACTGTGAGAAATACTTGTTAGTGTAATTTTAACGCCAAATTTAAAATTTTTTACAACATTTAGGAGTGAAACTTTAGCCATAGCAAGCGTCTCATGGATAGGAGGTTGTATGACTAGCACATAACCGTATATTCAGAAAAATTTTCCACCAAAAAATGTGAGGTTCGCCTTTAGTTTTGATAGGAAAAGCATTTATTATTGGTGCTTATGAGTGTACCGGTAGCATTTAGATTCTAGAACTTGCGTTAGTGATGCATCCCGAGACCGCTAGTGAGACTACATTCGTGTGGTAGGATTTACTACATGATAAGAGGCATTAGGATCACCCTTGTGTTAAACCCGTATCATAATTACTTGACCATTTAAGTCATATTACTTGACTAGTTAAGTCAACTAATTTTTCCCACACCCTTAGCGTTGTACTCATTTTTAGTACACGAAACTCCTAGTACACCCCTCCGAGCCTATCTTTTCGTTTCTAACTTTAAGCATTTTACTTAAAGGAAGAATTTGTTACACCCCACTTAAATGTACACCCAAATCGCCTTAGCCTTCCGTGTATGCGCTCATTTTTAGTGCATTATTGTTATTTGTTAAACCCTAAGTTAACTTTCTAATTGATTACATGGTTGCTAAGTCGAGTCATATCCTTGTACATATTGTTTTGGGACGATTGGGACTCATGGGTAAGTACTTATTTTATGGAGTAATGGGGAAGAACATCATATTATTACCCCCATATGTACGTTAATTTTAAAAGTGCTCCAAGTGTTTTGATTTTCTTAATTCGAGTCATTAGATTAGTTTAATGTAAAGTATGTAAAGATTCGAGTGTAAGGGGATTGCTCAAACCCCTATGATGTATTATTTTGGATGGTAGGGTAAGAGTGTATGAAAAAAAAAAAAAAATCGAAAAAATCAAGAAAAAGAAAAAAAAAATAGAAAAAGAAAAAAGAAAAAGAAAAAAACATACGGATTACCATCCCGTTTCATTCTATGTTCATTTTATGTTTTTGTTATTTTTCATTTATTAGCTTAAGTCGAGTCTAGTCTTGGCTTAGCAACGCCATCTTGTACATGTAATTAACTAAGATTGTTAACTCGCCACCAGTAAAACTTCCTTTATCCAACAAAACCGTGTAATTCATATCCCTACACCTAACGTTATAACCCTTTAAAAGACCTCTTTGATAGTTTATCCTAGGTGCTTACGCCATGTGGTGGAGGTTTGATCCTTTCCCAAGCCTATGGTAATCTATTTTGCTATGACAGGTAGTGAGAGATATCTTCCATTTCCATAATGTTATATTACTTTATTACACCCGAGAGATGTGAGTATCTAAACACTATTTGTGAGGTGCTTGTGTATAACCTCCGTGCTTGTCTATTGGTCTTTTGTGGAACGATTATTTGTTGTAATTACTTTTATATTAGTGTTAAATGACCCCTAACTTGTCTTTTGAGTAGAATAAAAGCTCATTTGCTTGAGGACAAGCAAATCTCAAGTGTAAGGGTATATGATGAGGCGAAAAATGATCCGTTTTTAGGGGGTCATTTAAGCCCGAATCCGACTTTATTTGATCAAATATTGCCCTAAATCGTTCCTTTTGTGATTTTAGGAGTTTGGAGAGTGAATTCTGGAAAAGAAGCCATTTTGGATGTTTTTGGAGCATAAAAGTGAAGAAAACGACAAAGTACCAAAAATCCATGCTGAAGATACAAGGTGACGGCGTCAAGACCAACATCTTGACGGCGTCAGACATGAAGAATTAAACATCGTAGGTGGTGACGGCGTCAGAAGGCTTTATGACGGCGTCAAAGTGGCAAGAATAAAATACCGTAGGTGGTGACGGCGTCACATAGGCCGTCACAAGTGGATCAAGGCCGTCCGAGGAAGTATTTGGCGGCGAGGTGACGGCGTCAGAATTAACTCTTGACGCCGTCAGACTGTTTTTCCTATATATAGTTTTCTAGTTTTTTCATTAAAAAGAGAGAAGTTTTGGTGAAACCCTAAAGACGATTTTGGTGCCTCTTTTACAGGTTTTTCAAGGGTTCCAAACCCTTGAGACCTTGCATTGTAATTGAGATAAGTATACTTTTAATTCAATCAATATGTCTATGTGTTGGTTGTTTATCTTTTGTTCTTATCTTAATTCCACTATGCTAGGCTAGATTTCCTTTGTGTTTGCTTAGATCTAATGAAACCTAGATGTTGATTATGTGTTGATTACTTGTCTATTCTTGTTTTGGATGAATGATATTATATGTTAGGCTTAAGAAAACTGGCAGATCTCCAATGGTAACATGCTTGAACGTCTTAAGAAACATGAACCGAGGCGTACTAGGTCTTTATTGGTTGTATTTAATGCATGAGCCACTGTTTACAATCCCTATAGTTGTGCTGGGTCATGGTGTAGGAGGAGATAAGAGCTCATAGAGTTGGGGAGTTATGTATGCCACCCCACGAATGGTATTAAGGAATACAGTCCGTCATCCATACAAGTGTAACAAGTAATTAACATGTAAAAGATATCTAGGGAGTAATGAAGTCTAAGTAAACACAATTTCTCCAACCACTGCTCACAACCTTAGTTTAAATTAGTTTAATTTCATTTTCATTAGTTTAATTTAATTATATATTAGCTTTGGGTTAGTTGAATAGCAACTAATTCCGCCCTATCTTCCAAAACCAGAGATTTTACTTGCTTTCATAAAAATATAAAAATACAAAAATAATCATCTTCCACCTCTAGAACTATTAATTAGGTTTTCTAATCCTAGCGACACTATTCCTAAGCTGAACGATCAATCCCCCGGTACTTGTCACTATACTATACTATAACGATCAGGTACACTGCCTGGTGGGGGTTGTAAGCTTCTCGAGATCCCTCGAGAGGTAAAGCAAGGTGCGATTCCCACGCATCATATATATATATATATATATATATATATATATATATATATATATATATATATATATATATATATATATATATATATATATATATTGTAGCGAATACCTATAGCACTGAAGCATGTCTTGATGGCTGATGTATATAGATAGTTGACAACACCAAAAGAAACATATCATCAAGTGTTCTGTTACTTGAAATATTGAATGGGCAACCAACTTATTGTCCAACAAACTTCACAGCTGGTAAGCGAAAATTCTCAGTCGTCTATTCATATTATATAACCATTTTGAACTCTAAATTTAGCTATACACATTTCTAACAGTAGTTTATAGGCATTTTAAAAACTATTTTCAAACAGTTTTTCTGAGATGAAAAAGATGCTCATATTGATTATAACAAGCTGATGTGATGAGTGTTTGATGTCTGCTTATTGCAGGTTTGATCACACGCGACATCAACGAAGAAGAGAGGTCTGTTTAGGTCGGTTACTGATACAACTGTAAATAAGGCCATTTCTTTAGCCATGTCTCTGATAACACTAGGTGCAAGTGTCCTACGTCTGCAACTAATATTGACACAAGGTGAAAGTTACATGCTGCAAAACAGTGTTTTACTATTATTAACATTCAAATATTTATTGGTAATTGTGGTTAAAAATCATCTTAATGGCTTTTAGACATTTTTTTTTTAATTTGTTATGTATTTTTTCATTAGATGAGGTGGAAAACTTCCTAGAACGAATGACACGAAGGAGCTTCAAGATTGGGATTCCTTCCATGGGGAAAACTGTAACCGGGACAAGTAAGTTGAAAGAAACTACCAATGGTGGATGAAATGCTCTAACAGATTGAGTAATGGGTCAAAACGGGTTGGGATTGAACTGGTCCACGTAATATGTTTGTAACTTAACCTTTGTGTCATCAACTTAAGGGGGTGTTTAGGTTAGCTAATTTAATTAGCTTATGGGCCTATTTGATTTTGGAAAACCAGATAAGCTCACTTTTTACAGCAAACATGCAGCTCAGGGTGCTCGGGTAAAGGGGACAAAACTGATTTGAGAGTGAACAAGTCAGGTCATGACTTACATAAGCTATAGAATGATGAGTTTGATTGTTTGGATTACCTACGAAGCATGCTCTCCCGAACACTGCCTTCGCCTAGGACATTAGAAAGGGCGAGAAAGTGGTTGCGCCACCACCAAAGTAGCAGGCCTTATTGGGACAGCTCTATGTACACGGGTTAGTTTTAACATCTTTTTTTATGGGTTGTGTTGACATAAATGATGCCTAAAAACATTATTAACATGTTATTAATATATCTATGTTTTAATTATCACAAAATATAAACTCATAGAACTAAAACTTGTGACATAAACAAGTATTTAGTGATTAATATTTCTCTTTACATCCAAATCACTTAAGGTATGAATAAACAAAGTGTTTAGTGCAATTTATGATCAAAGGGGTATTTAATTAACTAATACAAAGTTTATTTAATTATATAAACATATTATATATTTTTGAAAAACACTTTTGGTAATAAAGAAAAATGTTTTATTCATACTAAATATATGAATTCAAATTTTTAACCAAAATCAGTTAGTTTTTCACCAAATAAACTTTCCTCACTAAAAGACAAAGAATCTGGCCGTTTCAGCTGGGCGGCCCCCTTAATTATAAAGGGCGGTCCCCTTAATTTTAAAGGGGCCGGCCATGATTTAAGGGGACCGGCCACGCTCCTCTGTCAGAATCTGTTGCCTATAAATACCACCTTAAACCTGGATTTTTTCCTCACCTTTTGCACTACAGAACTTTCTGTTCTAGATCTCCATTTCCAATCTATAAATCCTTTGATCATACATTCTTAAATCTTTGTTTCAAAGTGATCCAAACATCATTCCATCAAGTGCAAGAGAAGAATACTTCTATCCCTCAAGACAAGAAGTATTACAACTTGTTGTGATCTCCACATCTAAGTTGTTAGTGTATCATCATTGCTATTATTTCATTGTGTGAATAGTTGTGAATATTTGTTAGAAGATAGTGTAGTTTGATATATAGTGTGATTGGTTAGAAGAATAGTTGTGAAGAAGATAAGTTAGGAAGAAGATTGGTGTGTAGAAGAATAGGTGTGAAGAAGATTGGTGTGTAGAAGATTGGTGTGAAGAAGTGGTGTGATTAAGTAGTGAATAGGTGTGAACTAGTTGTGTAGAAGTCGTGATTAAGTTGTGAAGTTATTGTGGTATGTAAATTGGTGTGTAAGGTTTTCTCCGCCATAAGGGAGCTTGTTGATATAGTGAAGAAAACTCTCGAGTTAGGTGCTCGGGGAGTGGAGTAGGGCAAGGAAGGTGACCTTGTAGCCGAACCACTGTAAATCTCTTGTCTCTCGGTTCGATCTTTCCAACCCTTATCTATTTCTTTACTTACGTTATTATTGCTTTATCGTACATACTTAGTGTTGTTCATATTGTGCACGACTTGATTTCATATAGCATCGAATCTATATTTTATAAAACAAAGAAAACTTTTAAACAAAATTTCGTAACTTTTTAAAAACGACGTAAAACTATTCAACCCCCCCTTCTAGTTTTCCACAGGCTGTTTAGATGTTTTAGTTCTGTTTCTCAGTTATCTCTATTTTAAAAAGAACATTTTTTTACAGCCATATTATCATGTTATTTTTTTTAAATTATCGGATTTGCCGAATTTTCCAGCATGTTATATTACAGCATCGAACAACATGACATACACACATTTTATCTATACATCATAATCCAACTACATAGATGGCAAAATGGGCAGGCCGGGGAGGTTAGGTAACAGGTACAAAATGGTTGATCTTTGCAAGAGTTGAAACTGGTGAGGTTGGGCTACCTGTTTTTGAATTATTGTATTATTCTTAGCTATTACAAGAACGTAGTGCTTATACTCTTTAATCAGTGTCATGTTGGGTGGTTTGGGTAATGTGTTGCAACATGTTTAGGTGAAGTCAGCTACGATTCTTAGGGGGTGGGTGAAAATGGGTAGTTTAAGGTCTGGGGTGGGTTGAATTGAAATTGTTTTTGTCTTACGTCATAATGCATACAAATTTAATAGGGTGAGCTTTAGAGGAGGAAACATATTATTTGGGTTAAAAAGGAAACTATTGAAAACAAAACCAGCTTTGAAAGTGCTTACTGTGTTTCTTACTTCAAATATTTATTGGCTTCTTCAAGCATATATAAAAATCTAGGTTAATATGTTTGCCAATACAAAGAATTATGCATAATTCGTACTATAAAACACTCTGTAGAGTGATACGTGGGAATTGCGCCCTCGCAACAGGTTTTACCTCTCAAGGGATCTTGAGAAGCTTACAACCCCCACCAGGCATTGTACCTGATCGTTGTAGTATAGTATAGTGACAAGTACCGGGGGATTGATCGTTCAATTCAGGAATAGTGTCGCTAGGAAAGCCTACTAAACTAGGTCTAGAGGTGAAGGATGAATCTTTTTGTATTTTTTTATATTTTATGAAAGCAAGTAAAATCTCGGGTTTTGAAGGAGTGTGCGAAATTAGTTGCTAGCCAACTAACCCAATTAACTAAGATGCAATCAAAATATAATAAAAGAAATGAAAATTAAAACTATTTTACTAATTTGGTGGAAACAATACTGAGAAAAGCTGTATGTACTTAGATTTCATTACTCCCTAGATATCTTTTACAGGTTGATTAGATTGTTACAATTGCATGGATGACGGGTTATATTCCTTAATACTAGTCGTAGGGCCGTGTACAATATTCCCTAACTCTATAAGATCCTACTTCACTCCTATGTCGAGCCGTTAGAAGCTCCTAACATGGGATCATTAGAATTCTCTTACGCATTAACTACAACCAACAATCGTAATACACCTCCGATCATGTTTCTTAAGACGTTCAAGCAAGTTACCAATGGAAGTCTGCCAGTTTTCTTAAGCCTAACACCGAATACAATCATCCGTAACAATTATAAACAAACAATCAACCCATAATCAACATCTAGGTTTCATTACATCTAAGCAAACACAATAAAAACCTAGCCTAGCATGTTAAAGAGAAGATAAGCGTAAGATATAATCACACAACACATAGACATATTGAATGATTTGAATGAGTACTTATCTTCAATTGAACATGGAAGAATCAAGGGGTTGAAACCCTTGAAAAAGCTGTAAAATCCATCTAGGGTTTATGCCCTAATATCCCACACAAAGTTCCACTCATTACAATGAAAAATTGGAAAAATATATATAGACTATGCATCCTGACGGCATCATGTATTAACCTCTGACGCCGTCAACTCGCCGCCATGATGAAATTCGTATTGCCTAGATCCATTTCTGACGCCGTCATGTAGGAATGAGCTCTGGGCCGTCACGTGTATTTGGACCCAGACGGCCTTGGTGACGCCGTCAGGCCAATAAGCCTAAAAACTTTCTGGATCGTCACGTTATAATTTCCACATCCACCTCTTTTGTCACTCTTGACGCCGTTACATGTAAACTCTTGACGTCGTCAGGTACTGTTCCCAGCAAGGAATTTGAGACTTTGCCGTTTTCTTCACTTTTATGCTCCAAAAACGTCCAAAATGCTTCCTTTTCCAGATTTCTCCTCAAAAGTACCTAAAATGAAAAAAGGAACGATTTAGGGCAATATTTGATCAAATAATCTCGAATTCGGGCTTAAATGACCCCTTAAAAGTGGTACACTTTTCGCCTCATCAAATACCCTTACACTTGAGATTTGCTTGTCCTCAAGCAAATGCGCTTTTATTCTAATCAAAATACAAGGTAAGAGTCATTTAACACTAATATAAAAGTAATTACAACAAATAATCGTTCCACTAAAAACAAAAAACAAGCACGAAGGTCATACACTAGGACCTCACAAATAGTGTTTAGATACTCACATCTCTCGGGTGTAATAAAGTATATATCACAATATGGAAATGGAAAGCATCTCTCACTACCTGTCATAGCAAATAGATTACCATAGGCTTGGGAAAGGATCAAACCTCCACCACTTGGCGTAAGCACCTAGGATAAACTATCAAATAGGTTTTTTAAAGGGTTATAACGTTAGGTGTAGGGATATGGAAAACACGGTTTTGTTGGATAAAGGCAATATTTACTGGTGGCGAGTTAATCATCTTGGTTAATTACATGTACAATATGGTGTTGCTAAGCCAAGACTCGACTCGACTTAAGCAAATAAATCAAAAATAACAACAAACATAAAACAAACATAGAATGAAACGAGATGGTAGTCCGTATGTTTTTCTCTTTTTCTTTTTTTTCTATTTTTCTTTTTTTTTTCTTTCTTTTTTCGATTTTTTTTTTTTTTTTTTTTTTTTTTGCATACACTTTTACCCTACCATCCAAAATAATACATCATAGGGAATGTACATTCCCCTTACACTTGAGTTTTTACATACTTTACAATAAACTACTCTAATGACTCAAATCAAGATAATCAAAACACTTGGAGTACTTTTTAAGATTAATGCGCATATGGGGGTAATAAATGATGTTATTCCCTATTACTCCAAAACATTAGTAGTTTAGCCACGAGTCCCAATCGTCCCAAAACAATATGTACAAGATATGACTCGACTTAGCAACCATGTAATCAATTAGATAATTAACTAAGGGTTTAAACATGTAACAATAATGCACTAAAGATGAGTGCATACAAGGAAGGCTAAGGCGATTTGGTTGCACATTTGGGTGGGTTGTAACAAATTCTTCCTTTAAGTAAAATGCTTAAAATTAGAAACGAAAAGATAAGCTCGGAGGGGTGTACTAGGGGTATCGTGTACTAAAAATGAGTACAACGCTAAGGTGTGGAAAAAGTTAATTGACTTTACTAGTCAAGCGATATGACTTAAATGGTCAAGTAATTATGATACGGGTTTAAACATAAGGGTGATCCTAATGCCTCTTATCATGTAGTAAATCCTACTACACGAATGTAGTCTCACTAGCGGTCTCGGGATGCATCACTAACGCAAGTTCTAGAATCTAAATGCTACCGGTACACTCATAAGCACTAATAATGAATGTTTTTCCTATCAAATCTAAAAGGCGAACCTCACATATTTGGGTGAAAAATTTTTCTGAATGGTACGGTTTTGTGCTAGTCATACAACTCCTATCCATGAGACGCTTGTTAAGGTTAAAGTTTCACTCCTAAATGTTGTAAAAAAATTTAAATTTGGCGCTAAAATTGCACCAACAAGTATTTCTCTTAGTTTTATTACACACCTACCATCGAACAACCAAACTCAAGTGCAATTGTATCCTATAAGGTATCATCATTTACCCTCCCCTTACACTTAGGATGAACATTGTCCCTAATGTTCAATTAAAGGATGTAAAAGTAACGTAGGTAAAAGAATGAAAACAAATACTCCCCTTATTCGTTCGGTGTGGATAGTGTGTTAACAAGGTTAGATCTTTCTCCAAGAAAATGAACGTTCAAAGCTTCCCTTCCAGAAATATAAATCATCTTCTTGTCATATATAACCTGTTAAACCTGAGAAAACAATCAAGGCAACCTCGCGTAAAATCGGCGGCAATCTATATCTACCTCTTATTATAAGGCAATGCCCTTAAGCTTGTAAATGTGCAGAAATCTTGCCACGTTAGCACTTAGTTTTTTGACAACTCATGACCTTATTAGTTCCTTAACAATATCCACGTTTACAAGATTATCCTTTAGCACATCTAATAGGTGGCTACATGTTTGTGTCTTCTTAAGACACGTATTTACTTAAAACTTGATGAGTCAAACAATCTTCAATATATTTACCACACAATTTTACTCCCAAAAGTTCTAAACCTTCTTATCTAAATCACCATAGTCGTCTGTCAAAACTTTTACCTTTTTAATTTGTTTGCTTTGCAGGATTGTGTTTCAAGTTTGGGCTTTTGAGCTAGAAGAGAAGAGTTTCATATATACAAATTCCATGTAAGAAAACATTAATTGTGTTCTTCATATGTTGATTTGAAACATAGGATTTTGCTCACATAAATTTGTGAATGATTAGACCACTAGCTTCATTTGTTTTAAGAATCATTTAACATGATATGTAATGCTTGAGCTTAGGTGGTGATTTTTCTGTCTTTCCTATATTATTGTTTCAATACTATAAATGTATGTAAGCATGCATTTTGTTACTGAGTGAAGTTTTGTGCTCCTATTTCAGGAAATCAAGAGGTGGTAGTGGTGAAAGTATGAAACAAGGTATGGTGAATGAAAACCAGTTGGCCGGGGGAGTTGGTTAATTGAAAAATTACGTAAGTATTTAATTTCGTTTGTCTGTATATTTAAATAGTTGTAGTCGCTGGATATTAGTTACATTTTGTATATTTGAGCAAAAAATGAGTGTCATAACCCTCTGAATTATTTAGTTATTGTATGTGATCAATTGAGTTACTGTTAGACCGCCACTAAAGAATCAAGAAACTACAATACAACCATTTTTAGATCAATATATTAGATAAATGCTTGCCCAACATCAATGACAATAAAGACATTAGATTAATGCGCTTACAATTTGTATGCTTTCTATTTCAGGGGAAGGAGGTTTGAATCAATAGCTTAATTCGACAACTATGGACAAAAGAAGATAATTTGAAGACAAATGAAAAAGCTCTCGGTTGCCAACTTTTGGACAAAAGAAGATAATTTGAAGACATTGCAAACACCATGATGACGACCAAAACTCAACAAAGACAAATATCATCAATAGCTTAATTCGACAACTATGTCTTTGCACTTGCATGGTTGATAAAATGTTGCCATTACATTTACGTAACTGCTTTGTAATGTATAACTTTTGTTACATAAGTCAAACTAAATATACTAATACTACACTCTCTTACTAGCGTGGTAGAGAAACACCAGTACAACATAAAATTTGAATATGAAGTACGCCCGGCTAAAAAGATTTCCTAGTATACTAACAAATCCTAGAAAATAGCATATATATCTTAATGTTGCTTTCTAGGAATTTAAGGGATATAATGCTTGTGGAATGAATGTTTGCAGATTTCCTGGAGTTTATAAAACTAATGAATCAACAAAAACTTTTAAGACTCCGTTAGAAAAACAAAACTCGCAAAATTTCTAGAATTTTACACGTGACGCCGTCAGGTTTTAAACCGTGACGCCGTCAGAAGTGACATGCAGAAATCTTTATGTTAAGTTTCCGGAAAATTTCTGGAAATACTTATGTCCTATTTCCTGGAAAATCCTGCAAAACACCATTATGACTCGATACAAGCATTTGACTCTAACAATTACTAATATACATGTTCATTTTATATTGTGGCAAATCATGATCATTTTCGTTCTTATAAACAATTTTGGGGTTTCCCCTTACACTTAGCTTTTGCAAAATACCTTTATATGAAGTTAAGACGAAGTTAAACAACAAAATAAAGCATTTTCACAATTTAATTTGAAACCTGATCTACCAACAATAAAAATAAAACATGCATACAGAAACAAATAACATCAAACAAATAAAAACACACAAAACATGGGTTACCTCCCAAGAAGCGCTTTTCTTTATTTACGAGTCTTGTAGCTAGACTCAAGGTCATGGGCTATTACGTGACCTCGGAATTGGTTTCATTCTCTAGGTCATCTCCAATCTTAGTTTTGTATTCCAGACCCGATTGTAAATGTTCTTTATAAAGACCAACCACCTTTTTCTCAATTGATCCTATAATCCTCTTGGCAAATTCCCTATCAACTTTATATTTTGGCCTTAGAGTTAAGCAATCCTTATAGAAAAGGCTCTTCTTCTCCCATACATAGTCCATGCCCTTTTTCTTATCCTCTTCATTGATGTCCTCAAAAGCACCAATGTTATCCATATCAAATCGAGGCACAAAACGAAATTCCTTCATTCTATTAGGCATCCTATATGTGATCCTATCAACTTACTAGTAAATCGGATCGTCCCTTCTATCCCATCATATTCTAACTTGGATTCTTCAACAAATGGCTTACCAAATACAACATGGGATAAGCGAAAATCAATAACACTAGCTAGGTCTTCAACAACCATAAAGTCAATGATATAAGGAAAGTTCCCAACGAAGACATGTAGACCTTTAATTCTCCCGATAAAGTTACAAAATCCACCGGGATATTTGGGATCTTTTCTAGGTCCGATTCTTGTTTTCACTATATCATTATAAACACTCGAGGACATAATGTTGATTGGGGATTCAAAATCAATGTAAGCGTTGTCAATGTGCTTATACCCAATCATACATGGTATCTTAACATTCTTAGGATCACCTCTCTTTATCTTAGGGTCAATTCTAGCAAAAGGAGGTCGAGGATTATCAACAAGATTATTATAGTACGCAGTCTCCTCCTTAGTGGGATATAGATTGAAATAATCATCTGGTTTCGGATCTATCTCCCCTTCCTCAAGTTCCTTCACATCCTCAACAACATCCTCAAAATCGTTAGATCCTAGGTCCTTATTTGAATACAAGGCGATCGCTAGGTCACTAAATGCTTGATCAAGCTCAACATTAATTAATCTATTAAGCTCCCTAAGTTCCCTAATCTCATTCTCAATCTGTTCATGCAACAAAGCCACTTCACTAGGGGAAAGGGGTGGATTCGCGTTTTCCATAATGGCCAACGGAGTAGTCAATGAATTTAATTTACTAACAAAGGCACGAAGAAAAAGATAGACTAAAGAAAACCTAAAAATAAAAATAAAACTCTTACTAGAAAGGAATCTAGCAAGTAGACCAAATAAAAAGAAATCCTAACCTAGACAATAACTATTCCCCGGGCTGCGGCGCCAAAAACTTGATACGTGGGAATTGCGCCCTCGCAACAGGTTTTACCTCTCAAGGGATCTTGAGAAGCTTATAACCCCCACCAGGCAGTGTACCTGGTCGTTGTAGTATATTATAGTGACAAGTACTGGGAGATTGATCGTTCAACTCAGGAATAGTGTCGCTAGGATTAGAAAGCCTACTAAACTAGGTCTAGAGGTGAAGGATGATTCTTTTTGTATTTTTTTTTATATTTTATGAAAGCAAGTAAAATCTCGGGTTTTGAAGGAGTGGGCGGAATTAGTTGCTAGCCAATTAACCCAATTAACTAAGATGCAATCAAAATAAAATAAAAGAAATGAAAATTAAACTATTTTACTAATTTGGTGGAAACAATAATGAGAAAAGTTGTGTTTACTTAGATTTCATTACTCCCTAGATATCTTTTACAGGTTGATTAGCTTGTTACAATTGCATGGATGACGGGTTATATTCCTTAATACTAGTCGTATGGCCGTGTACAATATTCCCTAACTCTATAAGATCCTACTTTACTCCTATGTCGAGCCGTTAGAAGCTCCTAACATGGGATCATTAGAATTCTCTTACGCATTAAATACAACCAAAAATTGTAGTACACCTCCGATCATGTTTCTTAAGACGTTCAAGCAAGTTACCAATGGAAGTCTGCCAGTTTTCTTAAGCCTAACATCGAATACAATCATCCGTAACAATTATAAACAAACAATCAACCCATAATCAACATCTAGGTTTCATTACATCTAAGCAAACACAATAAAAACCTAGTCTAGCATGTTAAAGAGAAGACAAGCGTAAGATATAATCACACAATACATAGACATATTGAATGTTGGGAACGAAGTTTTACTATTTTACCAAGTCTCGATCATTTGTAATAACTTTATGTTGCTTAGTTATTATTTACTCTCATTTACATTTTGTATTAAGTTTACTAGGCTTAAGTTATGAAACCCATGGGCCTCCATGCCCATACGAATTGATGAATGGAAGGAGAGGGAGTGTTGCCCTAGCTCCTTCCCTATAAATAGAATGCTTAGGTCTCTTGTAAAGTTGGTTGGTTATTTGAATATCTTAATGAAACTCTTGCAATTACTTTTCTCTCATTCTCATAATCATCCCATCCTTATATCTATCTCATTCTTGCTTGTGTGATATCAATATGGGTACCTAACAAGTGGTATCAAGAGCCTAACAGTGATTTAGGAGTGTTGGGAGTTTGTTTGTTTCACATTTTTTAAGCTTCTACACGTTTTTGTTTTTAAAAAAGTTCATTACTTTTCTTGTTTTTCTTGGTCTTTAACACTTTTTTGATTACAAACTAGTGTTATAAACCTTGTCTAACAAGAAAGTTTCAATTTTTTGAAGTTTTAAAGCTTAAAATTTTCGACTTTATTTTTGTACTTGTTTTCTGGAACACAAAAAATTTTCATAAAAATCATCAAGTTTGCAACTTTCTTCAAGTTTTGGTGTTTTTATAACTAGAAGTACAAGAATCTTGGAATACAAACTTCATTTGGGTGTGCTTTTAGCAAATTCAAAATTCTAGCAAACTTTCTAGAACACAAAAAATTTTCATAAAAATCATCAAGTTTGCAACTTTCTTCAAGTTTTGGTGTTTTTATAACTAGAAGTACAAGAATCTTGGAATACAAACTTCATTTGGGTGTGCTTTTAGCAAATTCAAAATTCTAGCAAACTTTCTAGAACACAAAATATTTTCATAAAAATCATCAAGTTTGCAACTTTCTTCAAGTTTTGGTGTTTTTAAGCCTAGAAGTACAATAATCTTGGAATACAAACTTCATTTGGGTGTGCTTTTAGCAAATTCAAACTTCTAGCAAACTTTCTAGAACACAAAAAATTTTCATAAAAATCATCAAGTTTACAACTTTCTTCAAGTTTTAGTGTTTTTAAGCCTAGAAGTACAAGAATATTGGAATACAAACTTCATTTGGGTGAGCTTTTAGCAAATTCAAAATTCTGGCAAACTTTCTAGAACACATTTTGTACCAACTTTCGAGATCACTCCTCGTTGCTCCAGAAGTGTTACCGTTGCTTACTCAGTGTTTCCCTTGCTTGTATAAGTGAGAAAACACTTCGACTCGTGGTATACTCTCTAAATTGTATAATTTAGAAAGTTATGGTGCTAAGTTTCTAGAACACTGAAAAGTTTCTAAAACACTGAAAAGTTTCTAGAACACTCAAAAGTTTCTAAATCACTGAAAAGTTTCTAAAACACTGAAAAGTTTCTAAAACACTGAAAAGTTTCTAAAACACTGAAAAATTTCTAGAACACTTAAAAATTTCTAAACACACCTCCTATTTCATTGGAACGATCCAAGAATCAACGTTATCACACATCGTTACACAAGTTTCTTTCTACTATCTTCTTAACATTTTCTAAAAAAAAAAAAAAAAAGTGTTTTTTGGCGGGAAAATTTGAGTAAAATTTAATTTGTACAGGAGACTAAACGTTTAATTTTTACGCGAAATTCAAATTTTGGTTTAACGGTGAAAATTTTGGCCCAAAATTCAAATTTTTAGGCCAAAATTCAAAAAATTTCGGTGAAATTTGGCGACAAAATTTTTTAAACTCAAAATTTTCCTGTGACCTTAGAATAGCATTTTACAGTGATTTTCAAAATTTTGGAATAGAAAATTTTTCAAATTAATTTTGGAGGGAAAATCTGAAATCACTATTTTGACCTTGAGTGTGACATTTTGGTTTCATTATTTCGATTACGTCGCAACAATCAAGGGGGAGAGCAATGTCATCTACAACGTCTCAATCACCTTCTTTCAACTACCTTCCTCACCAATATTCTCATCAGCAACAATATCATCAACAACAAAGTCACAGCTCCCTCATTCGTCATGTTCTGCTCTTTGGCAATGAATCAAGGCCTCCAATGTTGCTACCAGGAACATATACTTATTGGAAACGGAGATTTCTACAATGGCTTACAGATCGTCCTGCTGCAGATCTCATGCTTAATTCCATTCAAGATGGTCCATACAAAATGATATTTCTTGCTGACTCAACAGGGATTATCATACTACAAACTGATGAAGATTTGAATGCTACTGAACTTGCTCAGTACGATGATGACCAACAAGCTGCATGGTTCATGATACTAGCCCTTCCCAACTCAATTTACATAAATATGGACTTTTAAGCCAGTGCTTATGAAATGTGGAAATATCTTGAAGCTATGCATCATACAGAAGAACTTCATCACATCAGAATGAAGCAAACTCTTGAATCTTGTTTAAGCATGAATCCACTGAAGACCATTCTCCCTGCTCCACCATCTCCAGCTGTTGACCATGGATCCTTAATTTACACTCCAAATGGTCTCTTCTTCAATCCTCCAAATGCACCTGAGCCTATCTTCATTCCACAATACCCTCCTGCAACACTATATAATCATATGCAGTCACTTCTACAAAATCTTGTGAAGCTTGGACAACCATCTACTGATAAAGGCAAATGCATTATGACTTCAACTTATGAATGCTTTAACACATTGGAAGATACTGATGATGAAGAAGATCTTATCGAACTAAGCATGACATTTTTTGCATATACGGAAAATATTGCAGATGTGGAAGATCAAGATTATGATTCAACTCCACTCTTTGATGCTAATGTTGATTACGATGCCACACTTAGTCAAATGGAAGTTGAAGGGGGTAATCTCAATGCAGTTTTGCAAAGTGTCATGGGAGATATTCCATCTGATGATGGATATGCAGATTTGGAATCTAATACAGCAGATTTGGAAGCCGATACAACAGATGTGATGTTAATGGCAAACATGCAGGAATTTCACATGAATTATACAGGCCCAGAGTATGATTATGATGATTTCGAAGATCCATTTGTGAAATTACACAAAGAGAAACGCATGACATCTTTAAGATTACTTTATTCACACCTTAAGCTTCTCTCAAACAAAGACTTAGCAGAAACTCGTTCCGAGAGTGGATTCAAATGGGAATTTCCAAACCTGTTTGGAGAAGAAGTTGATATTTTCACTACTTCGATGTTCGACAACGTGAATCAACTTGAAAAGCAACTTGCAACTGAAGAATTTCATGAGACTGAATCCAATGCCGCCTTGAGAGTGCTCAAGAAACAGTTTCAACATTTCATCTGTTATGACTGTGAAGTAGTAAGCGAGTATTTTTTAGAATACACTCGAATTGAGGCTCAAACTTTCAAAGATATATTGCTCCAACACCTGGATGCCATTGAAAATTCAATTATTGAAAGAGTACTTCACAGACTAGAGCATGACAAAAGGGTAAATAAAAGGAAGTCGCAGATTCAAGAAGAGCAAGTTCATAAAGTTAATGTGTTGGAAGCTAATTTGGTTGTCATGGAAAGCAATGGGACAGAATCAGAAGAGCGGGATGACAACAGAATATTGGGGAATGATACAGATGCAGACTGTGCAGTGATCAGACACTTCTATGACTCAGAGCCCAACTTTGACAAAGAACAGATGGATGAGGAAGATGTCATACCCATCTATGACACAGAACCTAACTTTGACAAAGAGCAAATGGTTGAGGTACAATCTACTGTTGATCATATTATGCCTGCAAATGAGAAACAACAATCTGAGCAACCTAACTTCAGTAATGAAGGAAAGGTTGACCAGGATGTTGTACAATGTCTTGACAAATGTTCTGAGTCTGAGTCCTTACCTGATAATCCAATAACTGAAACATCATACCAAACTCTTGAGTCAGAAAACATTCTTCTCAAAAAGACCATTGCCAAGTTTCATAAAGATTTTTCAAAACTAGAGGCACATTGCATCTCACTTGAACTTAAATTGCAAAACAAATCTCTAAATTCCGGCAATAATGGTCAATTTTTAAATGAACAAAGTAAACGTGTGGATACATTAGTTAAAGAAAATGAGCTTTTAAAAGGTCAAATTCAAGCAAAGGTGTTTGCTCATGCTGCATTACAAAACAAATTAAGAAGACTGACTGGCCAGAGTGTGGATACTAAGTTTGCAAAACCATCAATCTTGGGGAAACCGCCTTCTCAAACAAACAGAAAACAATCAGTGGTTAGACAACCAATTGCATTTAAATCTGAACGACCTAAATTTTCAAAACCTCGGTTTGCCTCCCAAGTTGTTGAGAAAAAAAATTTGACAAAACCAGTCACTCCACATTCTTGGCCTAAGGAAAATGCATCTGTGTCTGCCAAATCTCAACACGTGATTATACCTGGCTCATCTAGGATTAGTTCGAAAATAGTGTCTAAAATGAGCATTAAAAGTAAAAATTCTTATGGCACATATGACATGTACAAGAACTATGATCTAGAAAAGGCTAGGAAAAAGGCGCTACTTCAAAAGGATGTAATTTTAGGTTCAAAACCTCGTGTGATGCCTTCCACTGTAGTACAGAACACTGCTTGTAGTAGCACACCAAAACCTAAGAGTAATCAACAAACGAATAGGAATTGGCTAGCTTCTAAGAGTAGTTGCGTAAATAATCATGTTGTTTGTGCTTTAAAATATTTTCAAAAGGGAAATTCACTTGAAAAGGCTCAATCAACTAAGACATACAAACCCGTTGAACCAAAAGTTATAAGTCAGAAACCTAAGAAGTGGATCAATATAGGATGTAGGTTTTCTCAACCAAATGATGCTCCCACTGCATCTAAAAGGAAAACATCTCTGAGATCTAACATTAGGTGGGTACCCACAGGTAGAATCTTCAAATCGATTGGTCTTAGGTGGATTCCTACAGGAAAGATTTTAGACAGTTGCACCAAAACTAATGTGAAATCCACAACATCTATCCCTGAGGCGAGAAAGGAAATCATTGATATAGTATGTTCGAGTGTCAAGAAGATAATTGACACTACATCTTTATGCTTCTAACATCCGGAACCCAATTACACTTGGGGATCCATGTCCATGTTCTCTGTTTTGTCTATTCTTTCTTTTTATCAGATATAATAATAATGGCTTCGAAACAAATCAGTTTCGGACCCGAGCTTAATGTTATGGCTTCTAAGCACAACAGCTTAGGACCCGTAATCAACCGTTTAAAAGCACTTCAGCAATGGCTTCTGTGCAAAACAACTTAGGACCCGCATCCAACCGTCTAAACTTTCCGGAATCTTCGGCTGAACCATTGTCACTCTCTCGCAAGGAATTGGAAACCCTGTTTGCTCAACTGTTTGATGATTCAATTGAAAACCGTCCTAAAGAAGTCTCACCAATTTCCGTTGCACACCCTGAGAATATTCAACAACCACTGTTGAGAAAGACGGTCCTCCAAGTGAATCTCCAACAACAGCAGAACAAACCACTTCCAACGCTAGACAATCAGCTGAAGATCTATAACAACAATCAGTACCATAACCTGCAGATTATGACGGAAATACGTTCCTCAATCCATTAGCACCGACTCCAACCGTTCTTGATATAATAGAGTCGTCTTCTCGTAATTTGGATCCGTCTAATATGCATACGTTCTAACAACATCACCCTTCGACACATCATTGGAATTAAATGGACTTGGAAAACAAGCTGGACGCAGAAGGCACAGTGATTCGCAACAAATCTTGTTTAGTTACAAAGGGATACAGTCAATGAAGCATTGTACATCACTGTCATCAACAAAAGCTTAGTATGTAGCCATGTCTGCTTTTTATGCTCAAGTCATTTGGATGAGAACTTAGCTCACAGACTACGGCTATGTATTTGACTAGATCTCAATGTACGGCGACTCAAAGTGTGCTTTTGCAATCTCAGACAAAACCATTCATCATTCCAAATCCCAACAAATTGCTCTCCGCTATCATTTCATCTAAGAGCATGTCAAGAAGGGTTCAATTGAATTAGAGTTTGTGGGTACTGAATACCAGTTGGTGGACTTGTTTACAAAGGCATTACCTCCATCAAGGTTTGTTGATTTAGTTCACCAAATTGGTATGTGGTGTTTGACTCCAGATGACTTGCAAAATTTTCTTAAAACCTAAGAGAGTCAAACATCAAACTCTTTTTTGTAAATATTTTATCATAAAGAAAATACAAAAACTACAAAAAGAATCTTCTTTCTCTATGTACAAACTTCGTATCTTCAAAACTATGTTCCTCCATTAAAACAAACTTTGCTTTACAATGTCAAAATGGAAAATGTTTTGAGGGGGAGAAAATTTTTCACAATATCATGAAGTTTGCACAACTTATAATAAGTCTTCAAGAAAAATTGTTTCCTCATCATTCGGATTAAAAAAAAAAAAAAGAAAAAAAAAAAAAAAAAAAAAAAAAAAAAAAACTCATTTTCAAAAAGTTCTATGATCTCTCGAATTAAAATGTGCAAAAATGTTTCACAAAATAAATGCTAATTCGAGGGGGAGAAAAGAAATTTTTCTGCAAGGATTCCATATTAACCATGTTTAGACTTCAAATGGAAAAGTAATTAACCTTTAATGAGTAAAGTTCACAAAAGTCTTAAACTTAGGTAAAAGGACCTTGCATGGAAAACAAAACAGGCTCTAATCAATATTTTCACAAATGTTCTCAAAAGTTTCACACATAATTTAAAACCTCAACGAATCAGACTAACGATTTTTTTATCCTCAATTTCTTTTCGATTGTGAGTTTCTAATTTCTTCATTGTTGTTGTCTTATCATTCCCTAAATGTTTCAAATATTTTCAACGGTCAAAAAGGCATAATCAGAAACTAGGGTTGATATAATTATCAATCGGGGCGTTTCTTTTTTATGTGTTTAGTTTAATTAATTATTTCATATAACTTTAGAGAACACTAAAGAATGCTCGATTGGTGTGTTTGCTCGATTAGAAACAACATAGGTTTGAAATCATGTGATTTAGGGTTTAAGATGTCGATGTCTTTGCTGCTACTACTAGGGCGTTTGTTTGTACAATATTCAGGCATTATGATGCTAACATGCGTGCAAAGTCTCAAATCATAACCCCAAACCATGATAATAATTGGAAAATTTCGAGTGATAGAATGAATTAATCTGTGATCTTGTGTGTTAATTTGAGAATTCTGAGCATTTTTCATAGATTTAGAATGAGTTTTTGATTCATCCGCATACTTGTTTGTGCCTGATGCATTTCCTCTGTGAGCAAGTACATGTCATCCCATTGAAAGTCAAAACTTCAACAATTGTCAAAATGTTTATTATGGAACATATTTTGAGGACAAAGGGCTAAATGTGTCGAAAGGCTAAACCTGGTAAAAGGATTCAAAATGGTGAGAAACAAGTTTTTTCAAACTCTACACTCTCGTTTTACTCCAGTAAAGCAAGAGTGGAAACCAAAGCAAAGTCGTTCAAAACCTTTTGAATTTTCAAAATTTGGAATGCTTTGGCTACAATAAAAGAATGACTCTGATTTGAACATCCCAAATACCAAAAGTTTTCCATTCATCACAAAAACAAATCTTCAAAAAGAACCCATGTGGTTCAACTTTAGATGGAAATCTTCTTCTTCAGATTTTAAAACTCAAAAGAGAGACTCCGGGTCTCAAACAACTTTCAAAAGTAAAAGAGTTTTAAATTTCCGTTGATTCAACGAGTGTTATTTCAAAATGATACAAAGATTTTTCAATCCTCGTTGGAATTCAACATCTTTTAATCGGATTGACACAACCTACAAATGGATTTCAAATTTTGGTTAACAAAGGTTTTTTAGTCCTCGAGGTTGTTGTCTAATCTGATATTCAAGCATTCTTTGTTGTATAATACCTGATTATGTTTTCCAAAACCTTGAGCAGAATCATCTCACGAATTTTCTAAAAGTATTTCTTAAATACGATTCAATATTCTGCTCAAGAAGACTATCTCTCGAATAAACTTCATTATTTGAGGGGGAGTATTTTGTTAAAAGAAAACAAGTTTTGTATTAAAACTATGGCTTGTGCACACATAACAGTGTACAACCCGTTCTTGTAAAGAAAGGACCCTGTGGTACGCATCAGTGCCTCAATCCTGATATAAGGAGCGAAGGCTTCTTACTTTTGAGTAGAATTAATCAAATATTTTCTGATTTTCATAATTCTGCTCAAAAGACAAGTATTTCACCTCAATAAGTACTCACTTGTTGAGGCGGAGCACTTGAAAACTCATCGTTCTTGAAAACAAAGTTCTTGTTGATATCTCCCCATAAGACTCAAAAAGCATATTTTAATCAATATTTATCAAAAACAACATCTTATATGCTATTTTTGAGGGGGAGAAAAAGTGAATGTGATTAAAATATGAAAGTTCAAAGTTGCTTAAAGTCAAATCTCATGTGAGCTAGACTCAGGATTGACCCAAGAATTGACGAAACATAATAGTTAATAATCGAAAAGACTTATCCTCGACGGGTTATAACATCAAGTTAGTTATTAGAGCTGGTTGTCACCTAAAAGCTGACAATGGAACTCTTTAACTAGCCACGTAAGCGTGTCTTGAAAAGGATTTGTCTTAGTAGAAATGTACCGTTTCGAGAAACTTTCTGTGGACTTGACCAGGCCGGGTAATAACTTCAAGCTAGTATAACTAGTGATGTAAGCGTGTCTCGAATCGGTCTTGTTCACTGAAAGTGGATCAATTCAAAAAGTGCTTGCTCCTCCCGCATGTGCAAATTTATTAAAACACTTATGAGCACATGTGAAGGGGGAGCCCTTCAAAGTAAACACAAAACTCTCAAAGTGTTAACCAAAATGTTTGATAATTACAAACACTTTGAGAGATTTTTCAATCAATGGTTTCATGGCTATTGTCGAATAATCATGGAGTTATAAGGTGATTAAGATAGGGAAAACAGTCCTATGATCCGCCAGAGCCGGAGGGATCTACCCAAGGACATCACCAAATAGTTAGTATTAGAAGTCCTTAGGTATGATATGAAAAAAGGAGTAAAGAATGAAAGGAGAAAGAAGGAGTTGAAGAATTAAAAAGAAAAGTAAAGAAAAAGGTGAAAAGAAATAGCCCTCCATATGTTCAACCTTAGGGCAGACACCGGGTTCAATTCGTATGCTACTGGTTGTTGCTAAGGCAACACCGGTATTGAAGATAAAGTCGTCATGGACCCAGTGACGCAATGCACTAAACCTTCTAACCATTCAAGTTCTCTTAAAAGAGCTTGTTTCATTCTCACGGGGAACCGGTGTAATCTATCGACCTATCTCTTAGAGATGGTTGATATTGAAGCAGGAGACCCCTCCCTAGTCTCCGCATAGGAAACCTAGGTGTGCACTTTTCGAGTCTAGAGCCATGAGATACATCAAAGATCTCTTAGGAACTCTTAGTATTTCTACAACTGGTATTCTACATCAATGGATACCAGCTGTAAATTATTGAGTCCTTCGCAGATCTTAGCAATCTGCCGAGAACGTTTATGAGAGAATTTACATAAGTTTTTCTCAATGATTGAACGGAAATCCTGCCAGGGTCAACATCAAACAGCCCTAACAGCAGGTCACTTCGGTAACTCCTTGTGGGTTACGCTTAGTGTTTGCGGTGGTTTATTAGCGGTCTACAGTCGTGGAGTGATCCCCAGCGACTCACCCAGTCATTGAGCTACTTAGTAGGTCTCGTAAGCTCCTTCGGGGGTATCTGACATGGGAACGGCCTTGATAAGGGTTAGAAGGAGTCTTCACACTATGCTGTTGACGATCTCTAATTCCTTATCTGTAAGTACCGGATGTTTTATTGCTAACTGTCTACCTACAGGGACATTTCATCTCCATGGCGACGGATTCCACATGCTCATACATGCATCTTGAAGTCATCAAAAGCTCCCTCAAAGATCAAAGCAACACAAAGTTTAAAGAAAGATTCTACACCAAAAAGAAGAATCTACAGAGTATAAAGACTAAAGATCAAAATTCTAAGAAAGGAAACTGCGTGCATGTATAAGTCATAATTCAAAGATGTATGAGCATGTTGGAATGGCGGATTACCACCACAGACGCAGAAGTGACGAAAGGCAGACAACTTCTTAACTTGATCACTATCACAACAACAACGAACAAAGAACAAAGAACGATGAATGATTTTTTGAAGGACGTCTAAAGCTATGAAAGTCAAAGATGAAGAAATGACAAAGACGTCAAGCAACCATGATGACCGACCCTTAGGGGGAGATTGTTGGGAACGAAGTTTTACTATTTTACCAAGTCTCGGTCATTTGTAATAACTTTAGGTTGCTTAGTTATTATTTACTTTCATTTACATTTTGTATTAAGTTTACTAGGCTTAAGTTATGAAACCCATGGGCCTCCTAGCCCATACGAATTGATGAATGGAAGGAGAGGGAGTGTTGCCCTAGCTCCTTCCCTATAAATAGAATGCTTAGGTCTCTTATAAAGTTGGTTGGTTATTTGAATATCTTAAGGAAACTCTTGCAATTACTTTTCTCTCATTCTCATAATTATCCCATCCTTATATATATCTCATTCTTGCTTGTGTGATATCAATATGGGTACCTAACATTGAATGATTTGAATGAGTACTTATCTTAAATTGAACATGGAAGAATCAAGGGGTTGAAACCCTTGAAAAAGCTGTAAAATTCGTCTAGGGTTTATGCCCTAATATCCCACACAAAGTTCCACTCATTACAATGAAAAATTGGAAAAATATATATAGACTATGCATCCTGACGGCGTCATGTATTAACCTCTGATGCCGTCAACTCGCCGCCATGATGAAATTCGTATTGCCTAGATCCATTTCTGACGCCGTCATGTAGGAATGAGCTCTGGGCCGTCACGTGTATTTGGACCCTGACGGCCTTGGTGACGCCGTCAGGCCAATAAGCCTAAAAACTTTCCGGATCGTCACGTTATAATTTCCACATCCACCTCTTTTGTCACTCTTGACGCCGTCACATGTAAACTCTTGACGTCGTCAGGTACTGTTCCCAGCCAAGAATTTGAGACTTTGCCGTTTTCTTCACTTTTATGCTCCAAAAACGTCCAAAATGCTTCCTTTTCCAGATTTCTCCTCAAAAGTATCTAAAATGACAAAAGGAATGATTTAGGGCAATATTTGATCAAATAATCTCGAATTCGGGCTTAAATGACCCCTTAAAAGCGATACACTTTTCTCCTCATCATAGAGGTTACTTTTCATGCACTTTATGATTGACAATATTACTTATAGGTATCACAATTTGGGCAACGATATTATTTTGCATATTTCGCTTGCTTATCCTATATTTTTTATCTGCTTATTAACAACTGAAATAAACTATTTTGTTAGGGTGCTTTTTGGTTGTTTAAGTGATTTGGAATCATGTTCTTACCTCTTTCGTATCTCTACAGATTCCAGTGTACCATGTTGCTGACATAGACAAAGGCTGTCTCATAACCCTCAACAACAAATGTTTAAAGTGGAATGCAAGCCAGAAAAAAACTGTTGTAGAGCAGTGTTGTTAGTATTCTGAATTCCATCTAATGGCATGTTAAAATCATCACAGTTATGTACCTAAAAGTGGAAATACAAGTTTGCAAAAAATGCTTCAATCCTTTAGTTTCCTTTGCATAGCGTATATACATAATGCACAAGCATATTACGAAAATTCCCCGCAGCAACGCGCGGGAAAGTCCACTCGTTTTATATAAGAATAAAGGATCTCAGAACCTCTTAGCTTCGCACGTGTTAAGGGGAAAAAAGGTTTTATAGGTAGCCTTATCCGTGCACTTATTAGTTTTGCGAGTCAAACTTATTTGCCTATTTGAATCACGCATTTAAGGAATGCAAGTATATGTAATATCTACCTTCAATAAACTTATTTTATTTTTATTTTTATTCCTCTAACGATTTCTTCGATTTAGGTGTGCAATGGGTTTGCATCAACCTGTGGCATTTTGTATTGATCATTGTTATGATGATGAGTTGACCGCATATGAAAGTTGGTACAAGACCTGTGATACCCCAAGTTTTATAAGCTTCAGAGATAATAAACTTATATATTGCCATTAGAAAATTAGAAAAGTCTTTATGTTAGTATTTTGTAAAGATAAGGACTTAGAATGTAAATAGATAATGAAACACTAATGGTGCAAAAGACTTAATGGCAGGGACTAACGGAAGTTGAAATGCAAAATTACAAAAATACCCTTTAGACCTTATAAGCTTAATGTTCCAGAAAATTAAACCACAAGGACACACGTATGTCTGTATGAGACATGGAGTACTAGAAGAAAATATGAGGGAAATCATGTTTATCATCTCCATTTGTGCTAAGATCAATCTTAGGAAGATTTATGAAATAGCTTGGTGATTGTGGTTTGTTCCTAAATTCATTCAAGTGCTAGTTATATAAACCCCACTAAGGTATGTGATATTTTAGTGAAGGTTATAATTATGTTAATTAAGGGTTCATGTTAAGTTGATGTTTAATAAAACCTAGCCTTGTTGTTATGATTAGAACATGATACTAGAAATCAAGTTATTATGATTTATGTTTAAGCCATATATTGGAATTATGGTTTTAGTCAAGGTTATAATTATGTTAATTAAGGGTTCATGTTAAGGTGATGTTTAATAAAACCTAGCCTTGTTGTTATCATTAGAACATGATACAAGAAATCAAGTTATTATGATTTATGTTTAAATATATTGGAATTATGGTTTTATGATTAATTGAAAATATGTCAAGAATTAAGTGGGTGAATTATGATTCATGTTTATGGTTTTCATGGCATGCTTAGTTTAGTTTATAATGAGTGTTTGGTACAAGCTTATGAAGTGCTTAAATTAGTAGGATTGCTTATAGAATTATTGGAAAATGGCCTTAACATGTTAAATAAGTTTGGTAAAGTGTATAATAGCTTATCATGGGTTTTGGGTCGTTTTGGACACGTTTTAAAGTAGGATCAACATGCTGAATTGAAATTTGTGTGGACTTTAAAGGGGCGTAGAAAATAGAAAGTTTGTCATATTGACTTGAGGTGAAAGCTAACTTTTAGCCCTCTGGGCCTGCTTTTTGATCCAAGTGGGCTAAAGGTGTAACTCCAGGTTTAAGTGGGTCAAAGTTGCAGATTACAGCAGACACCCAGAAATTTTGAACAAAAAAAATCTTTTTATAAAAGTGTGTTTAATTATGAAATAGCACCATAAGTGATCATGTTTAAGTTGTTTAGACCTAGTATATTGATGACATCAAATAGTCCTGATATTTAAGTGTCAATTTTCCCCTAATATGCTGATTATTTTATTGATTATAAGGATATATGTTTTGATCTCTTTATATTTCGTTTCCAGGTTACACATGAGTATAGGAGCTGAAGAGACGCGGAAATTTGAAAGAACTTGCAAGAGATACACATTTTAGTATGCTGAAGAAAGCTACAGCGTAACTCACACTCTCAACTATGCCGTAGCTAAGAATTCAAACATGAAGACCAAGTCAACGTTTATCAAGAGTTACGGCGTAACCAACTCACGAGGTTACGCAGTAATCATTTGAAGACTTAGAAGAATTCGTGAGCCATGAAGGCTGCGCCGTAACCACACTATGGAGGTACGTCATAGTTAAGGAACAGTACGTGATCCAAGATTTTGTCAAGATTACGGCGTAACCATACATTAAGATTACGGCGTAAGTGAAAATCCTAAGGAGCTACGGCGTAACTAGTATCACAACTACACCGTAGCCAATGTTAATGGATAAGATCATTTCACGATAACACTAGTTACGGCGTAACCAACTCTTAGGGTTACACCGTAGCTATGTCAGGCCTATAAATACCAGCCCTAAATTATGCATTTGACACAACTTTCTCACCACCAAAAGTCAGAGAACGAAGGGAGGTTTTAGAGAGGCATTCTACAGCAGCATACGGAGCATTTTCAAGGGAGAGATCACGCCTATAACACCATAAGTTTTAGTTTTTTATTGTTTTAATTACATTTTTGAATTCATGTCTTCATTAAACGTTGATTTGGGTGTACTTTATAATATGATCGGCTAAGCACCTCTGGTGCTAACCTAGTTATGATTTCTATATTGTTGTAATTATATTTTCGTACTTTTCGTAATGCTTTAGTGTATGCATAGTTTATCGTAGATCCTTTAGTTGCGGTAGTTTTGAAGAAACGGTTATACTTGGTACGCTAGGCGAATCAACCAAAGGACCCTAGTGTAGTTAGGTTGTGTGGGAAATAGGTAGGATGACAACTAGCCATTTGCCTTGTGTGCAAATCGACCAAATGACCACTTTCTGGGTTGGATAAACTTAAGTAATAAGAGGTGTGGTCTAAGATCTGAGAGGTCGGGCCACACCAAGATAAATCTAGCATGTAGTGGCACTTAATGACTCAAAATATTCTACCGTACGTCAGCTTACTTGCAGAGCGTAGTGCCTTTAGTTCCTGACAAGATTTTAGGGAGATAGGCTAGGGAAATCGACCAAAGGAACCTAGTGATATATGTCCGCCACTTGAAGCATTCGAGTAGTTTTATAGAAAACATAGTCATAACAATACATGATGACCAACTAGGCTAGTACATTTTCTCCCACTGCTCACAACTCAATTTACTTTCAGTTTTTATTTCATTTCTGTTTATTTAGTTTAATTAAATCATTACAACTTCAAACCAGCTTAAAACGTGACATTAGACTTAAATAGGATCCATCACACATAGCTCTTGGGACGACCGTTTTACTGGTTACTAATCTATACACGACCGGATACACTGTCCATTAGTGCATTTAGGTAGACCTTAGGTTTTTGAATTTGATGATTATGCTATGAAACGTGAAAAAGATGTTTCTTTTTGGCATTTATGAGCTTATTTAACCATCTGGGCGATTGTCAAAGAATGAAAATTGGTACTTCGTTAAGAACGGTCATAAAGATGTTGTATATGAGGTCTCGAATTGTAAATCTCAACCCCGTTAATTTAAGCTTGACGTTCATATTTTTAGATTTAACTAAATAACTAATCGAGTCTCAACAAGAAACTTTTCTAATAAAAAAGTTTGTCTAAAATATTTAGTTAGAAATCGATAATAGAGAAACAACGAGTTGGCCATTTTATGATGTTTATGGTCAAACATATAATGCCTGATTTTATATAAGAATGAAGGACCATAGAAACTCTTAACTTCACACATGTTAAGGGAAAAAATGTTTTATTGGCAGCCTTATCTGTAACATCCCGCCTACTGATGTGCGGGATTGCGCCCTCACAAAAGGTTTTACCTCTCAAGGGATCTTGAGAAGCTTGCAATCCACGCCAGGCAGTGTACCTGATCGTTGTAGTATAGTATAGTGACAAGTACCGGGGGATTGATCGTTCAACTCAGGAATAGTGTTCGCTAGGATTAAAAAGTCTACTAAACTAGGTCTAAAGGTGAGGGATGATTCTTTTTGTATTTTTATATTTTTATAAAAGTAAGTAAAAATCTCGGGTTTTGAAGGAGTGGGCGGAATTAGTTGCTAGCCAACTAACCCAATAACTAAAAATGCAATCAAAATAAAATAAAATAAATTTAACTAATTTGGGGTGGAAACAATAATAAGAAAAAATGTGTAGATTTCACTACTCCCTAGATATCTTTTACTGGTTGATTAGCTTGTTACAATTGCATAGATGACGGGTTATATTCCTTAATACTAGTCGTAGGGCCGTGTACGATATTACCTAACTCTATAGGCTTCTACTCCATTCTAGGTCGAGCCGACTACTAGCTCCTAACGTAGTATCACTAGCAGTTGCCTACGCATTAAATACAACCAATAAATCGTAGTACACCTCCGATCATGTTTCTTAAGACGTTCAAGCAAGTTACCAATTGGAAGTCTGCCAGTTTTCTTAAGCCTAACATCGAATTCAATCATCCACGACAATTATAAACAAACCATCAACCAATAATCAACATCTAGGTTTCATTACATCTAAGCAAACACAAGAAAAATCTAGCCTAGCATTTTAAAAAGAAGACAAGCATAAGATAAAATCGAACAACACATAGACATATTGAATGATTATTGGAAAACTTATCTTCAATTGAACATGGATGAAACAAGGGTTGAAACCCTTGTTGTTACAGAAAATTCGTCTAGGGTTTGCACACAAAAGTTCTCCAAAAGTTCCACCCTTTATGAATGAAAATTATAGAACTATATATAGATTTTACACCTTGACGGTGTCACGTTGTAGTGTGTGACGCCGTCAACTCGCCGCCAAATTAAAGGTCGTATTGCCTAGATCCAATCTTGACGCCGTCATGTTGAGAATAAGCTCTGGGCCGTCACATATAAGTTGATCCTGACGGCCTTGGTGACGTCGTCAGGCGTTTTTGACTTGAAATAGTTCTGGGCCGTCATGTGTATTTTCCATATCCACCTTTTTTGCCAAGCTTGACGCCGTCACTTGTATGGCCTTGACGCCGTCAGGTACTGTTCCCAGCAAGGATTTTGAGACTTTGTCATTTTCTTTACTTAATCGCTCCAAAACGTCCAAAATGCTTCCTTTTCCAGATTTCTCCTCCAAAGTACCTAAAATGACAAAAGGAACGATTTAGGGTAATAATTGATCAAATAATCACGAATTCGGGCTTAAATAACCCCCTAAAAGCGGTACACTTTTCGCCTTATCAAATACCCTTACACTTGAGATTTGCTTGTCCTCAAGCAAATGCGCTTTTATTCTAATCAAAATACAAGCTAGGGGTCATTTAACACTAATATAAAAGTAATCACAACAAATAATCGTTCCACTAAAAACCAAAAACAAGCACGGAGGTTATACACTAGCACCTCTCAAATAGTGTTTAGATACTCACATCTCTCGGGTGTAATAAAGTATATATCATAATATGGAAATGGAAAACATCTCTCACTACCTGTCATAGCAAATAGATTACCATAGGCTTGGGAAAGGATCAAACCTCTACCACTTGTTGTAAGCACCTAGGATAAACTATCAAAAAGGTCTTTTAAAGGGTTATAACGTGAGGTGTAGGGATATGATAAACATGGTTTTGTTGGATAAAGGCAATATTTACTGGTGGCGAGTTAATCATATTGGTTAATTACATGTATAATATGGTGTTGCTAAGTCAAGACTCGACTCGACTTAAGCTAATCAAAACAAAAAACTATGAAACAAACATGAAATGAAACGGGATGGTAGTCCGTATGTTTTTCTTTTTCTTTTTCTATTCTTTTTTCTTTTACATACTTTACAATCAACTATTCTAATGACTCGAATCAAGATAATCAAAACACTTGGAGTACTTTTAAAATTAACGCACATATGGGGGTAATAATTGACGTCATCCCCATTACTCCATAACACTAGTACTTTACCCATGAGTCCCAATCGTCCCAAAACAATATGTACAAGATATGACTCGACTTAGCAATCATGTAATCAATTAGACAATTAACTAAGGGTTTAAACATGTAACAATAATGCACTAAAGATGAGTGCATACAAGGAAGGCTAAGGCGATTTGGTTGCACATTTGGGGTGGATTGTATCAAATTCTATCTTTAAGTAAGATGCTTAAAGTTAGAAACGAAAAAGATAGGCTCGGAGGGGTGTACTAGGGGTATTGTGTACTAAAAATGAGTACATCTCAAAGGTGTGGGAAAAATTAATTGACTTTACTAGTCAAGGTAATTGACTTAAATGGTCAAGTAATTTATGATACGGGTTTAACACAAGGGTGATCCTAATGCCTCTTATCATGTAGTAAATCCTACTACACGAATGTAGTCTCACTAGCGGTCTCAGGATGCATCACTAACGCAAGTTCTGGAATCTAAGTACTACCGGTACACTCATAAGCACTAATAATGAATGCTTTTCCTAACAAATCTAAAGGCAAACCTCACATATTTGGGTGGAAAATTTTTCTGAGTGATACGGTTTGTGTGCTAGTCATACAACTCCTATCCATGAGACGCTTATTAAGGCTAAAGCTTCACTCCTAAATGTTGTAAAAAAATTTAAATTTGGCGCTAAAATTGCCCTAACAAGTATTTTTCTCAGTTTTATTACACACCTACTATCAAACAAACAAACTCAAGTGCAATTGTATTCTCTAAGGTATCATTATTTACCCTCCCCTTACACTTAGGCTGAACATTGTCCCCAATGTTCAATGAAAAGGATGTAAAAGTAATGAAGGTAAAAGAATGAAAACAAATACTCCCCTGATTCGTTCGGTGTTGATACTATGTCAACAAGGTTAGATCTTCTTCCAAGAAAATGAACTTTGAAAGCTTCCCTTCCTGAAATATAAATCATCCTCTTGTCCAATGTAACCTGTTAAACCTGAGAAAACAATCAAGGCAAACCTCGCGTAAAATCGGCGGCAATCTATATATACTAAAAATCCTAGAAAGCAAATTAAGATATAATGCTTGTGGAATGAATGTTTGCAGATTTCCTGGAGTTTGTAAAACTAAAGAATCAACAAAAACTTTAAGACTCCGGTATAAACAAAACTCTCAAAATTTTTCAGAATTTTTGTACCTGACGCCATCAGGTTATAACTCCTGACGCCGTCAGAATGTTCCTGAAAAATCTCATGTGAAGTTTCCGGAAAATTTCTGGAAAAACTTAAGCCTTACTTCCTGGAAAATCCTGCAAAACATCATTATGACTCGATACAAGCATTTGACTCAAACAATTACTAATACACATGTTCATTTAATATTTTTGTGGTTCATGCTCAATTTCATTCTTATAAACAAATTTGGGTTTCCCTTACACTTAACTTTTGCAAAATACCTTTATATGTAATCAAGACGAAGTTAAAAACAAAATAAAGCATTTTCACAATTTATTTTGAATCATGTGCCACAAACAATAAAAATAAAACACGCATACGGAAACAAATAAAATCAAACAAACAAAACAAATAAAACAAATAAAACTTGGGTTGCCTCCCAGGAAGCGCTTTTCTTTATTTACGAGTCTTGTAGCTAGACTCAAGGTCACGGGCTATCACGTGACCTCGTCATTGGTCACGGTCTCTAGGTCATCCTCAATCTTAGTTTTGTACTCCGTACCTAATTACAAGCATTCCTTATAGAAACCAAATATTCTACTCATAACATAGTCTACTCCTCTACGTCTATCCTCGTCATTCCTATAGTAGACCGCTTGCTTGTGTTCCTTTTCAATGTTTGACAAGTGCCGGAATTGTTCAATCTTATATGGCATTTGGTAAGCTATCTCATCGCTCTCATCTTTGAACCTAACTATCCCTAGAGACGGGTCATAATTCATCTTAGAGGCCTCAACAAATGCCTTTCCGAACACAACTTGACTTAAACAACCATCTATTACCGGACAAATATCCTCTAGAATCACAAAATCGGTAACATAAGTGAAATTTCCTACAAAGACATGCAATCCGTTCACTCTTCCCACAAAGTTACTCATCCAACTCATGTTGGGCATCATCCTATATCCAAGTTGCTTCTTCATTACCCAATTGTAATGGGTCTTAGTCATAATGTTTATGGGAGATCTAAGATCGATGTAGGCTTTCCACACATGCATATGCCCAATGTTGCATGGTATGTTGATGTTAGAGGGATCACCCGCTTTGATGATTTGTGAACCAAGGACGTATGGTGTCTCGGGGTCATCAAATAGATTCTTGTGATATTCCCGTTCTTCCTTGGTGAGTAACCTATTGAAATAATCCCCTACATCTTATAATTTCTCTTCCTTTTTAACCTCAACTTCCTCAATTTCATCCTTAGGTGCAATTTCTATTCTAACTTCATCGCTATCACTTCCTTCAATATTTTTATCGATTGGCTTAATAGTGACAACATTGATAAAGTGGACATGTTTGGATGATGAGGGGTCCTTAGTTTGGGTCCCGCTACTAGTGTCCCTAGTGTCCTTCCTAGGTGTAGTCAGCACTTGGTTGTTGAGGGCTTTCAACAAGTTGTCGATTTTATTGGTCATCTCCGTTTGTTGTTGATTGAATTCGGATTCAAACTTAGCCATACGAGCTTCTTGAGATTCCATAAATTTAGACATCAATCCTTCAAGATTATTGGTACTACCATAGTTATTGGAAGGATTGTTGTTAAAAGTACGGTTAGAGGTTGGTAACGATTAGGTGGATTGGAAGAATTATTTTGGGGCATGTTTTGGTTTTGCTTCCACCTAAGGTTCGGGTGATTTTTCCAAGAGGGATTGTATGAATCACCGTAGGGGTTTGGCTCGGGTTTGAAAGTGTACCACTTATCTCCCACTCCGTCAGTACGCGAGGATGCATAATCCGCAAAAGCTTGTTCGGGGAGTTTCATGCAATCACGAGTGTCGTGGGGACCACTACATAATTCACACGAAGAAGTGATTTTGTTCACTTGGCTTGAAGGTTTAGGGGCTTCATAGGATTTCATGAGAAACTTGACTTGGTCTTCAAGTTCCATGATCCTACGGTCGGGAGTGCTTGAATTGTTCGAAGGCAAAGATATTTCCTTGACCGTTTTGTTCAAATCACGGGGATCATTCCAACTTTCGTTGTCATAGAGAGCAAGATCTTCTATGAGTTCCCATGATTCTTCCGTACTTAGATCACGTAGCTTGCCACCGGCCGAATTGTCAATGGTTCGCCTTGTGGAGAGATCGATATGGTCATAGAAAATTTGGACTTGGAGCCAAAGATCTATGCCATGATGAGGGACGTTTTGGAGTAAGTCCTTGAAACGAGTCCATGCTTCATAGAGAGTTTCACCTTGACGTTGTTGGAACATCAAGATGTCATTTCTAAGCTTAGTAGTTCTCCCCGGTGGGAAAAATTGAGCAAGGAAAAGAGTGGTGAGATCATCCCAAGAGGTGATGGATCCCGCGGGTAAACGCTCAAGCCATTGACTAGCTTGGTCACATAGAGAGAATTGGAAGAGACGCAATCGGGTCGTCACCCGAGTTACAACATCAAGGTCTATGGAATCTACTATTTTGAGGAAATCCTTGAGATGTTGATTAGGATCTTCGGAACGAAGTCCATGGAATGCACATCCGCTTTGCATCAACCGGATGGTGTCGGATCGCAAGGGAGACACATTGACTCCTTGAGTGAGCTCAATTGTTTTGCGACAGCCTTGGTGGCTAGGACGGGAATACTCTTTGAAAGTTCGGGGTCTAGGAGGTTGGTTTGGTTGTGGTGGGTTTCGTGGATGGTTTTGTTATGGTGGGTTGACGGGGTCAAAGAGATTACCACCTTCCATGATGGCGGATGGTAAAAGTTACGAACAAAGGAATGAAGAAATGAGATAGACTAAAGAAGACCTAAAAAAATATAATAAAAATCTTACTAGAAAGGAATCTAGCAAGTAGACTTAATAAAAAGAAATTTTAACCTAGACAATAACTATTTCCCCGACAGCGGCGCCAAAAAATTGATGTGCGGGATTGTGCCCTCACAAAAGGTTTTACCTCTCAAGGGATCTTGAGAAGCTTGAAATCCCCGCCAGGCAGTGTACCTGATCGTTGTAGTATAGTATAGTGACAAGTACCGGGGGATTGATCGTTCAACTCAGGAATAGTGTTCGCTAGGATTAAAAGTCTACTAAACTAGTTCTAAAGGTGAGGGATGATTCTTTTTGTATTTTTATATTTTTATAAAAGGAAGTAAAAATCTCGAGTTTTGAAGGAGTGGGCAGAATTAGTTGCTAGCCAACTAACCCAATAACTAAAAATGCAATCAAAATAAAATAAAATAAATTTAAACTAATTTGTGGTGGAAACAATAATAAGAGAAAATGTGTTTACTTAGATTTCACTACTCCCTAGATATCTTTTACCGGTTGATTAGCTTGTTACAATTGCATGGATGACGGGTTATATTCCTTAATACTATTCGTAGGGCCGTGTACAATATTCTCTAACTCTACAGGCTTCTACTTCATTCTAGGTCGAGCCGACTACTAGCTCCTAACGTAGTATCACTAGCAGTTGCCTACGCATTAAATACAACCAATAAATCGTAGTACACCTCCGATCATGTTTCTTAAGACATTCAAGCAAGTTATCAATTGGAAGTCTACCAGTTTTCTTAAGCCTAACATCGAATTCAATCATTTACAACAATTATAAACAAACCATCAACCAATAATCAACATCTAGGTTTCATTACATCTAAGCAAACACAAGAAAAACCTAGCCTAGCATGTTAAAAAGAAAACAAGCATAAGATAAAATCAAACAACACATAGATATATTATATGATTATTGGAAAACTTATCTTCAATTGAACATGGATGGAACAAGGGTTGAAACCCTTGTTGTTACAGAAAATTCGTCTAGGGTTTGCACACAAAAGTTCTCCAAAAGTTCCACCCTTTATGAATGAAAATTATAAAACTATATATAGATTTTACACCTTGACGGCGTTACGTTGTAGTGTGTGACGCCGTCAACTCGCCGCCAAATTAAAGGTCGTATTGCCTAGATCCAATCTTGAGGCCGTCATGTTGAGAATAAGCTCTGGGCCGTCACATATAAGTTGATCCTGACGGCCTTGGTGACGCCGTCAGGTGTTTTTGCCTTGAAATAGTTTTGGGCCGTCATGTGTATTTTCCATATCCACCTTTTTTGCCAAGCTTGACGCCGTCACTTGTATGGCCTCGACGCTGTCAGGTACTGTTCCCAGCAAGGATTTTGAGACTTTGTCGTTTTCTTCACTTAATCTCTCCAAAAACGTCCAAAATGCTTCCTTTTCCAGATTTCTCCTCCAAAGTACCTAAAATGACAAAAGGAACGATTTAGGGTAATAATTGATCAAATAATCACGAATTGGGGCTTAAATGACCCCCTAAAAGCGGTACACTTTTCGCCTTATCACCTAATCAGACCACAATATTGTCCGCTTTGCCCGGAGGCTCACAGCTTTGCTTTGTGGCCCTCATGCGAGACTTCCCGGCACGTCACCCATAACAGTGCTACTCTCATATGAGCACGCTTAACTACCTGTTCCTAAGAACCCCATTCGCAGTAGACCACAAAACGCGTTGTGTCATTGTAAGGAACCTTCGGGCAAAGCGGACAATATTGTGGGCTGAGTAAGGCGGGATGTTACAAGTGGTATCAAATCCACTCCAGAGTCGTTCAGGATGGTGGGGTAAACCTCATCGAGGACGATGAGTCCCTAAGGGGGTGATTGTAACACACTAGGCAAATCCCACATCGGCTGTGGCCTGGAGAGATGTCGGGTTAATAAGATAACATTCGCCTTACAATGACACAACGCGTTTTGTGGTCTACTGCGAGTGAAGTTCTTAGGAACCGGCAGTTAAGCATGCTCATGTGAGAGTAGCACTGGTATGGGTGACTGATGTGTTTCAAAAGCTTTAAATTTATAAGACTAATTTTACCATTTCCTTAATTCATAAAACACATGGGTAAAGTAACCCCCGTTTATAGTAAAGATTTGAAGTAAGACCAGGTCGTCCCAAGAGAGGTGATTATTCTTATAGTTAGCTAAAGGTAACAAAATTAGATTCCAATGATTGTCACTTATCACTAAAACCGTTTTTGTTGGATTTAAGATTTTTGAAATGTTTCCCAATTGATATTAAAAATATGTTTGTTAAAGGCAGAGCACATAATATGAATGAGCATATGTATCATAGACAATACTTGGACAAAGCATAAACGCAAAACATGACTGGTGATCATTTAAACTATTATATCTCCTTGATGTAAAAGAATCTCCTTTCGGCCTATGATCCTAGATACATAAAGTGCATAAAGTATGGTCCAAGCATGAAGTATCAAGTATGTATTTCTTCTAACCAAGTCGCTAGACGTGAGGCCAGGTCTTAAACATGTTATGGTTGAGGTTATCATATGCTTTACTATCCAATTCTCACAAGTATAGCAATGACTCATTATAGATAGACGATTCATAATATAATCAAGATAATTGCATCTTTTGTCCTGTAAACAATTATAATGACCAATCAAGACATATGATAGGAGTCTAAACCATAATATATCAAATACATAAAAGATAAATTCAATAGTCATAATACATATACTGTTCAAATCATGGCAAAGATGCCTCTAACAAACATAAGAGTACTACTCCATATTCATGTAAAAGTAAACTAAGTAAACAAGTGATGTTGTCATTATAGCAAGTCTTCAAAGTGTGTTCACGTTCCAACTGCTTGCTCCAAGTAATTATCCGGCTTTAGCTAGTGGTTTTGGTGTAAACCACTACTAAACTTCTTCTTATGATCAAGTGTGGTACTTTGTTGTGGTGTGTCTTAGAGTCACGAATTGTGCCTCTATTTATAGTGTAAATGGAACCCTAACATGTCCCTAATCAGTTAATGCAAGCAAATGATCGGTCTCATCATTGAAGTAGCTTATCAATTTAGAAGATATAAATGTCATGTGAAGTACGCCGAGCATTTGGTGTAAAACCGGCGAGCTTTGTTTCGCGTAACCGGCGCTTTTATAATATATAATCGGCGCTCTTCATGTTTGACTCGTGTATATATAGTTGACCAAGAACACCCATAAGCGGCGCTCTTTATCTTTATAAGCGGCGTGCTTTAGTCCAAACTATGTCTTTTTCCTTATATGTCCATAAAGTCATCTTTTTCGTGCGTTTCTTGTACTTTTCTCCAATTTATCGTCCTGCACATATATTTTCATATTAAGTACCAAAAGTCTTAATAACATGGTTATTTATCATATATTTCACATAATATCGGGGGTAAAAATATGTATAATACAAGACTCATCAAATTCCCTCCTACTTAAACCAATGCTTGCCCTCAAGCATATAAAAATTGCCTTTAAAAATCAAGTCTCGTATAAGTTTCAAATATATTTATGTATATCCAAGACAACCAAGTATAACATGACATGTTCCTCATGAAAGTGTATATATATTTTTAATTCACTCAAGCACTCATAGAAATAGTTTTTGGTGTGTGATTCACTCTTATAGCTCAGTCATAACTTATAGATTTACCATATGCTTGTAAAAAGAAACAAAACTGCACCGACATGGCATAAGCACCAAGTATAAATATCAAAGAGGACTTTTATTCGGTTTAAGGGTTATAAGGTATGGATTAGACATGGGAAATTTTTAGTGTAAAACTTAAGTCGGGAAATCATAATACTCTTTATTCTTTTCTTTTTTTTTTGGATAACTTTTCTTCTATTTTCCAACTACATTATAACAAACATAAAGCGTGCACTCTTCATACTCATCGTAATTGGTATCTTATTTCTCATATATATTCCAATCTCATATTCCCGACTAAGCAACATATTTTTATTTATTTTTCTTGGTGTATAAATAGAAACGAAAAGTTTAAGGCTCAAAAGGTGTATCTAATGGATAATAGCACTAAAAGTGAGTGCTAAACGATTAATATTTCGATTAGAAAACGGATGGCTTATTTTTGGTGTGTTTCCTAATTTTTGCCTCTTATCATATAAAAATACTTATATCACACGAATGTGATCTCACTACGGTCTCATAATGATTTCTAATACAAGTTCTAGAATCACATAAATTATCGGCACACTCATATGTTAGGAATACAAATATTCCTTTGGAAGACTCGGTCACCCAAATGATGTAGTAGCATTAAGATAGCTCGTAGTTAGTTTATTATTTAGTTTGTATTAGTTTAGATTAAATAACATCGTGGAGGAAGGACGGGTCTTTACCCACTGTATACCTGATCCACAGCTCGGGAGTGGGTGTTTTATTTGTAACTATAAATACCCCTCTCCCACCAAGGGAGTGGGTTGGATCTTTCATAACAAGCTAATACATCTCAAGTTTTCTCTCTTTCTCTCTCTAGAAAGTTTCTCATTCTCTTCTTCCTCTCTCTAATCTATACAAACCAAAACCACCATGGAATCATGTTTGTGACTTAGTGTGTATCATACAATTGGTATCAAGAGCCAAGGTTTCATCTTAGGGCCTTGGAAATTCGGATTTGGTGTGGTTTTGTTAGTTAGAAGAGTTTTTCTTGGAAAACATCTTGTTTTAATCTTGTTGGTGTTATATGACGTGTTATGGGTATATTTTTGTGATTAGTGGTGTTAGAACTACTTAGTTTTTCAGTTGGATATGCTTTATCATTCGTTGGTTTGAAGTTGTGATTGAATTTGGGTCGATTTCTTGGTAGCGGTTACATATTCTGTTGTGGTTTTTCTTAGTAGCGATTAGCTCCATAATCTAGCGGTTAGGTCTTTTCTGGTTAGCGATTACTACTTTGGGATAAAATGACAAAAACGCTAGATAGTGACTGTTTTGGACTATTGTGTTAGCGATTTGCTCTAGCGATTAGTTCTAGCGTTTAGTTCCTGCGGTTAACTCTGTTTAGCGATTAGCCAAGTTTAGCGATTACCTCATCCAGCGGTTTGCTACTATTAGCGATTACCTCGCCCTGTGATTTGCCAGTTCTAGCGTTTAACTTCTCTTAGCGATTACCTCCAGATAGCGTTTACCTGATGATAGCAGTTTGCTCCAACTAGCGTTTACCTCAAGCTAGCGATTACCTTTATTTTCCAGCGATTAACTTCAGTTATTTGGTGGTGTTTAGCGATGAACTAAGTGGTGAGATTCTTGTGATTGGTTAATCATTTGTATTTGGTGAATTGTTGTAACTTAAGTCGTTCCGATTAATCTGATTGTGATCTGACGTTGTAAGTTAATTCTTACGACTTGACTTATTTCAATCGGATATATTGTAACATGACTTGTCGCCACTTGACACTTAGTGCAAATTGTGACCCATCTGATATCTCTCTCTAAGTCTAACTCACTAAGTACATCTTCCGGTTTCTTTTGTTGACATTAGTAAAATCCCGGGAAAGAATCGATTTCTCGGTTTAAGTCACAAGAGCTGTAAAATCCGGTTTGAAGACTTTGTCATGGCAACTATTTCTGATGACATTCAAGCTGCAAGGTCCAATACCCGAAAACATAAACTAAAAAGCAAATAATAAGCATATAAAACAAGAAGGTAAAGCACAAATAAGTAAAAATGCAAATAAAACTAAAAACGCGCACTTACAGGAACTTAACGAGCTTTAAAAAACCTAATTTTGAAATTTTAACCCTCGAAATGCAAATTTATTTTTTAAAAGTCCTAAGTGACTAAAAATAATTTTAGAAAAAAGAATTATAATTTTTTGACTTTTATTTTATTTATTATTAATTAAAAACACTTTTAATCTAATTAAATGATAAAAATACTAAATTATAAAAGAAAAATCTGAATTTTTTTGGAAAAGTGCTTTATACTAACAAGAACCTAGGAAAAATAAGGTGGTGACCACAACTTATTTGGATAAGTTGTTAATAAGCCAAACAGATTTGTTAAGCTAAAGCTATAAATGGGTTAATAAAAAACATTGCAAAGTTACATCGAAAAAGTCCCAAGGGCATATGGTGTTGAGGTGTCATGTTGAGAGGGTTGCGGTCAGGGGTTCGAGCCATGCTCACCCCTGACTTCCCCTTTCCATTTTTATTTTTATTTGCAAAAACTTTTTATCAAACTATTAAATAAGCTAAAAATAACAAACTTTTGTAAAAGCAAAATTTTTAAAACTCTAAAAATAAGCTGGAATAAGTTGTATTAGCTTAACAGTTGTATATTGAGACTCAAAGGCTTAAAACCAAACTGATTTGCACACACAAGCTTCTAAAAGTTTGTGTATAACTTCAAATAAGTTTCTAATACCTAAATAGAGTCCTAAAAAGCACTTAGGTACCTAAATAAGCAGGTAAGAAGCTGAAATAAGCCAACAGTTAAACTAAAAAGCATGAATCCAAACAACCCTAATTAATGGTTTTGCACAAGCTTCTAAAAGCTTGTGCACAAGCATATAAAACTTCTAAAATCTACAAGCAGACCTAATAAGCAATTCTAAACCTGAATAAGCAATTTAATAAGCCAAAAAAGCACTAAAACCAAGACAAACACACTTAGCAAACATATACTAAAGCACAGAGGCAACTAAAAGCTACTTAAAAAAGCAATAAAACAATTAAGCTAAACCATGAAAACCTTAAAACTGCATAGACCATACACAAAAGAGCTTATAAAAACAAATTCAGACAATTTGGACTACTATTAAATTTAAAAAGAAACTGATAAGCAGTTCCTTTAGGCTGAAACGCACATCAGCAAAAGCTGATTATTACACCGGTCTAAGTACCACTTTTTGCAACCATAAATAAGCTATCAAATATTATTGAAATAAGCTGAAATCTTAAGACAACATAGACTAGTAACTAAAGAGCTTGTAAACCAAAATTTAGACATTTTTTACTTAAAAAATAACTTATAAATAAGTTGATAAGCAGACAGGTTTAGACAGATTTATTATGATGGTGAAATGATGAAATATTACACCATTAAAAAATCGAAAAATTGAGAAAAGAAAAAGAAAGAAGAAGTTGGAAGTTTGAATTACCAACGATGTAAAGTTTTGTACTAGTAGAGATATCGCTACTTCTGACATTTCATAAATTTCATGTTATTAATTTTAATATTTCACTATTAACTATTATATTTTAAATATTAACTTCGTCAAAAGTTATCCGCGTACGTCATGACACGTTCAATTAATTCAACCAAGACTAGACTATATCCAGTCTACCATTTTTACGCATCATTGTTTCCTTACAATCCTATTTTAAAAGTCACTTTTCACTTTTTCATTTTTACGTAAACTTTGCACCTTTTACATTTTACGTGATCTAAACCTACGTTTTTATGTTTTAACCACATCTAAACCCTTCGTTGAACTCACCACTCATCTAAAACAATAAAATATGTTATGATACAAGTTTTTAATATTTTTGAAAGTTTTATAATTTATTTCTATCCGGTACTACGTTACGCGTCTTAAAAACCCTACGTTTTAATTACCGGGAGCAAAATACACAACATAACACACTCTTATCACCAAATAAAATCAAAACTACCACTCACCTCCCTCCCATCTTGTTTGTCACGCCACCAAACACACCAACACTTGTTCAATACAAGGACAAGTGTTAAACACTCCTAGTCTTGCAAATATAAACTCTAAACTAACACATAGATCATATCACCATCATTTTTACGTGCAAACTCACTCAAAATCTGCTCTCCCCTTTGTTCTTGTCATGGCTCCTCAAAAACAAAACACACCATTGTGTTTTAATTTCTATTAAAGAGTTGGTGCAAGAATGAAGGTTCAAGTGTCCTAGTTTGTTATTGGTTCTTTTCTTCCTCAAAGTCTTCATTCTCAAAGGTTTTATTGGTGATTATTCCATGGTTTCCAAGGTGTTTAAATGCTGAGATTTTCAAGGTTTTACAAGAGTCTTGGTGGTTAAAAATTGTATTAATTTCTATTAAAGATTTGTACAAGAATGAAGACCTAAGTGTGAAGCTTTGGTTCTTGTTTCTTTTCTTCTTCAATACCTTTCTTTCTAAAGAGTTTTGACTTTTGATGGCCTCCAAGATGGTTATATGGCTGTGATTTAAAGTTCTCTCATGACCTTTTAAAAGCTCTTCTTGCCAAGTTCTCAAAGACTCCTTGTTGATGACCTTGGATGACCTTTCTTCTTTTCTTCTTAATTAATCTCTTGTCCTTCCACTTTTGTAAGGAAACCACCACCTTCATTTCAGTAAATATATTATTTCTTGATGTATTTGTATATTATATAAGTTATCTTGCTTGGTTATACTTGGTACATAGGCTAGATCACTAAGAAATCACTAAAGGACTTGACATGCAAAACAGTTTTATACTCAGGGGTAAAAATGGAATTAAATGTACTAATCAGTAAACTTCGGACCTAAACTAAAAATAAGTAGTTGTAGATCTATGTCTTTTGGTCATTTCCTCGGGTGGCACATCCCGTGACAATACCCGATTATTAAACAAAAAATGTTTTCGTGAAACATGCCAGATTTTAAGTAATAGATTCTAAACATAAAAATCTCATTGATTTATTCATTTTCACTACTTGGCCCAGTTTTATGAAATGTAGATAACATCTTAACTTAAATGTGAACCCAAAAATGGGATTGATTGGACTTGTAGAACTCTATATATCACAACTTTAGTGGGACTATTTTGACAGTAATAAAATCAGAATTGGATAGTAAGGGTAAAATAGTAATTTCACTATTGTTACGGAATTTCTTACTTAGTGGGACCTACAAATCTTTTTAGTATACTCGAACACCTTTCTTGGGATATAAAGAACATAATTTTTCGACTTATGGTTTGAGAGTAACGAATTTTTGAAGATAGACATATTAGTAAAAATTGTAACAGCTTTGTCATTTAAAAGTATAAAAAGGATTAATAACTTATATAATTGGACCCTTAAGTTTTGTTTCGAACCACCTAATATATTTTGAACCTTTGAACTTGATCTGGACTTTTTGACTAAAAATTAACCCTTTGACTAAAATTGAACCCTTAAATTTAAATTGAACCTTTATGCCATATTTGGGAGTTAGAGACAAAAATATACTTAATATTTAAAAACTTGTAAGAAATATATATTTTACACTTGTAAATCATTTTAAAGTGCCAAATTAAATCTTGACAATTATTAAGAAAATACCAAGCATAATTGCACCATTATTTTTAAAATAAGACACGCGTATATGTATATATATATATACACTAGGTCTCAACCCGTCCGATGGACGGTTTTCTTAATAGCTTATTAAAATCGTACAAATGTGTTTAAAATTCAATACATACTAATTATAGCACAATGCATGCATTTTGCGGTGGGTAGTGTGTGAGGAGTCGTAAAAAAGTAAGATGGTGTTTTGGTTACGTGTTCAAGATATCACATGTAATAATAGTGAATACATATGAAATGAATGATAATAGGTTCAAGTTACAAGCAAGTAATTATGTGTTAAGAGTGTCAACATTTTAAATGTTTGTAGGCGATAAATTAACAACCGAACAAAAGTAAAAAAGAATTGATATTAGTAAATCAATTGACGGTTATATTAATATAAACTAAACCCGAAGGAAAACAAAAACGAAAAATGAAAAACTAATATAAGACCAAGACCATCCCATATCTGACATTGTATTTCATTGCCGTATTCAACTTGCTTATAAAGGACTTGCTACAAACTGAATTCTCTGTTACCCGTTATCCAACTCTCCCCAAACATCCAAATTTCCACATCTATTCTTCTTTACAACTTTCTATCAAAAGGAGCAATAGCAAGACTTGTTTCTTCCTCGCTATTTTTTCAAAACCAAACCCACATGAACACACTTTTTGTGAGTGGGTAAAATATTATCATTCACACAACACACCAAAAATGAAGAACATTTCCTTTTATGTATGAGAATGTCAACAAATAATAAAAAAAACATACAAACAATACTCCACCTTATACACTGTACCAAACAACAATATGACCCATACAAGCTAAACAAAACATCACATCTCTTTAATACTTGCAGAAAGGCCTCTAGAAGAAAGAAAAAAAGTACAATTTTAATATTTTCATGCAACAAATGTTATTAGCGCCGTTCCATGAAACCTTACTCTTAATGATACAATCCCAACAATCTTTCAAATACTTTTCCTTCATCAATTGCTTCATTTTATATTCCCGAATATTCCTTTTTGGCATAATGGACATTTCAAGTCCACAAATTTAAACCACATTTCCAGTATATCTCGAGTTAGAATTAATTGCGTTGCTAGGTTCATATCTCTTGAAAGATGTCCCTGCTACTCAATTTCCATCTCTGAACCTTTAAGTGAAACTTTATATGCATTAAGAATTAAATAACAACAAACTCCTCCTAATCAGCTTTAATAAAACAACCCATTGAAAATCAATATCTGCGAGTGTACGGTCTAAATTTTCAAAAGAATATATTAGTGAAAACAAAAAAGTATACTTTTCGGGTGAAATGAGAGTATAAATCTCAGTTAGGTTTGTATAAAAAAGTAATTAGCGCTCAACATATTTGTATCAGTTTATTCAAAAAAAAAATTACCTAGCAAGTTTTCACACTTGAATTTTTGTAAAAACATATTTGATTGACATGCTAAGCATTTGTAAAAATCTAACAAAATTTAATTTAATTTAACCCCTACGAAAAACCGACTTTGACTTGTTATCTCACCCGTTCAAGTCACCAACTTTTTGCCTGAAGCAACAAAATGTAAATCTATCTCTTCTTAAAAAATTGCAGCAATGCGTCTTATTTCTATTTGTTATATCAAACATGCATTTATAGGTCTTTCTAGTTGTCCAACTCGAGCTTTAAGATTTCAGGTCCTACATTTCGTTTTAAAAGTTGAAATTTATATTAATCATAGGTAAATAATCGGTAGCAATGTGTATACCAAGAAACATAAGTTATTGCCATATTTCATAGATTTCTCCATCTATACTATTTTTGTTTTACTTTCTGTAAGAGACGAATAGAGTGAATGATTCCAAATTGAGGTTCTAGAGAAAAAGTTAAAAGGAATAGAAATACCTTCAAATGCCTGATCCAATTTTGAGTAGGGAAACAGTGACTACTTGGAAGGAGCACGAGAACTTGGAGGCTTATAGCTTTCGTACCTACAAGACAAATACGAAAACAAATAATTAGTTCTAATCGAATTTTGACCCCCCTTACCTTACAAATGGATCAATTTGAGTTGTCTTTAATATCAAAATGGGTCATATAAAAATGTAGCTAAAAGGAGCCAATGGGATTAAAGCGTAACTTTTTCCTAAAATTTTAGTTCATAATTTAGTTTATTTATTAGTTATTGTTTTGGAACAATATTTCACAAATTAACTATTTATAAAAAGATAGGAAACCCACAAAATGTGTTTGCAGTTTAACCCAACCTGACTCACTAAAAGTGACCCATTTAACCCATCACCTCCAGTTCTACATAATTCGGGAATTCAGAGATATAAAAAAGAATTCAACATACATAAAGTAAGGTGAAAGTGGTCTTGGCTTCAATGTAGTATGAGCTGAGGTGTTTTCTGGTGTGGAAGCACTGGGGACCCGTTATTGAAAGGGACCATTGATGGTGGTGATACTGACGGCAGACTTCGAGTTGGCGATGTAGGATGCTTCGCAATCTCATATCTGAGTGTGTATAAGAAAATTATTACTACTACATATGGAACAAATGATCAGCATAAGGATAATATCGACTGGCCTAACAAATGTTGGGTCTTATAAATATAAAAATTGACTAAAGCTAGTTAATTTTTATGCAATTATACTCCTACATCAAAAGAAAGTGGAATCAAAAGGAAGATAAGAATTGTGATAAATCACTTTTGAACATAAATATTTTGCTAGTTGCCTGACGCTCCATGCTTTTGGATGTAATATGATTCTAAGGTGAACTGTTGTTGGCTATCATATGATTCTGATATGCATTCTAAATGTGATTAAATAATTAGAATAAGATAATCAACTATAATAATAAGAGCTACTGCTGTCAAAGATCAATATTTGAGTGCACAACAAGTTGTAAGTTGTAACCCCTACATAAAACCAACTTTGACTTGTTACCTCACCCGTTCGACTGGCCTCGGTAGCAACACGTCTAATTTTGATGTGTCATATTAGAACTGCATTTCTGGGTCCTTTTAGCTGTCCTACTTGAGCCTTACGCTTTCAGGATCCTATGTTTTATTTAAAAGTTAAAATATCATATCAGTAGTAGGTAAAATAATCAGTAGCAATGTGTATACTAAGAAACGTAAGTCATTGCCATATTTCATGGAATATTCATCTATCTAATTTCTCTGTGTCTCTTTCTGTAAGAGATGAAATTCAGTGACTTTAGGATGAAGTTGTAGAGTTTAGTGATCATCGTTGAGACTCACAATGGGTCCTCTAGCAAGCGTATAAATAAACCATTATTGACATCAATGTAATACGAAACTCAAGTTGCACCACGCCATGGCCTAAGTAATACACTAGGAGGAGACGTGTCAACTAAAGTTGACACGTCTTAATATATTCTCTCAAGGGCCTGGTTACCAAAACAGAGTATGCAAGTATGAATATTATGTGTCCATCAATATATTTGGTATTCGCCACTTACAAAAATAACACAAGCCATTTGTTAATATTTTATGAACCCTTTATTGGTTCATCCTTTTTCTTCGCCAAACATTCCCGAATTTCAGTTATATATTTAACAGCCAATCGACATAACATGAAACTTTAGTAATTTAGAACTTTCGGGTGTAATTGGTTACTATATGATGTTGTTCCTCTTCACAGGCAAGGTTTGTTGTGACATAAATCTCATAAACAACCAGAAACGGAAGAAACTTAAACCTCCCCCGTCATATGTTTCTTTCCATTTCATGAAATTCATACAAAACTCTCACAAGTAAAGATTAACAATGTGAAAACCAATTAAGATAGTAGTTATACTAAATCATTGACTTAACTATTTAAAAACTAATTTCTTAGTGTGTGTAACTAACTTGCTAATCATCCTTTTGTATGTACTCAAATCCAATTAATCAGTTTTACTTAAATGCTAATTATTGGTTAATCGGCTTATAGCACATACAAACAAGTTAGTTACATACAATACGAAAATTAAAAGTTTGACAAAGTTTTATGGAACTGTATGAATAGTAAACTTACCTACATATGTGTGCATTGATATTGAAATGGTAAACTTGCCGGTTGCTATCGTCGATGTAGCCGTGAGCTTCAGTTCTTGAGTCAGACTTTTAAAAGATTAGAAAACGATAAAGTAACTCCCAATACCGTCTTCTACGGGTTATGGGTCCCAATACTGTCTTCCACGGGTTATGGGTCCCAATACCGTCTTCCACGGTGTATGGGGGAGGTTAAGACGTAGACAGTCTTACCCCTACCTAAGGTAGAGAGGCTGCTTCCGATTCTACCAAAGGTAGAAAAGGACCTCCGGCCTTGCAAGGGGTGAGGATCGAACCCTTGACCTCTGTCTCCAGAGGCAAGGGTGTTAACCACTTGATCCAACCTTGCTCTTAAAAGATGAGAAAATGATGATGACACATATTGCCTGGCAGAAAATTGCGGATTACAAAATCAAATGGAATAATATTATATTTGGCGTAAAATAAGAAAATCTTTCAACGTTAAAAAACATTAAATTCTTATGACAATGCCTCGACCAAAGACCAGAGACGATAGGAGTTTTATAACTTTTTGAATCTGAGATAATTCATCAAATAGAAATTTACATAACGGAAATACTAAAATATCTAAAAATGACAAAAAGCCATAGAATGTGAATGGTCGAAACAGGTAAATCATCCACAAATACATTATATTACGGACTATATATTCTTAAGATAGCAAGATATATGTAGCATACATCATAAGCAATCGCACTCAATATACACAAATGGCAATAAAAATTGTATTGTTTCAATATAACCATTAGGCTTGCAGATTGAAGCTGAAGCTTCCAAACTGTGTAACATATAGTAGAAGCTTTCTGTAAAATCAGTACAGACCATACTGCAAAAACATGCAATAAAACTTACTGATATTATCAAAAAATGATCATATATATCACTGCAGCTTGTACTACTCTAAATACACATTAAGTTGAACATTATCTAATGAAATGGACTAAGGATTGTGTACACGGTAAGTAAATTATGAGGGCCCAACTCAAGGATTGGCTTGTTCTTGAAAGCGGAATTATCATAGTTATAGTGAACGGGCATGCACAGAAGTACTAAAGTGTCAAGTACCCAAATACACATATACTACTAAAGTACAGAACGTTAGTTGTTATGGAAACATCATACTTTGTTCCGACATAGTTTTAAAGTCAATTTTATATATTATAAACAAAGTTTTTTCTCCTATGCATCATTTTTTATTCCTATCTTGAAACAACTTATTGAAAATAGCGAATCATTCACTGATATAATTTTATAGAATAAAAGAGTAGAAACTAAAAACTTGCTTTCTTAGCTCCCACACCAACTATCCCAGGTCATACACATCTGGCGCGGGCTGGATTCGACGACTCTCCCTGGGCCATTCGTCGTCTTCTCAAGCCCTGAGTAGACCTGTCAACAAAGAGAACCCGTTAGGAGTGGACCCGAGGCCGTAGCCCCGGGATCCACCTCTGACTGTCAAGTTAGTATTGATGCGATATAGCATATAAGAGTCAGGTTTAGAGTAACCTGTTGTGTTATATTGTGTCCTGTCAAGAAGAAAATCCCAGCCCTATATTTATAAGGCATGGAATTAGGGTTTAGGTGTAGAGTGGGCCGCTGTCTGCCGGGCCTGACCCATTCCTGGCCCAGTCCGGACCATACGTCCACAAGCCCCCCAAGTTTAGTATGACATAGTGCGTGGCTATGTTATGCTAGACTTAAGTTCTTTTCATGGCCGTGTAGGCCCAATCAACCATGACGGCATGGCCCATGTGTGCGCAACTTGTGTGCACATGGGACGGACCATACTGCGCAGCCCACATGCGACAATGCGCACTGGGATTGCGATTTTGATTGTCTCACAATTGTAAAGGTGGATCTCGTATGCTGCATCCTGGTTAAGGGCGTACCTTTTGTACCAGTAGCGATGCAGCATGGTGCGACAGAAGACGTGCTTCTGTGGCAGAAGTGCGCGCTGTGCGCAAAAAGGATGCGCGCTGTGCGCGACAAGGATGCGCGTTGTGCGCGCTGTGTGCGAACATTACATTCGTCTTTACAACCGACAGAGGACGTCTCCCATACGGCAAGATGGTGCGAATATTTAAATCCGTCTTTGTACCGGGCTTGCAATACCTCTTACGTACGATCTGCTTCCAAATATGCCAGCGTGACTTGTACGGAAACAGTGGTATACCCTGGTAGCCCCCCAAGTTTGATGGTGCTACTCTTGTAGGAGCATTAAACTTAGTTATCCTAAAAAACACTTAATGCAAATATTAAAAGTATATGCCGCGAATCGCAACATATAAAATCTAATGAAGTAAAAGATTAGCGTGAAGCAATATATAGCACATAGCATGTATAATTAATACATAAGAGAAGTAGCAGTGCGAATTACACCTATCGTGAGGTTTTACAAACTATATAAGAGAAGTAACACGTAGCTAATCTGCGAACGCAGTACGCTCATGGCAATTTATTGATCTTTTTCTTTTTTATTATAATAAAAACAATGGCGCGGATGGACACACCGTGACCGCGAGTAATAGTTTCAATCGCACGTACAGATGCAGATGGATGTATCATGACCGCATAGACTCTAACGTTTGTGGATGATCGCAGATGACCACGGCTTTTGTCCAGTGCGCTCATGGCGATTGACTAGCATCGTGGTGCCTGTACGTGACAGTGCGCCCATGGCGCCAATCATGCGCAAAAAGGTCACCAGTTGGGTATAGGTTTATCAGCATAACCTAAAATCATTAAAAGAATATTCATTGTAGATGAAAAGATCATGTTAGGCATCTTGACGGCCATCTAAAGAGGAAGCATTGTGAACATATTAATTAGACATTTCATCAAACACTTGATATGTACAAATTACAAAACTCTGCTAAAATAGATAAATCATAAGAAAAACTTACTGGAATTTATAGAATTACACATAAAAGTTCTGTATTAAAGTAGCTTGATTTTCAACGAATCAATAAATACTTGTGGGAAAGATGATAAGAAGATGGAATACATATATAAAACATAAGAATGAATTAGAGCCCTAAAACTTACACAAACGAATCTTTTGGAAACACGATTGATAATTCAATTCGGGGGTTGAACCTGGATCAGAAATTTATTTTCAACCGTTTAACCTTCTCTTGAAAGCCTTTTGGGGTATGAGACTGATTGAATGATGACGGTTACTACTTGGTTACATGAAACATCAGTTACTTATTTCTTTTTTGTGAATAAAGTGGTAGGGACGATGAGAAATTCACGGTGAAGTAAACATGTAGGAAAAAAGTGACGTGTTTAGTCTGAAATTATGCCACGTACTCTTTTAATATCTTGATTTAGTGTGTGTGTATATATATATATATATATATTAGGTTGCTCGTAAAATATTGCGGTCTATTCTTCACTACCACTCTCGATCGTTCACTTTGCATTCGGTGAGTTCATAGTCTCGCCTTTACTTATTTAAACGTTTTATAAACCTTGCGAGGGGAATACATGCTAGTTTTACAAACTGAATACAAGTAGTTTTTTGTATGCTTGACCCGATTACATGATTATAGACATTGAGTACTTCTTGCCAATTAAATCCCTAATTTCATGAACCGTCAATTATGTGTGAACGCTAATATTATGAATATGCATATTTGGCTTGACAAGCCTGACCAGGTGAGTAGCGCTCATTTTCAACGGCCACATAATATTGAGAGATACGTGGTAAATGGCAAATCTTACCTTTTTAGGGCATTATTAAACGGGGATTGATTCGCACACCAATTTTTTTTATAAATACACCATTTTGTACAACACCGTAATGCACAGAGAGTACACAGTACAACACTGTAATGTACAAAATGTGGTGCAAGAATAAAAAAAATTGGTGTGCGAATCACCTCCCTTATTAAACTAGTCAAGGTTCGGTGTCATGATTTAAAAGTCTATATATATTTGTAAAATAAATTTTATTAAACAAAGGAAAAACATAATAGAAGCATTATGTAAATGATTTAAAGTAAATGAAATTTTATTAAAACCTTTAAAAATTACAATGCTTTGAAAGGAAATCACAGTAATAAAAAGCTAATACAATAAGCTAAAAGCTAGACGAAAAACTAATAAAAACCTATATTAAGACTCTAATGTATGAGTGAGGGGCCTATTTATACGAGCTGAGGTGAGGAGCCTATAATTTCCAAGGAAGCTTCAAGATCTTCTATCACAGCCCTTTGATCATTCCTCTCTCAGAACTCTGATTATCAGCCCTTGGATCATGCTTGTGACGCGTTTAAACCAATCATAGGCCTCTAATTAGCCAATGTGTCATTCCATTTGATGTGTCAGAGCTTCCAGAAGGTGGATAGGATCCAATGATGAGGTTATTAAGGCGCAATCTAAGGTCTGGTAAAAGGAAGAAGGAGGGTGAACAGTAAAAGTTATACGCGCCCTTTTTTGATTGTGTTGACCGGGGTTTATTTGATGGTTTGACCGGGTTAAAGGGATGGGCTGGTCGGGTTTTATGTGTGGACTTGGGCTTTGTTATAATTGGGTTGGACTAGATTTGCTATTAGTAGGATTTAACAAAGTTAGTTTTTAGGACTAACTTTGCAGAAATAGGACTAAAAGTGCAAAATGTTTTTAGGGACTTTTTGTGAAATGGAATTTGATATTAGGGTTAAGTTGGTATTTTAGGGTTAAAGCTTGATCAAAAAGTAGAAATGCATCCCCAGCCTCGGCTTTTCACACTCGTTCCATTCCTGTGCTCGGTTTTGTCCATTTTGTCTTTTTCTCATATCTGTTACCTGCACATGCACAAACACAAAAACAAGCATATATATGGCATTTTTGATCAGTTTTTGGCTATTTGGGTCCATTTTTTATATATAAAAGGTATGTGAAAATACACATACCAGGGACCGTCCAACTTTATGGGACTGTCCCCCGCTCCTCCTGGTGCCTATAAATACTGCACTGTTTCACTTAGAGCATCCGCAGCAGTAACGTGGAAGGTCACGTTAAGGGCCTTTAACGCGCGTTATCCCAATGTGACCTCCTGCGTTAACATGGCGTTAACGTGCCACGTTAGTGGCTTAACGCAAAGTTAAAGGGCTACGTTTGGAATAAAAAAAATTCACAACGCCCCCTTCCCAATTGACACAAACGGTTAGTTTTTAAAAAAAATTACAATTACCCCCCCCCCCCCCTAACGGAAACTAACGGACACTTGTGTAAAAAAACATTTTACAAAACCTTTTTTCAACCAATATAAATAGCCATTTACCACACTTTATTTTCCCACACTTTCACTACTCAATATCTTTTATCCTACAACTTCTAATATCCAAAAAAAATGTCTCAAGGCAACAACAACAATCCTAACTCGTTAACGAACCTTCTCGGTGGGTGGGGGAACCCATACGCGGGTTCATCATCCAATCCGAATCCGAATCCGAATTGGGAGAATCCAAACCTATTCGGTATGTCGAGTCAAGAAGTTTACAAACAACATGAAGCTTTAAGATTTTGGCAAGAATCCCAACAACAAAACACCTTAAACACCAATTTTCAAAATCTCCAATTCACTTAACAATCCTAACATTCCCAAACGGAAACTAACGAAGTTCCCGAAACACCTACGTCTCCTCCAAAAAAAAACCAAATGTCGTATTAAACGAAAGTCCAAAGAAAACAAAGAACCAATGACTGAAGATGACGAAATTGAAGCAGGGGGCAACAAGCATGAACGTTGGACCGCAAGTGAAGAAAAATTACTTGCAACGTGTTGGGTGGCCGCAAGTGAGGACGAACTAGTCGGTCGTTCCCAAGCCAAAGATTCGTTTTGGAAGCGGATTATTAATGAGTTCAATAAAATGAATCATCATAAACGCGGCAAAGATATGATACAATCGAAGTGGCGAACGTTGAACCGTGATTGCTCAAAGTTCAACGCGTGTTTCAAACGTACCGAACGCGATCAAAAAAGTGGGGAAAATGACATGGATATCATCACACATGCCAAGGAAATGTACCGTACTGAGAGCAAAAACACGCCGTTTAATAATGAGGAGGCTTGGGGTGTTTTGCGTACTTATAAGAAATGGGACGCACCGAAGACGGTTGATTTAACCGGTGATGTCCCAAGCCAAGCAAACGAGGCGTTGTTTGGTCATGATGCATAACCACGCCCGATCGAAAAAAAGCGGGATGCGAAGAAACAAAAATCTGAGACAACGACAAGCACCGGGGGTGCGAGTATAAGTGATCCCGTTACCCTCTATATCAAAGTACAAGAGAAGAACACTCGTATTCGTCAACGAAGTGTTAGAGTCATCACACACAAACGTAACTTGTGTTACGATTCTCTTCTTCCCCCACACTCTCTCTTTTGTGTATATTGTAAATTTGTATATCCGACTTGTGTGTGAGTCGTGATTAGGTGTGTTAGGATAAATACGGACAAATTGTAAGTCCGTGAAGTGGTGTATCTAGATTAGTACTTTGTGTTAGTTCATGTGTAGGCGTGTGTGAAGACTTGGACTTGGTGTGAGTCCGTGCGTAAAGACTAGGACCGGGTGAAGGTCCGTGAAGACTTGGAATGGGTAAAGATTCAAGTGGACGGGGTGATCGTCCATATGAAGACTTGAATTGTATGTAAATCCAATTGGACAAGAGTGCTTGTACGTGTAGCCACGTGGGCTTTGTGAAGATTGGTTCTAGCTTGAATTAGGACTTGACATTACGCTTAGTGTCGTTAAATTGGTTTAAGCTTTAGTGTATGGTTTGCTCCTCTTAAAAGGAGTATGTTGACATAGTGATTACGAACTCTCGAGTGTGGTACTCGAGGAGTAGAGTAGGGCGAAGAGTGAGCTTCGTGCCGAACCACTATAAATCTCCACGTCTCGGTTTGGTTGTATTCTTCCTTATCTCTTGTCTTTACTTTACATATTACTATTGTGGTTCATATACATTAGATAGATATCACATAACTATTGAATCAAACGGCTTTTCGAAAAGAAACTAAAAGTTTGTTTTAAAACGTAATTAAAACGGTGAAACAATTCAACCCCCCCTTCCTGTTTTTACACATAGCAATTAAGTTTAAAGAATACACTCTAGAAAAAATTTTAATACTTTCAATAGAATAATAATAATAATGTAATAGAGGAGCATGAAAAGGCCGTGGAGACTTTGACCAGAAACTGCCAGCTTCCCCGCCCCATTGGGACTCATGATGCTTGTCAATTAATGCCGTATGAAAATAACACAATCTTTTCTTGCAGAGATATGCAAACATGAAGGGGTTATGTGTTGGATTTTGATTGGTGACAGGGTGTGAGAGGTGAGACAAAGGTACTATAGTTGTAATGGGTCGTGTGTCACTTTCTGAATGGCTGAATCGTGTTTGGAAAATTCCTATTCACGTCCGTTTTTGCGTAATGACAACAGTAATTAGGTTACAAACATAACAATTAAGTTTAAAGAACACACTCTATAATGATTTTAATACCTTTAATAGAATAATAATAATGGAGTAATATATTAAAAATAACACAATCTTTTCTTGCAGAGATATGCAAACATGAAGGAGGTATGTGTTAGATTTTGATTGGCGACAGGTTGTGAGAGGTGAGACAACGGTACTATAGTTGTAATGGGCCATGTGTCACTTTCTGAATAGCTGAATCGTGTTTAGGAAATTCTTATTCACTCCCATTTTTGCATAATGACAATAGTAATAAGGTTACAAGCATAGCAATTAAAATTTAAGAACACAATCTAGGAAGATTTTAATACCTTTAATAGAATAATAATAATGGAGTAATATATTAAAAATAACACAATCTTCTCCTACAGAGATACGCAAACATGAAGGGGGTATGTGTTAGATTTTGATTGGTGATAGGTTGTGAGAGGTAAGACAAAGGTACTATAGTTGTAATGGGTCGTGTGTCTTTTTCTGAATGGCTGAATCATGTTTGGGAAATTCCTATTCACGCCCGTTTTTGCGTAATGACAACAGTAATAAGGTTACAAGCATAGCAATTAAGTTTAAAGAATACACTCTAGAAAGATTTTAATACCTTTAATAGAATAATAATAATGGAGTAATATATTAAAAATAACACAATCTTTTCTTGCAGAGATATGTAAACATAAATTGGGTATGTGTTGGAATTTGATTAGTGACAGGGTGTGAGAGGTGAGACATCTACTTGGGGACAAGTAGAAGTCAAGTGGGGGATTTTTGATAGCTCTTAATTTATACATGTTTTTTATATCAAATTCCCACGATACATTAGTAATATTCTTTGTAGCAAAATTAGTAGCAGAAGATTTCAATATAATGAACATCACCTCACCAATAAACATCTCCAACAAAATTCTTTTACTCCTCATTTATCTAATTCACATATTCCAAAACATCACATACGATACTTTCTTATATTGGTCAATAACAAATGTCACAAAAGTCAAGAATTAATTTCTTCATTTGGTTATTGACCTCGTTCATGTGGTTAAACCTAAAAAACTAAAGAAAATAAAAGGAATTGGTTAAATATGTCACTGCAATGACATTTTGTGTTTGCTTTTTGGTAGATGAAAAAAATGTAATAGTTGTTTTATTGCAATTGTTTGTTTGTTAGTTGATTGTTCGTACGGCTTTATTACAAGTCGACTAAAGTTGACAGTTGGTATCAGTCGACTAAAGTTATGTTTTTATTATGTTAATATTTTTTTTTTCTTTTCCTTTCAAGTTTACTAGTCTAGTCCGAGCTTTCACGATTTCGCCGCTCGGACTGCGGGGAGTATTAGATGATAATATAGCCCATTAGGGTCCACTAGGGTTGTATGTACTCTATAAATATCGATTAATAATAAAGTTATAATTACGGGGTTTCAATGTTCTGATTATTACAAAATGTCACGACATATACTATACAACCTCCTAGCTACTTGCAAGTGACTATCACAGCTAATTATCACAACGTACTTCATGATATCACTGATTATTACATATACATCTCGTCGCATTACTTGAATACCATGTTATTATATGTAATATCTATATAATTTAAGAACTTATATGAACACTTATTTATGAAATTATCAAACTTTTCAAGCTCAAGTCGAATTAAGATCTTTTTCGAGCCAAGCTCGAACTACCTTCATAAAGGCATGTCGAGCTTGTCCCGAGCATAAAATTGTCTGGTCGGGTCAAGCTTTGTAATTAAGTTGGTTGCACCCTAATTAGAAGAGTCAAAGGATTGACAAAGAAGAAAATCTGGACGACACTTGTGACTCCGTGAGCATATGGAACATTGATATAAAATATTTTAAGTAAATGTGGATTATTTATCAACTTTTACATATTTTTTCAGAATTTAACTAAATTTTCCTTTCAACGGTAAAGTTGTAATCTTGTTAGTCATTTATTTCAATCTTGTTTGTCTTGAAAATAGCTGCATGCCTGCATGAGGTTGATGTAGTAATTTATTTTAATGTCCAAATATACATACAAAAATATATGGTCAAATATATTAAAGGTCTGCAAGGTCTTTTAAAATTACCTAATATTGCAAATAGTTTGAAATCACGCGTGATGGTCATGAAAATAAAGGCTTGTACGTACTCATTCATTTCATTATGTTGAAGATTACAGCTGATATACTCTTGTACATATTTATTTAAATTTTCGCATATTTTGAAGAAAAAGAGATTAAAAGGTAATATATATACTAAACAATATGTTCTAAACAATATTAATATATATTAAGGTCGATAGTGACATTTACATAGTTGAGTAATATTTCTTGTGTATACTGTTATGGTCACATTATTGTATATAGAGACTTAACCAATTATTTATATGGTAGAACAAGTTTTTGATGGTAACCTACATTTATACTTACCCATTCATTAAAAAATCAATTCTATTTATATAAAAAAATCTCAAGTATAACTTCATTTTAAGAATACGTGTGTTAAATAACTTCATTAGTTTTAGTAATTTTGTCTTTAATTCACCATAGGTATATATAACTTACTCACACATAATAATACGCTATTCTCACAATAGCTATCCCATAAACTATTTAGATGTATGATAATAAAAGTATTGACTAAATGATTTGATTGGCTATAGTAAATATATCTCGAATGACTTAATGCCTTTAGTAAGAATTGAAGTGTGGTGGGAGTAAGTGAGTAATATAATGGATTAAAAGTATGGATTGTGTTATAGTGTTCCTTGAGTTGCAACTTGCAAGATCAACAAAATAGCTGAGACTAGGTGGTATAATATTTGAAAGTGCTAAGACGGAAGGAGGTAGATGAGATCAGGTTTTGTTTAGTCATAGACAAGAGATTTCGGGGACAAAATCTTAATAGGGGGGGGGGAGGTTAGAATTGTAACACCCATAACTGAGAGTTAAGTATTATATTACAATAATACCATTGGAATAGTTGACTAAGACTTTTATAAGTCAGGAGACTCGGTATGATTGGTTAGTCAACGAATGTTAAGTTGAAGTCAACCCAATGGTCAAACTAATAGTCAAAGTAAGTGTAATATAGTTATAGAAAGATTGATTGTCACAAATGAAAAAGATATAGACTCAAGGGACTAAGTTTGTCAAGTGTCATATGCTATAAAAAGAATTATGTGCCTGAATTATTAGCTAAGGAACTTAAGGGACAAAAGGTGCCAGTTAGGCAAACTATAACAAATAATAAATAATTTCTACCAAAGGTGACAAAGGTGCCAAATTATTAGCATGAGGTTGAAGTAGTAATTTATTTCAATGTCCAAATATACATAAAAAATAGATGGTCAAATATATTAAAAGTCTGCAAGGTCTTTTAAAATTACCTAATATTGCAAATAGTTTGAAATCACGCTTGATGGTCATGAAAATAAAGGCTTGTACGTACTCATTCATTTCATTATGTTGAACATTACAGCTGGTATACTCTTGTACATTTTAATTTTAATTTTCGTACATTTTGAAGAAAAAGAGACTAAAAGGTAATATCCATACTAAACAATAATGTTATAAACAATATTACAGTAATATATATTAAGGTCGATAGTCAAATTTACATAGTTGAGTAATATTTCTTGTGTATACTGTTATGGTTACATTATTGTGTATAGAGACTTAACCAATTATTTACATGGTAGAACAAGTTTTTGATGGTAACTTGCATTTATACTTACTCCTACATTAAAAAATCAATTATACTTATATAAAAAAAATCTCAAGTATAACTTCATTTTAAAAATACGTGTGCTAAATAACTTCATTAGTTATAGTAATTTTGTCTTTAATTCACCATAGGTATATATAACTTACTCACACACAATAATACGCTATTCTCACTATAGTTATCCCATAAACTATTTAGATATATGATAATAAAAGTATTGACTAAATGATTTGATTGGTTATAGTAAATATATCTCGAATGACGTAAATTTAAGGGTGAGCAAACGGACCGGACGGACCGGACCGACCGACAAAACCGACCGGACCGGACCGGACCGATCACATTCGGTCCGGTCCTCGGTCTAGTCTTTTTGGCTATTTCGGTCCTCGGTCCGGCCGGACCGACCAAAAAACCGAAAAAATATGCCAAAATATGCCTAATTGGACCGGACCGACCGAAGACCGGACCGGACCGAACCGACCACATTCGGTCCAGTCTCGGTCTATGGTTTTTCCGGTTCTCGGTCTTCGGTCCGGTCCGGTTTTTGGACCATGCTCACCCCTAGACGTAATGACTTTAGTACGAATTGAAGTGTTATGGGAGTAAGTGAGTAATATAATGTATTAAGAGTATGGATTGTGTTATAGTGTGCCTTGAGTTGCAAGATCAATGAAATCGTTGAAACGAAGTGGTATAATATTTGAAAGTGCTAAGACGGAAGGGGGTAGATGAGATCAAGTTTTGGTTAGTCATAGACAAGAGATTTCAGGGACGAAATCTTAATAAAGGTGGGGGGGGGGGGTTAGAATTGTAACACCCATAACTGAGAGTTAAGTATTATATTACAATAATGCCATTGGAATAGTTGACTAAGACTTTTATAAGTCGGGAGACTCGGTATGATTGGTTAGTCAACGAATGTTAAGTTGAAGTTAACCCGATGGTCAAACTAATAGTCAAAGTAAGTGTAATATGGTTATAGAAAGATTGATTGTGTCATAAATGAAAAAGATATAGACTCAAGGGACTAAGGTTGTCAAGTATCATATGTTATAAAAAGAATTATGTGCCCAAATTATTAGCTAAGGAACTTAAGGGACAAAAGGTGCCAATTAGGCAAACTATAACAAATACCAAATAATTTCTACCACATTCTACACATTTCCTGGAATGTGTATGTGTGTGTGTTTATGTTGACAAGCAAAGAAAAAGAAAAGGAAAAACTTGAGTCTTGATACTTTTGATGAATAATTAAGAATGCTTATCCATGAATGAACCCCTAACTATGATTCCCACAAGTAAGTAATCCCCTATCTTAAGTTAATTGATGAATTCCAGAATTAGGGTTCTTGATATCAATTGGGGGAATTAGGTAAAAAGTTGTTTAAATGTTAATTAAATTAAAGAAGTTATAGTAATTATGGAATAAGATTTATTTGATCTAAGTTAGTATTTTTATGGGATAATTATCATATGATCAAATATGATGATATGATAATTAGAAATATAAGAGGTGAGCTAAGGTTGTGGTAAATCATTCTTATAGTAATTTGATTATATGTTTTTAAGTGTTTTGGTTATGGTGATTGATGCAAACAATATCCTTCAAGAAAAGCACCTTGCAGCTTGGGCCATATCAACAACTTCCATGGCTTGGAATCTTAGTCCTAGAATGGCTGCTATTGAAAGATCTCAGGCTGACATCCACACTGAAGTGTCTACACTCAGGAAAGATACTTCATAGATCAAATCCATGATGACTGAGATCTATCAGCCATTCAAAGGTCAATCCTCAACCCCCTCAGCGTCAGTGTCAGAGCTAACACTTGCTCTCACTGATGTGCCAGTAAATGTTGGGGGGGGGGGATGGACCTAGGTGAGGAGGTTGTGGATGCACCATGGGTATTGGTGGAATGGTATGTGGGGGAGGAAGTGTGTCATTGTTTGGTTGAGGTGGTTGACATCTTCTCATTACCCAAAATGGGCCATTTGAGGGTGGATGAGATGAAGGTATGTTTGCTATAGGTGGTGATATGTTTATGTCAACACCTAGGTTGTGAGAGAAAGGTTGAGTGGTCATTCTCTCAATAATGTGGGCAATGGTGGTGGATTGAAAGGTATAGGAGGTAAGTCCTCCAAGGTGTTCAAGAATGGGTGAGGAGAAGTAGGAGGTGTGGCAAGGGATAAGGTAAGTAAATGGTTATGATGTGAAATTATATAGATTTATTCACATATGTGTTATGTATATATGTTGTACTAAAGACTTGATAGATTTGTGACACAAGACATTGGATGATTAGTGAAAAGAGTTTCAACTAAACATCTTTTCATTAAAAAAAAGGAAAAATATAATTTCATCTAAATGGGTTTTCAAAATTCTCAACTCTTCTTTAAAGAAGAAAAACTAATCCCTTCTCTAGGAACGGAAAACAAGAAAAATTTTCGGCAACCGCTCATTAGTTTTTCAGAAATACGAAAGTAGCTATAGTTTTCCGATAAAAAGTATACAATCATTCAAGGTATGTTTGGTTTTGATACAAGAATCACTATAGGTATGGATTTGATAATAGGGTAGAATAAGAATCGATTTCACTACTTAATATTACATAAATGTTAGGAGGTGATTTACACACTGCATCAATTGATTTGTGATGAGGCGAAAAATGATCCGTTTTTAGGGGGTCATTTAAGCCCGAATCAGACTTTATTTGATCAAATATTGCCCTAAATCGTTCCTTTTGTGATTTTAGGTACTTGGAGAGTGAATTCTGGAAAAGAAGCCATTTTGGACGTTTTTGGAGCATAAAAGTGAAGAAAACGGCAAAGTATCAATTTTCCATGCTGGAAACACTAGGTGACGGCGTCAAGAGTTACACCCTGACGGCGTCAGACATCAAGAATAAAATACCGTAGTTGATGACGGCGTCAAAAGTCATCCTGACGGCGTCAAAAGGCCAAGAATAAAATACCGTGGTTGGTGACGGCGTCACACAGGCCGTCATAAGTAGATCAAGGCCGTCCGAGGAAGTATTTGGCGGCGAGGTGACGGCATCACATGGTTGTCTTGACGCCGTCAGCCCAGTTTTCCTATATATAGTTTTCTAGTTTTTACATTAAAAAGAGAGAAGTTTTGGAGAAACCCTAAAGACGAATTTGGTGCAACTTTTACAGGTTTTTCAAGGGTTCCAAACCCTTGATACCTTGCATTGTAATTGAGATAAGTGTTCTTCTAATTCAATCAATATGTCTATGTGTTGGTTGTCTATATCTTGTTCTTGTCTCAATTCCATTATGCTAGGCTAGATCTCCTTTGTGTTTGCTTAGATCTAATGAAACCTAGATATTGATTATGTGTTGATTACTTGTTTATTCTTGTCTTGGATGAATGATTTTATATGTTAGGCTTAAGAAAACTGGCAGATCTCCAAATGGTAACATGCTTGAACGTCTTAAGAAACATGAACCGAGGCGTACTAAGTCTTTATTGGTTGTATTTAATGCATGAGCCACTGTTTACAATCCCTATAGTTGTGCTGGGTCATGGTGTAGGAGGAGATAAGAGCTCATAGAATTGGGGAGTTATGTATGCCACCCCATGAATGGTATTAAGGAATACGATCCGTCATCCATGCAATTATAACGAGTAATTAACGTGTAAAAGATATCTAGGGAGTAATGAAGTCTAAGTAAACACATTTTCTCCAATTACTGCTCACAACCTTAGTATAATTTAGTTTATTTTCATTTTTACTATTTTATTTTGATTGCATCTTAGTTTTGGGTTAGTTGAATAGCAACTAATTCCGCCCACTCTTTCAAAACCCGAGATTTTACTTGCTTTCTAAAAAAACATAAAAATACAAAAATAATCATCCCTCACCTTTAGAACTAGTATTTAGGCTTTCTAATCCTAGCGACACTATTCCCAAGCTGAACGATCAATCCCCCGGTACTTGTCACTATACTATACTACAACGATCAGGTACACTGCCTGTTGGGGGTTGTAAGCTTCTCGAGATCCCTCGAGAGGTAAAGCCTGTTGCGATTCCCACGCATCAAGTTTTTGGCGCCGCAGCCTGGGGAATAGTTATTGTCTAGGTTAGGATTTCTTTTTATTAGGTCTACTTGCTAGATTCCTTTCTAGCAAGATTTTATTTTTATTTTTAGGTCTTCTTTAGTCTATCTCATTTCTTTGTGTCTTTGTTCGTAAACTATTTCGATGGATAACATTAACATTGATCGCTCGATTCCTATTATTCGTGTTTTTCGTCGTAGGATTTTCCAAATGCCCGCCCCACTTCCTTTAGCAGAAAATGAGAACCCACCTAACCTCTTACCCAACCACCACTTTGACAATAATTCTGAGTTAGAAGAGTCTGATCATGATGATGACCATAGGGCTAGTCCTTTTTACTATTCAGACTCCGATGAGGATCTTGATGATGGTGACGTGATTAATGTGGATAGTATGGAAGAGGAAATAAACCCTCTTAGGTATGTTGACCCTAGAACTAGGATTGAGTGTGATAGTTCATTTAACATGCAATTTCCTTGTAAGATTGGATTTAAGAGCTTTAACGCCTATCTCAACTCATCTCTTCCAATGAACATAATCTCACGTAATGAATACAATAAAATCATGGTAGATGAGTTAGAATACAAAGGAGAAAACATTGTGGCTAGGGCAATACCATTGCATGTGTTTGTAGGAAGTTTGGTTTATCTTGTTGAGTTCATGGTGATGGAGAATCTAGGAGAATTTATTGATGATAAATTGACCCAAGTTGTGTTTGGAAGACCTTTCAAACGGTTGACCAACCTCGATGAAAAACTCATAGAAGGGTTAATTACGTTCTCGGGTGGGGATGAAGAATTTGTCTATCAAATGCCCCGCACACACCCTAGGTTCAAGGATTTCTCCATGGAAAAGTGTAGTAGGTATCCGCCTATGGAAATGCTAAGTGATAATGATAAGAGAAAAGGACTTAAGTACACGCATGAAAAGAATAAAAGATACTATCGCGGGTGCTTAGAGTTAGGAGACGAGTATAAGAAAGATGAGGCGACTATTAGATGGCTCACACTTGGTTACGTAAGCATAAGCGATACACGTTAACCCATGACTTTGAGTCTAGCTACAAGACTCGTAAATAAAGAAAAGCGCTTCTTGGGAGGCAACCCATGTTTTGTGTGATTTTATTTGTTTGATTGTTATTTGCTTCCGTATGCATGTTTTGTTTTTATTGTTGGTTGATCATGTTTCTAAACTAAAATGTGGAATTACTTTACTATGTTGTTTGGCCTAGTCTTAACTCCAACCTAAAAGTATTTTTGCAAAAGATAAGTGTAAGGGGAAACCCCAAATATGTTTTTAAGAAACAAACCGATCATGATTCTCCACGATAATAAATGAGCATGTATATTCGTATTTGTTAGAGTCAAATGCTTGTATTGAGTCATAATGAAGTTTTGCAGGATTTTCCAGGAAGTAGGACCAAGTTTTTTCAGAAATTTTCCGGAAACTTAACATAAGAATTTCTGCAGGTCCATTCTGACGGCGTAAGGGGTTTACTCTTGACGGCGTCAGGAGTCAAAAATCTGGAAATTTTACCAGTTTTGTTTTTCTAACGGAGTCTTATGGTTTTTGTGAATTATTAAGTTTTATAATCTCCAGGAAATCTGCAAACTTCATTCCACAAGCATTATATCTTACTTTGTTTTCTAGGATTTAGGAACTTATATAGGATGCCGCCGATTTTACGCGAGGTTGTCTTGTCTATTTTGTCAGGTTTCACAGGTTATGTTCGACAAGGAGATGATTTATATTCTGGAAGGGAAGCTTTGATTGTTCGTTTTCTTGGAAGAAGATTTAACCTGGCCACCTATAATCCATACCGAGCGAATCAGGGGAGTATTTGATTTCATTCTCTTTACTTTTTCACTTTTACATTCTTTACTTGAACATTGGGGACAATGTTCATCTTAAGTGTAAGGGGAGGGTAAAAAGATGATACCTTACATATGCACTTTCGCTTGAGTTTGTTTTGTTTAATGGTAGATGTGTAATAAAACTATGAGAAATACTTGTTAGTGCAATTTTAGCGCCAAATTTAAAATTTTTTACAACATTTAGGAGTGAAACTTTAGCCATAGCAAGCGTCTCATGGATAGGAGATTGTATGACTAGCACATAACCGTATATTCAGAAAAATTTTCCACCCAAAAATGTGAGGTTCGCCTTTAGATTTGATAGGAAAAGCATTCATTATTAGTGCTTATGAGTGTACCGGTAACATTTAGATTCTAGAACTTGCGTTAGTGATGCATCCCGAGACCGCTAGTGAGACTACATTCGTGTGGTAGGATTTACTACATGATAAGAGGCATTAGGATCACCCTTGTGTTAAACCCGTATTATAATTACTTGACCATTTAAGTCATATTACTTGGCTAGTTAAGTCGACTAATTTTTCCCACACCCTTAGCGTTGTACTAATTTTTAGTACACGAAACCCCTAGTACACCCCTCCGAGCCTATCTTTTCGTTTCTAACTTTAAGCATTTTACTTAAAGGAAGAATTTGTTACACCCCACTTAAATGTACAACCAAATCGCCTTAGCCTTCCGTGTATGCGCTCATTTTTAGTGCATTATTGTTATTTGTTAAACCCTAAGTTAACTTTCTAATTGATTACATGGTTGCTAAGTCGAGTCATATCCTTGTACATATTGTTTTGGGACGATTGGGACTCATGGGTAAGTACTTATTTTATGGAGTAATGGGGAAGAACATCATTTATTACCCACATATGTACGTTAATCTTAAAAGTGCTCCAAGTGTTTTAATTTTCTTAATTCGAGTCATTAGATTAGTTAATTGTAAAGTATGTAAAGATCCAAGTGTAAGGGAAATGTTCATCCCCTATGATGTATTATTTTGGATGGTAGGGTAAGAGTGTATGAAAAAAAAAAAAAAAAAAAAAAAAAATCGAAAAAAAAAAATCAAGAAAAAAGAAAAGAAAAAAATAGAAAAAGGAAAAAGAGAAAAAAACATACGGACTACCATCCCGTTTCATTCTATGTTCATTTTATGTTTTTGTTATTTTTCATTTATTAGCTTAAGTCGAGTCTAGTCTTGGCTTAGCAACGCCATATTGTACATGTAATTAACCAAGATTGTTAACTCGCCACCAGTAAAACTTCCTTTATCCAACAAAACCGTGTAATTCATATCCCTATACCTAACGTTACAACCCTTTAAAAGACCTCTTTGATAGTTTATCCTAGGTGCTTACGCCATGTGGTGGAGGTTTGATCCTTTCCCAAGCCTATGGTAATCTATGTTGCTATGACAGGTAGTGAGAGATATCTTCTATTTCCATAATGTTATATTACTTTATTACACCCGAGAGATGTGAGTATCTAAACACTATTTGTGAGGTGCTAGTGTATGACCTCCGTGCTTGTCTATTGGTCTTTAGTGGAACGATTATTTGTTGTAATTACTTTTATATTAGTGTTAAATGACCCCTAACTTATCTTTTGAGTAGAATAAAAGCACATTTGCTTGAGGACAAGCAAATCTCAAGTGTAAGGGTATATGATGAGGCGAAAAATGATCCGTTTTTAGGGGGTCATTTAAGCCCGAATCCGACTTTATTTGATCAAATATTGCCCTAAATCGTTCCTTTTGTGATTTTAGGTACTTGGAGAGTGAATTCTGGAAAAGAAGCCATTTTGGACGTTTTTGGAGCATAAAAGTGAAGAAAACGGCAAAGTATCAATTTTCCATGCTGGAAACACTAGGTGACGGCGTCAAGAGTTACACCCTGACGGCGTCAGACATCAAGAATAAAATACCGTAGTTGATGACGGCGTCAAAAGTCATCCTGACGGCGTCAAAAGGCCAAGAATAAAATACCGTGGTTGGTGACGGCGTCACACAGGCCGTCATAAGTAGATCAAGGCCGTCCGAGGAAGTATTTGGCGGTGAGGTGACGGCGTCACATGGTTGTCTTGACGCCGTCAGCCCAGTTTTCCTATATATAGTTTTCTAGTTTTTACATTAAAAAGAGAGAAGTTTTGGAGAAACCCTAAAGACGAATTTGGTGCAACTTTTACAGGTTTTTCAAGGGTTCCAAACCCTTGATATCTTGCATTGTAATTGAGATAAGTGTTCTTCTAATTCAATCAATATGTCTATGTGTTGGTTGTCTATATCTTGTTCTTGTCTCAATTCCATTATGCTAGGCTAGATCTCCTTTGTGTTTGCTTAGATCTAATGAAACCTAGATATTGATTATGTGTTGATTACTTGTTTATTCTTGTCTTGGATGAATGATTTTATATGTTAGGCTTAAGAAAACTGGCAGATCTCCAAATTGTAACATGCTTGAACGTCTTAAGAAACATGAACCGAGGCGTACTAGGTCTTTATTGGTTGTATTTAATGCATGAGCCACTGTTTACAATCCCTATAGTTGTGCTGGGTCATGGTGTAGGAGGAGATAAGAGCTCATAGAATTGGGGAGTTATGTATGCCACCCCATGAATGGTATTAAGGAATACGATCCGTCATCCATGCAATTATAACGAGTAATTAACGTGTAAAAGATATCTAGGGAGTAATGAAGTCTAAGTAAACACATTTTCTCCAATTACTGCTCACAACCTTAGTATAATTTAGTTTATTGTCATTTTTACTATTTTATTTTGATTGCATCTTAGTTTTGGGTTAGTTGAATAGCAACTAATTCCGCCCACTCTTTCAAAACCCGAGATTTTACTTGCTTTCTAAAAAAACATAAAAATACAAAAATAATCATCCCTCACCTTTAGAACTAGTATTTAGGCTTTCTAATCCTAGCGACACTATTCCCAAGCTGAACGATCAATCCCCCGGTACTTGTCACTATACTATACTACAACGATCAGGTACACTGCCTGTTGGGGGTTGTAAGCTTCTCGAGATCCCTCGAGAGGTAAAGCCTGTTGCGATTCCCACGCATCAATTTGCACATTCAAAATGTTTGTGTCATGCCATTTATACCCCTATATCACTTAGTGGAATGTGCAAATCAAAACACAAGTATTGAGGGTAAAAATGTCATGACACAAAATTTTGAGTGTGCAAAACTGCAAATAAATTGGTGGAATGTACAAATTACCTCTCATAAATGTAGGTATCACTTTATTTTTTCTTTTGAACATATAAAAGAAAAGACAAAAAGTTAGATAAAACACAATGGGCCCACCAGAAAGACAAAAAGTCACCAACTTACCATGGATTGGTTCTATGGGTTTAGATAAACCATTTTGATTTCTAATAGCTCAACGAAACACTTAGGGCCCGTTTGGTTTATAGTTTTTGGTTTCAAAGAATGGTTTCATTCCGAAAATTAAATGTTTGGTTCAAGTTTTTGAGAATCGAAGTGAGCCCAGTAATGATAGATTGATTCATGGGGTATGTGATGTCTTTTGTTAAATAATGGACCCTACATTTTATATCTCACTCACAATCTATATATAAATTAATTATTAAAAAATAAAACTACCACACTCTTTTTCTAATAAATCATTTATCAATTATTAAAATAAAGTTTTTAATAAAATATTATTTTTTTCTCTTATCTCATTTTCTTTCATTACAAACCGAATCTAAATCCGATTACAAATCCTTTTACAAACCAAACAGGTCTTTAAATGAATTTTATTGTCATTACTTGATTCATATACCCATCAAACAAACGGCTCCTGATTAAAGGTATGTTTGTTTTTTTTAGTTTGTTTTTTTAGAAAAAAGTCTTACTAGTTTTCTTACTCTTACCAGTAAAAGGTGGACAGATGTTTTGCTTGTTTGTTTTTTTCTTTTGAGTCAGACCTAGTCAGACATATAACATCTTACTTGGTAAGAGGTGTGAGACTTGTTTTACTGCCTCTTACTCGATAAAATATTGAAGTCTTGTGTTAATATAATATATTTGATGGTTTATTAAATATGTTATATTTATGATAAAATGTCTTTTTTTCATATTTACATAAGTTACTTATTAGTTGAGATTAAAACAAGCCACCTTATTTAGTTGTTTTAATAAGTAAATAAAAAACAAGCCACCTTATTTAGTTGAGATTAAAACATGAAACAAACGCTAAATCACCGAACACAATTGGAAAAAATACAATAAGTAGATAAAGCAATCCAAACACAGTGATGATTTAAAACCACCGCACACTGAATTCAATTTGTTAATTAAAATGGCGCAGATTCTAAGCATAAATAGTCACCCAACAACAACTTCAACAAAAATTTCATCTCAATTAAGTCTCAGCCGCCATCAATTAACACCAAGCCATAACAATAACAATAATAATATTAGTTGGAGCTCGTTACAACGTGACCTAAAATCCAATGGAAGAGTCACTTGCTTATTTTCAGATAATCGCAGCAAGGTAATTTTTCATTTTCATTTGAACTGTTTTTTTTTTTTTTTTTTTTTTTATTTGATTATAATGTTATCCTTGTAGTGATAATTTGCATAAGATGTAGTTTAAATAATTACAAACAACTTAAGGGTGCGTTTAGTTGAAAAAAAAACACCCTTGTTTAATTTTTGTGTTCGGAACTGTTTGCTTCAAGGTTCCGGTGGGTTATATTTCATGTGTGAGGGCACGAGTCGTGGTTGGTTCTCAATCCGTGTCATGCTATCTAAGTGTTGTTGCGCTTTGGTGGGTTTGGTAAGTCGGAGTTGTATCTTAGTATGTATGATATTCACTTTATAACATCCTTGTTTGGCCCTAGTGTAGTTGTAGGTCATAGGGTCCATTGGTGTAGTAAGTTTAAATTAGTTTGTTTGATTTGTTATGTTCGTGCACGTGTAGTTTTAGCATCTTGCTAGTTTATCTATATAATATATATTGCCTTTCAAAAAAGAAGTATTAGGTTCTTCTTGGCAGCATGCTTTTTAGAATGTTTAGCGTTTAAAATATGATAGCAAACATTTAGCTTTTGGGTTTTGTTTAAATACTTTTAATGAAACGCTAATAAAAGAAGTGTTTAGCTTTACATCATTTTACACTTTATAAATACAGCTACAACTACAACTATTTTAGGCCATTCATACAACTACAACGATGTTAGGCCATCACTATGGAGGTTTATGGAAAGATGAAGAGGTCTAAGAACATGTGAACCATAGCGAGCATCCATTTCAAGTCTTGTAGTTGTGTAGCATCAATAGGTATAGGATATTGAATCTTATTTTATAATTTAATGCATTTGGATTATGTGAGATGTCTATAAAGCTTTAAAAGGTTTATACATAGTGGAATAGGTTTATAAAACAAAAAAGTGTACAAATTAATGGTATGACACAACTATAAACCTTTAAAAAGCATAGTTGTAGAAAATGGCAGGCGCTAGTCGGGTGGTCGACTACCTTGTAGCTTGTAATCGGCCTAGGCAGAGAGTAATTGGCGATTTTAATCTGATTAGAATCTATGTATATAAATTATAAACTTTTATGTATAACATGTTGAATTGACTTGTTCATAGGACCACAAAAATATGTTTAGAAACATTAACACGATTGTTCAAATACTTCAAGCCGTGTTTTGTCCGAGTTTTGACCGAGTTTTGACCAAGCTTGATCGAGTTTTGACCTTGTAGTGAGTTGTTGGCGATTAATTGGTAATTGACATTGTAGTGAGTAAACGCCGATTACTTGACCTTGTGAGTTGTGACCCTTGTTCTACAACTCTGTTAAAACGGTACCATAGTTGATGGCCTTACCAAATGCTGTTATAAAACACACAGCTACTGTTGCTAGTTTTTAGCCTTAGTGTTAGAAGACGAAATTGTTATATGGTTATCCTAAACGGCAAAGATTTATATTTATACCATTTCATGCCACATCACCAACCTATAATTTGTTTTATTTGATAAACCTATTTTCACTATGCATAAACTTTATAAATATCTCATAACTCAAATGCATTGATTTAGGAAGAGGTTCGAGATTTTAAACCTTTTTATGCCACTAATTCATATGGATGAAATAAAAGATAAACCTTTTTTTTATAATTATAAATCTTTTCTTGGACCTTCCATGGTGGATGTTGGATGCATTATGTTATTTAGGCCGAAGTAAGGTGCAAGAGGTAATATGTTGCTATAATTGAATATATGTACATTATATGAATTAAATGTTTGGACTAGTTTTGGATACGCCCATACCCTTCCCCGGCGGGATTGGGTATGTTGTTGTACTAGCTTTGGATACGTTTAAGAGTTTGAGACTCTGAGCTATTTCTAATTACATTTAAGTATTTATTTGTTATGACGTCTATGTTAAGAAATTCAGTTGAAGGTGGCTAATTGTAGATGTTGGTTTGGAGATTCTCTTTTTAATCTGATTATAGTTTTATTATATTACATTTCTATACAAGTGGCCGGTATATAGCTAGCTGATATGAGATTTAGGTTTACAATTAGATAGGAGATGCAATTATAAGTGTGAAATTAGGTTAAATTCCATTATAGGCAGGACTTAGGTGTCCTTGGACCATCGCTCCACCACTCAGCGAATGGCTGGTTAAGAAAGTTTGTGTTCTGTAGTCATAACTCATCTATGAAAGATTGAAGCTTAACCTCTTGAATGTATGCCCTCTTTAACATTAGCATGCTCTGTAGCAAGTTTCATGAAGCAAACCATTCTACTCTGGTCTGTGAGGTAAACGGGGATTATATGGCCTGCCTATGATCAGAGTTTAGTGGATGAACTTTAGAAGGTTCAATTTGAATTCTGGAGTTGCATATAAGCCAATAGAAGGGTCAAGAGTTTGGAGTGTGGACACCAACTATGGTGCTACCTATCTTTTTAAGACAAGGACACCAGTTACATTATTATTATTATTATTATTATTATTATTTTGCATCTGACATAACTTCTTATATCGTGATGATTTATAAAACAACTACACTGAATTCGTATTGATTTAAATGGCGCATATAATAAGCATAAGTAGTCCCCCCCCCCCCCCCCCCCCCCAACAACTTCATATAAATGAATTCGATCTTATCTTCCCTCAACCAAGTCATTTAACACTCAACTGCCATCAAGAAATGAGTCATAGTTAACTCTTTACAACGTGACCTAAAATCCAAGGGAATAATCAGTTGTCTATTTTCAGAATTCAGATTATCGAGGCAAGTTGCTTATATATTTTCATTTTTGACTTTTTGAGTTTTAAAACTTGTTGGTTGTTGTTTTTGGAGTATTTTCGGATTAAATATATATATTTCTATAAATGGTTTTTTAAATTAATTTTTTAAGATTAGAACAGATGGAACTAGTTCGAATTAAAAACTATTCTTTTATACGAGGGAACACACCTGAGTCATTTTTGGTGACCTGTCAGATAAACCCTGGACTTCATATACTATCCCGCAAGACCTATGGGGCCTGGTAAATTACTAGCCCTCCACGATTATTGATTATAAGGCTTAGGCAGTATATGATTAGAATAACCTAAATATTACCAAAGGGCCTTTGGCCTAGCGTGCTAGCAGTATGTGAGTTTGCCCATCAACCAATTGGTTTTGGGTTCAAATCTCGTTTGAGACATTTGTGAGACAGTGTGACATATGTGGTATATACTATATAGGTGTGTGAGAAATTGCTTTTCTGAACGTAGTGTAAGTTTATCCTATGGATAACTCCGGAAGAATAAATGTTGCTTGAATTGTAGATAAAACTGGGCATGTTGTATGTTGGAAACATGTTTAAGTCACTATGTGAATCAAGTTTTTGGACTAGTTGTGGATATGTTTATACGGTCGAGTTATTTCTAATAAGCTTTTGGTACATTTTACTTGTTTTGACTTGTATGTGAGATTTTTATATTTGAAGGAGTCTGATTGTGGATGCTGGTTTGGAGATATTTCTCTGTTAATTTGGTCTTAGTTTTATCATATCTATTACAAGTGTCTTTTACTAGTTGTCTGGCTTTTGATCAATAATGTTGGAAAATGACATTTGAACAAAATTTGTGTATCATGTATGAATACGTGACCACACAAACATTAGTAACGCAAAGTTACATCATGCAGAAATCAAGGAACACGCAGGAGTTGTGTGGGTTTAGCTGATTTGTGTGATCGATGTACATCCATGGACGCATTAGCTCGTCGATATTATTGATATGAGATTGTGGTTCACAATTAGAATAGGAGATAAATTTGTCAGTGTCAATTATGCTAAATTTCATTATAGGCAGGACTTGGGCGTCCTTGGACTCTCTCTCCACCACTTAGCAAATAGCTGGTCAAGAAAGTTTGTGTTTTGTAGTCATAACTCATCTATGAAAGATTGAAGCTTAACCTCTTGAATGTATGCCCTCTTCAACATAAGCATGCTCTGTAGAACATTTCATGATGCAACCATTCTACGTTATGGTCTGCGAGGTAGGTTAAACAGGATATTTGGCTTGCATATGGCATATGCTTAGATTTTAGTGAACTGTAGAAGGTTAGGTGTAGATAAGCCAATAGAAGGATTAAGAGGTTGGACACCATCTCTGGTGCTACCTACCTTTTAAAGCTGTATTGTTTTGCATCCGATATAACTGCTTCATAAGCTCATTGGTCTTCCTCCCATAAGAACCGAAACAATGCACATGTGCATAATGACTACCATTATAGATCGTCTCTTACCGCTTGTGCGATGTGATGGTGGTTCTTCAACAACAAATATATTTCAAGTGTGTGTGTGTGTGTGTTTTTTTTTGTTTTTTGTTTTTTGTTTTTTTTTTTTTTTTTTTTTTTTTTTTTTTTTTTTTTTAATTGGTGGTTTTTTGAGTTATATTGGATTACAGTTGGTTAATCGGTGTAGAATCGATTTGTTTTACTGATTATGGAAAGCTATTGGAAATAATTTGCAAGAATAGAATAACTGAACAAGTTCAGTACAAGAAGAATCTTTTAACCCGGTTATAGTTTTTCACATTTCCTTGCAAGTGTCAGTTTTCTAGTCATTTGGCTTTCTGGCTAGCAACTCTAGTTAAGGTTAGTTAAAGTGCACAATTCTTTGCCTGTTGTGTTGTTGAGGATGTATTACCAAACAAGCAGTTAGGTCTGTGAGTGCTTAGAAGCAGTCATCCTTTTGATTTTTTTAGTGCTTACATGCAGTTTTTACCGCTATTAAGTAAGTCGGTCCTTTTTAAAAGACACGGTGATTTAGTCATGGAAAGTAATGATTGGTTTTTTGGTTCCTTAGGCTGGGTGTAATGGTCACTTAACCCACCACCTAACAGCCGTAGTGGTGACCACCTAACCTAACACATATAAATACCCCACTTGATACAAACATACCCCACAATATGCCGCACACACACAAACAAACAAAAAAGGAGTGCTCCTTAGTTAGGTGGTCTGCACCACCTTACCAACACATAAATCCTACCTTGGCACGTAGTAGTGGTCAGGTGTAATGGGGCTTGGCGGGTGGTGGTGTGCACCATTACGCCCGGTGAGAGATCAGTTTGACATTTGCATATTTGATAATTAGTATTAGTTAACGATCTTTCCAGCTTTAAGGCTGGTTCTTGCATAACGGAGTCTGTCTGATCTGGCATGTATGCTCTGTGTGGGAACTTAGTCAAAGTGTCAAACTTTTTATATCACTATAGTTTGGAAACGACCTTCACTACGTCATCGCACAAATAGTAGATACCAAAAAGTAAATCCGGCAGATATTATAAAGAACACACAGGAGCTACATGGTTAAGCCGATTAGTGGTCACTGATATGAGATTGAGGTTTACAATTAAGTAGGGAATACATGTACTGGGGCTACATTAGGCTAAGCTTCCATATGACCCGGACCTTCACCCAGGCGCTTAGGCTCCCTCAGGCTTTTGCAACGCCATGGCTTGGCCATCTGGTGATAATTAGTCTAAAAAACTTGAAGAGATGGCTGGGGAATAAAGGTTGTGTTCGACACTCATAACTCATAAGCCCTGTCTGAAGCTCATATTATTGGAATTATGCTCTCTAACAAAATAAGCCATCTCTATAGCAAGTCTGATGATGAATCTATTGATCTATTCTACCTTATGGTCTATGAGGCTTGTTTACAGGATCTGACCTACATTCGATCAAAGTTTAGTGGATAAACCTTAAAAGTTTTAATCAAAACATGAGTAACATATAAGGTAATAGAAGGGTTTCAGTTTTGGGACAGCGTCTATAACCTGCTCTTTTAAGCTTTCTAATTCTCACAAATTTAAAGAAGTCGAACTAGATAATTTAAGCTCATGTTTATAATTCTTTCATAACAACAGAAGAAATGGACATGTGCACATAGACTATCATTATAGATCAAGACTTATGTGATAAATGAGTGATGGTGGTTCTCTGGCAGGAAAATGTTTTGCAAGTCTACAGCGTAGGTAATTTCTTGATAAATGGCAACACATGTCCTCACACATGACTTCAGGAATTAGAGAAGGGGGTGGGGGGATTCCATGACGAAAACATTTGCCTTTCTGTTTACATAGACAGTAAGAAATAAACAATGTTTGTTTTGCTTGGATGTTGCCTCATTCAAGATGTGACGTCAATGGTATGAACTTGAACTTTTATGAGTTGCATGAGACGAAATGTTCAGGCCAGTCGTGAATGGTAGAAATGTTAAGCACCTTTCAGATGAATGATTGAACATTTTCATTTACTCTTGATTGAATGTCTAATTGTGGAATCCATTAATTAAGGGGTGTTTGGAATTGCTTCTTGATATACATTGTCTACTTGAAATAAACAACTTCATGCTGCTTATTCAAATTTACATGTAATCAGACGAGTAGTTTGGGTAAGCAGTCTCAAATACCTTATTGTCGAAAATGCCTATCTGCTGTGTGAATGGAGGTTATTGGTGTAAAGGAATCTAACAGATTGATAATATTTTTCAAAATAAAAATGTGTTTTTTTCCACTCTTATAAATGCATTTATGCATTTTTCGTTTGCACTTGTCTTACAGGATCAAGCGAAAAAAGCCCTTGAAAGTGCACTTGGTGGCAAGAAAACAGAGTTTGAGAAGTGGGACAAGGAAATAAAGAAGAGAGAGGAAGCAGGTGGAGGCGGAGGAGGAGGTGGAGGATGGTGGCGCAGATGGTTTGGTGGGTCAGATGGTGAGCATTTCTGGCATGAAGCACAGCAAGTCACCCTAACCCTCTTAGCACTTGCTGTTATGGTAATTAGAAAATTCTTTACCTCTTCAATTTTAGTTGTAGTTTATGGCGGCTATTGTTTTTTTGAGTTGGTATTTTGTCCTATGATTCACAGCCTGTGTTAAGCACTATAGCATTAGCAATGTTCATGAGTGGCTAAAAATAGTGTTTGAAAGTATCGATGAACAAAAAAGCTTGACAATAGCGTTAAACATAGAGGTCGCAATTTAGACCCAGCTACTTATAAATGAGTTGATTTGGGTTATATTTTACTATGAGCCTGTCAAATGGGTCAAATCAATACATTTAATTTTTAAAGCAAATAACCAGTTAACCACCATGTAAATTGTTTTTTTTTTTTTTTTTTTTCCAAAAGATTAATATTATTTTTGTAATAAAATTGCTATTGTGATAACATTAGCACATAAAGTATTTATGGACAATAGAAAGGTGCTTCAAGTAAATCAGGGCTGGCCCCGCCTATTTTGACTGGTACTAGCCGTCTTAGTTCAGATCTGTTCTGGAGCATCACCCAATCCACTTGTCCCACCAATCTTGCCACCTCTACCAAAATGTCTTGTATGTTGAAGGGTAACTTTGTTTTCTTATGTCAGTTGTGTATTGTTTGCATTGGCAGTTTCTGATACTTGCCAAAGGTGATGTTCTGTTTGCGGTGGTCCTTAATCCCTTGCTTTTTGCTTTACGAAGTCCAAGAAACGGATTGCGGTACATATCATCTAAAATTCGTAGAATGGTATCTCCATCCACTGCCTCTAAATCTGATAGCAATCCTAAACAAGAACTATATGCTCAAAACTCCGCCAAAAAGTCTGTAGTTAGCAAATGGGCTAGTGATTAGTAGCATTTTAGTTTATTGTTTTAAATTTATCATTAAAGCTTTTCATTTTGGTAAGGGATATTTTTAGCTTTGCGGAAAAGGCTACACATATTGAGTTTCTTTAAAGAAACACGTGGAAGTTGTGTTTAATGTTTTTGTATGGTACCAATTATCAATTGGGAAGATTCTTTTTTCTTCTTCATATTGTGTCCTTTACTTTGTCCGAAATAACTTGCACATCTTGCGTCAATACCTGTACATTGAGTTGGAAATTTTTGTATCTTATACTTTTAGTCGTACATGAATCATATATGGTGTCCTGCTATCTGCCAAATCAGTTAAAAGAAAGGTAATTGCTTTCTACACCAGCTATGTTGTTATGGTGCCTTGGAACTTATACATGTGGCATTGTGCAGTGAAGCTTGTACCAAGTATTCTACCCTCGGGTTTTAGTTGTACTTGAACTTTAATTCATCATAAAGGTCCTAGCGTCCACCAAATTAAAGAACAGTTGCTATTGCATGTTTTAAGCATTAAAATTGTTTTCAAATGGGGACTTCTGTGATGCCTCCTCATTAGTTATAGCTGTAAACGTTAGGCTGAACTGATGAGTGGTGGAGTCTGACCCATGGACCGGTCCACCTCTCATTGGCCCGATCGAAAGAAAACTGGCTGGGTCCAACCAATCTTATTGTTTGTTTATGCTGTGGGAATATTACCAATACAAAGCATCCTTTGGGCGCTGGGTATCATACCATACAAAATCTTGTACAAAGTAATTGCAGAATTGCATTGAAGTCACAATGATCATCTATTGTTTCTGTAAGGAAGTACCGAATGTAACCAAAGAAAGACAATAAATTTAAAAATCAAGATATACTCGTTAAACAGTTAAACCGTTTTGCTGGGTTGTGTCTAATGTAAATCTATTAATCTCATTCACAGCTACAACTGCTTTGCCAAAATTTTCACAACAGCTCACAACCCTAGCTCCGGCTAGTTTTGTCAAAGACCGAAAATTATATGTTCAAATTTTAGATTCGTCAATTGGTAACACATTGCTGTCTCTGCTTTTAAATTAGAAACTACTTGTATGGACAAATTGAGTTTTTCTAGGTCGTGGGTTTTGCCTTGAGTCGAGGATATGTTAGTTGTAGCTTTTAATTGAACGTTAAGAACATATATCACCTGAATTCTTTCGGTTAGCTGTTAACTTTTGTGTATTCTATTTAAAAATGTGTATTTGTAATCGTGAATGATTTGTCCGTGGCAAAGGTACATCAAACTGTAGTTTAGTATAGATATGATTTGTTGTTGTGTGTGGGTTGGTTAAGTTTTATTTCCGGGTTAGACTAGAGAACAATATTGTCATTTATAACTTCAATATTGGCCAAGAAAAAACTGATTTGTCAATGACAAAAAGTATTAAATTACTACCATTCTTGCTATATGTTATCATATATGCTATATTGCTTGCTGTATGTTATCATCCGCTGTATGAGATATGAAATTTGGCAGCAACAAAAATCGCCTCCCATTTTTGAATGAAGTAACGGGTGGACGTGACTTTATTGAATGAAACCTTGTCCCACGTCGAATCCTTTTCATTGTCTTTTGTCCCTTTTACCCTCATTGGTCCTGATCTAATATACACGACTGCATCTAGTAGATCGAATGCCCTTTCTTTTTCGGAGGACCACGTGTCCAAATCTTATTTCTCTGAGATAATTATAACTTGTAACGGATAACATCAATGATGTGTTAACATGACGCCCGAAATGTATATCGTTTCTTGAATGAGATAGATGGTAAATAGTATACGAAACTGTATTTACTACTGCGTACGAGCGTGTTCTTGAACATTTCCGTGACTCATGCCTCTTTTCCTATTGGTTGTGCTTGATTTGTTTGTATTCTAGTTTGTGGTTCGTATTTCGGCCCCCTTTCAGATTCATTGCAGTTGAGTTTGTTTGGTCATTGGTGTGACTTGTGTTTATTTCCTTGGTTTTAACATGTGGCCACATTTCCAAAAAAGAAAAGCTTGTATTGATCAAATTAAAATAGAAATAAAAACAAGATGTCATTTATTGTGTGGTTTTTCCTTAGAAGTTCAAATGGTACCTTATAAATAACTTTCATCATCATATGTAACTTTCTGTGCACTATTTAACAGAAAGAAGAAAAGCCATAGACAGAAACAATGGAGGGAGAGATATGGAATGTGATAGTAGATTGGTGCATAGCTTTGGCATGTATTCTGTACTGTTATATAGTTGGCAAGTTTTTTGAACAAGGCACTACTAGATTTTTGGCTTTATTTCCAGTTATACCTCTCTTCTTCTACCTACCATTGAACGTCACCAGCGTGTTTCTTTGTAGTTTAACCTTTTTCTTCATGTCATGGCTAGCATCCTTTAAGATCATCCTCTTTGCATTTGATCTTGGCCCTTTGGCTTCAAACCCACCACTCCCTTTATCTCATTTCATCCCAATTGCTTGCCTACCAATCAAAATCTTGAATACAAGTTCAAGAGTTCAAGAAAACTCCAAAACAACCCAAAAATCGGCTAAAGATTATGTAACTAGAGTTGTGATTTTTGCAATCACAATCAAGCTCTATGGTTATCTAGATTATCTACACCCTTTATTTGCCACTTTAATATATGCCTACTATGTTTTCTTTATGTTAGAGTTATTGCTAGCGTTGGCTGCTTTTATGGCTCAAACTTTGGTTGGAGTTGAGCTCGAGCCACAGTTTAATCAGCCCCAAAACGCTACCTCAGTACAAAACTTTTGGGGCAAGCGGTGGAATCTTATGGTGTCTAGTATTCTACGCACCATAGTCTACCTTCCGTCGCGGAGAATATTTGGACATGTTATTCCACAAAAAGGGGTCTCCGTACCAGCAGTTTTCTCAACATTTGTAGTGTCGGGAATCATGCACGAGCTTATATTTTATTATCTTGGACGGCTTACTCCTACATGGGAAGTCACTTGGTTCTTTGTAATTCATGGGGCATGTGTTGGAACTGAGATCGTGATCAAGAAAACTATCGGCCAAAGGGTTAAGCTGCGCCATATACAGCTTCGAGAGTCTTAACTCTTGGATTTGTGATCTTGACTTGTTCTTGGCTATTTTTTCCACCGTTCCTGAGATTTAATCCATTTGTTAAAGCTTGTAGAGAAGTTATGGCTTTTGTAGAGTTTTGTAAGCATGGTCATTTGGTTAGCCCTACAATTAGAAGGTAACTAGATCTGTATATCATACTAATATGTTGCGGTTTGTTTTTATGTATTTTAGTTGATCGCTAATTCAGTCACATACTCACATATATAAACCCATTTAGTAGATTTGTTTGTAGATCATCGTACAAGTTTTTGTTTTGTAGTTCTTTCTTATACGCCACTAGCTAAACCTAACTCAACTGGTACAAATAGTTCTTTCAGCTTCAGTTGGATACAAGCCCGAAAAGCACAAATATTATCATCGGGAAGTTAAACTATACAAAGATTTGAAAAGCAAAGCAATAATTTATAGCAGGGCAAAATAAGACCATTAAAAAATGTTACCAAAAAGCTTGTGGCCTTATGGTATTTCATGTGTGTGCAATGAGAATGTTTTCTAACTAAATGGTTGTGAGTTAAGTCCTGCTTAAAAGATTGTAAGATTGATTTGTTTTATATATAATTATATATGATGTAAGATAGTTAGTTGTCGTTAAAAAAAATATATATTAAAAAATGTTAATGCTAGAGTGATGTGAACACTACTACAATTTAATATATCAAATAAATTGAGTTTTGCACTCTTGGGAAACACACTGACGTAAAATGTATAAATTATGTATACCAAGTGATTCTAGTTTCTTTTGAACGAAAAGTGATTCTACTACATTTGATTACAAGTATGAATTATATCTATCATTCATTACCATAGTGGTGGGCCTCCTCATCTTAAACAAACACATTTAATCACTTTCATCCATAGTCTAATTCTCATAGTGGGATACCAAACGCACCATTCATCTCCATCATTCTTTCGTATAGTTTCTTGGTAGAAAAATGATTGACACACCTAAAAATTATGCCTAAACATATGTTGCAACAATTCTGAAACCAAGTCTTACTAAATTTTGACCCAAAAAATATTACTAGTTTACTAGTCCCATAATTGGATGCTGAAGCATTACTTACCGGCCAAAATACTAAAGTGGATAGCGTAACATAACATAAGAAAGCAACGATTTTTACGTTGAAACAATCATATTGTCACATAACATAAGAAATCAATAATTTGTATGTGTTCACTTTTAAAACTTGCATGCAACACAGTCAAACTCGCGAGTTTACATGTAAGATCGTACGATCTTACGTGCACACCAGTCGAAATCGTGTAGGATCGCATCTGAGATAGGATCGTAAGTAAGATCGTAGGATCGCACGTAAGATCGACACGCGATCCGAGTTTACCTTTTTTTATTTTTTTTATTTTTATTTTTATTTTTTTTAAGTCCATCCCACTTACTTAGGCAAAAAAAACAAACGTGTGTTTTACTAATGTCTAATGAGTAAACCACTATTGTTTCATTTTCTGAATAGATTATAGTTTATACATAGTTTTTTACTTTTCTAAATAGATTATAGTCTAAAATTGTTCAATAATTTAATTTACTTTACTTCACTATAATTAAACTAATCAAATGGTATGTTTTGGAATGCCACTTATGAAACGTTTGTTTTCTTGAAATCATGTTGGTAGCTCATATGTTTTGAGACATTTAGGACCTATGTTACGTAATATTATTCCACTAAGGCTAGGCACAGTGGTAACCTATATTGCATCATCATTAAAAAAAAAAAAAAAAAAAAAAAAAAAAAAAAAAAAAACATTTTTAACACAAACACAAATTTTATTAATAAAAACATAAACGTTACATAAACGATACGAAATTGAAACGTTACAATACTAAATTAAAAACTTAAACATAATACAACTTAAAAATGACAACAATTATTAAAAACTAGTAATCTAATTTGTAGCGAGCCTTGATTTGTTCCTTAAGACGAATGATTTCTTGTTGTTGCCGATCGGTTAAATTTGGGTCGATTGACGAATTGTAAAAAATCAAATCTTGCTCTTTTTTGGTGAGGTTCAAGATTTCCGTTTGCCTTTTTATGGCTTTAACTTTCTCGCATTGTTCCTTCAATGCTTTCCACGACTCCATGTCTTTATTTTTTGCCGACTTTGACGGCTTCGTCGACCAAAAGTCCGATAGTAGCTTACTTGTCCATGATTTTGGTGGAGCTTGGGAATCACGAGAGGATGATGATTTCTTCCTTGCTGCGTCACGACCACGTGGTCGTGCTTCTCTAGTATCATCCTCCGCATCATCAGAATCATCCAAGTCTTGAAAATTCGAGGGACCTTGTGTTGACTTCGAGGTAGTTGTAGAACCCTTTGTTTTCTTCCGGATATTCGATCGGACTAGCGGCATCTCCTTCTTCCAAGCATCATGACCCTTCAATATGTTCCAACACTCCAACAAATTAAATTCATGACCGTAACCCACTTCATACTCCAAAAGAGCTTTCTCTTTATCATCCGCATCATTCTCGCCACTTCCATGAGTATATTGGACATTGTCCATAATAGCACAAAAATTCGCAACCCTACCACGAATCCTTGTCTTCCATTTGGACATGATCGAGTCGTATGTCCGCTGAGAACCGGTTTCTTTTCTAAAGTAATCTATCACATAACCCCAAAATTCGTAGCGATTCATACAATTTCCTTTTTTGTCATTTTCAGAAATATGTATGAAAGCTTTACAAAGCGCGATCTCTTCCCTTTTAGTCCAAATTTCGGACTTTTTGTGAGGTTCGGGTTCTTTGCCTTCACCTTCGCTTTTCCAGCACCACGCGAAGCCTTCTTTGGTTTGACGGGTTTGATGGGTGATGTCTCCGTCTCAACTTCATCGTCATTGTCATCAACGGGCATGGAACCGTGGTACGAGCCGTGACCCGAACCTTGCCCCATCGATGCATCTTGACTCGGATAGTTAGAGTATTGTTGACTCGAATAGTCTCTCCAATCATCCAAATTCATATCAAGATTAGTACTACGAATAGGAGAATAATCTTGATACGGTTGGGAACAATGCAAGAAATCCATGTTAGGCCTATACGCCTCACTTGGTTCTTGGTCATATGAATTATGTTGTGGTTGTGGTGGGACAAATGGTCTATTAATGTAAAACGGGTTTACATTTGGATTAGGTTGTGGTAGCCGTGATGAGTATTCAAGAGCGGATGGACGAAATTGAATACCCCGTTGTTGTGGTGGTGTTATGCCGGTTAAGCCAAAGGTGTCTTGCGGAGAGAAATTCAAATCCGGTGAATTTTGGTGTAGTCGGGATCGTCGGTTTTTTTTTGTTGTGGAGTGTTTTTCTTTAACATTGTTAATATTGATGAAAATTGGTTGAATTATGTTTGAAATTGTGTGTTTGAAAGTGAGTATGATGTTGTTATTTATAGGATGAAAAGGTGTTAAGTTTTTTTGAATTTTTTTTAGCCCCCAACGTTCGTTTCAAACGGTACAAAATTTATTATGCATTGGAAATTTGGGACTTTTGTTTGCTTCAATATCGGTCGACAAAACAACCGAATCCCAAAATATTTGCCCGGCGACCGAATCTCACACAGTGGACTCGACCGAATTTGAAATCGGTCGTCCACTAGTCGATCGAATTGGATTCAGGTCCAATGTGACCAGCCTAAATCGTTAATGTAACAATTGAAACTTGACTTTTTGTGTTTTACTATTATTTTGGTGTTTGAAATTTGAACTTTGTCATTTTCAGGAGGATATTATATGAATTTATCTTTGACGTTGAGTAGAAATGTAAAACAGTTTGACTCGTATATCATTTGTTAACAAAATATGACAAATTGGTAGGATCGTAATATCGCGATCCGATCCTACGATCTCGATCTTGCATAGACAAAAACGATCCTGCGCGGGATCTCGATCTTGACAGCCTTACTTACAAGAATTAGTTGACGAAAACATATAATAACTAATAATGAAAAGTTAAATTACCTTTGTGTCCATCAAAACATCCTTAAATTTGGTTGTTTTCGTCTCCTTTATTGGCATAAAAAAGATTAGGGTGTTGTGTTTATTCGTATTTTGGGGTTTGAAAAAAGGCCTTTGATGTATAAAATTCACATAATACAAAGCTAAAATTTAAAACATGTAAAAAAAAATGTGATTACCTGGCGTAACCGTAATTTTTCCCAAATTTAAGCAAAATTTAGACTTTAGTACCTTAAATTATTAAAAATAAAGTTGAATACTTAAATTAGATATTGAAAGTAAGTTGAGTATCTTTTTATGCATTTTGCCCTTTTATTTTATATGATTTTGACACATGTATTTTCACAAATTTTATTATAATGAAACGTTAACTAATTTTGACTTTTCAATTGACCAACAAGAATGGTCAACTGAAAATTCGAGCCCTCTTTCTAAAATCGTGCTTTCTTTAAATTCCAGAATTTTGAAATTTATTTGGCAATAGCGAAATTGGAGATTGTTTAAGAAAGGTAAACGTTCTACTGATCGGCTTGTGGAGTGTGTTAAGGCGTCGGTTCGTCTCAAGTTGCTCTCATGTAAGCTTAAGAAGTCCTCGGATGGTGAAAGAATGGCTAGGCTTTGGGATCTTCCTGAAGCAATTTTTATTTAGTTGTTATGGCCAGTTGCTTTTGTTTATGCACTATTAGGTGTTTTTTCCTATTGGTGTCATTGGTTTTGTATTTGTATTCTAGCGATTATTTGGCATGTCATATAATCATTAGTGGCTGTTCAAGTTTGGGTTTAAGGTTACTGTGGCATCTCAGTCACATTCCATTGGACTTTTTGTAATTTTGGGTTTAATATATTTTACCGGGGAAGAGTCCCCTTTAACCAAAAAAAGAATTTAAAATACTTTCGCATGTTTGGTTGACAAAAATTTATAAATATATATATTTTTTTATTTTCTTATTATAAATTTCGTAAATATTTTATTTAAAAGTTTATAAAAAAAATTATAAAAAAGTTTATAAAAAATCTATAAAAAAAGTTTATAAATATATATATTTTTTATTTTCTTAATATAAATTTCATAAATATTTTATTTAAAGTTTATAAAAAAAACTTATAAAAAAGTTTATAAAAAATTTATACAAAAAGTTTATAAAAAATTTATAATAAAAAGTTTCATAAAAATATATATATATATATAAAAAGTTAAAAAAATAGTTTATAAAAAAGTTTATAAAAAGGTTTATAAAAAAAAGTTCATAAATATTCTATTTAAAAGTTTATAAAAAAAACAATAAGAAAAAAAAGTTTATTCTCTCCATTTTAACAATTTATAAAGTTACCAAACAAGACAATAAGACATTTAAAAAGAATTGAAATGCCCCAAGATGGCCATAAAATGAAGAGTTAACTACATTTTTGGTCCTCGTGGTTTACCGGGTATAACACTTTTGGTCCAAAATGAAATTTTGTAACGGATCTTGTCCAATATCCGCTGACCCGTAACACTTTTGGTCCAATTTCACTAACACCGTTACTTTGACTTTGTTTGACCGTTAAATAAGAGGGTATTCTTGTCCTTTCACATTATATAACACAACAAAAACACATTTTACTTCACAACATCACAACAAACACCCCCTGCCACCATTATAACCAACAACCCACTTCATCTTTTTCATTCGACTCACCAGTCACCACACCACACCACCAACCCACCAACCCATCACCACAAACACCCCCTGCCACAAAATCTTGAACATATCCTTTAAGATCTTGAACCAAGTATCGAAACCCATCATCGATTTTGAAAACAAATCGAATAGCAAAGCAAAGACAACCTACCCGAGACCTTGTTTATACAAGATCTTGAAGCTGATGACTCGTTTGAGGTTTTAATTGCGGGGTGATGAAAGGGACGATGTGCTTTATGTGTTTTTGACTCGTGTATTGGGAGGTAGGTTTTAGGGTTGTTGTAGTTAGTTGTTGTGGTGGTTTCGTGTTGGGATGGCGGTGGTGAGGATTTGGTGATGGTTGTGGTAAGGATTTGGTAGTGGTTGTGGTGAGGATTGCGGTGGTGAGGATTTGGTGATGGTTGTGTTTACCGATTTGGTGATGGTTGTAGAAGTTTCTTAGTTTTTGATAAAGATGAAGGAGTTTGGTTTAGTTTGGTTTTCTTAGGATTAGTTGGAGATGAATGGAGGTTGGAGATGAAGCATTTTTTTAGTTGAAGATGAATAGTTTACTTATGAATGGTTTGTATTATGAATGGAGGTTGGAGATGAAACATTTCATCTGCTGCAGGCATGACTGGGAATAACTTAAGGATGCTAATGGACACAATTACTATGTCCCCTTTTTTAAATGAATTTTATGAGAAAGGATTAAGAGAAGGTATAAATTTTACCCCTTTTTTCGCAGCCACAACCTGGTTAAAAGACTTGTATACCTTCTGCACCAAAGAAGTAAATTGATTCTATCCCCTGTTGTAGTAGCTTTGGCACCATTAACAGGTTGGTCCAATAGTTTTTGATAAAGATGAAGAGTTTTTTTTATAAAGATGAAGGAGTTTGGATTGGTTTGGTTTGGTTTGGCTTGGTTTGGTTTGGTTTTCTTAGGATTAGTTGAAGATAGGTATAAAACATGGTCGCCGTAATCTCGCCGGAATCTGGGTTTGGTTGTTCGGGAAGATGAAGATGAAGAAAAAAATGGCTGGAGGTGTTTGGATTATGTTATATGTTACTCCCTCCGTCCCATAAAAACTGTCCAGTTTGACTTTTCAGAGTCAAACTGGTTCAACTTTGACCTTAAATATTTTTTATGTATTATATAATACTTGATGAAAAACTATACCAATAAAAAACACACTTAAAAGTCAATCCATTCATATATTTTTCATCAAGTATTATATAATACCCACAAAAATAAATAAGGTCAAAGTTGAACCAGTTTGACTCTGAAAAGTCAAACTGGACAGTTTTTATGGGACGGAGGTAGTATTATTTTTAAATAATAATAATAATAATAATAATAATAATAATAATAATAATAATAATAATAATAATAATAAATGGAGGAAAGGGCATTTTAGTCATTGTACATCAACATTTGAGGGTATTTTAGTCATTTCGGATGTTTTTAACTAGTCAAACTAGCGGTCAACAAAAAATGGACCAAAAGTGTTACGGGTCAGCGGATATTGGACAAGATCCGTTACAAAATTTTATTTTGGACCAAAAGTGTTATACCCGGTAAACCACGAGGACCAAAAATGTAGTTAACTCTAAAATGAATTTAGAAAGACCCCGGGCTCAATTTCACTAAAATCACATTCGAAGTCACTAGCTTGCTCCCAATTTCAAGGTTTCAGGTACTTGTCTCTTTGTTCGTCATCGTCAGATTTTCATTTTGATGTGGGAGAAGGAAATTTAAGCCCTAATACTAGGTTTAGGGGGTGTTTCTTTAACCATATTTGGGGGGTTAATTATGAGCTTAGACTATGTGTATAAATTAAACCCATAAGCCCGTGTTGACTGTTTGGATTAGCTTATTTATAAGCTAATAAGCTCAAGTCTTTTGGTTTAGCTTTAGGTTGTTAAATGACAAAAATGACATGGGTTAGAAGAAATATAAATGTTAGATTAGATATATTAAAACGTAAATTGTAATTTATAATGGAGCATGTTATATAAGCTCATATGTTTACTCATACAAGCTTAGCCAAACACTTATTTAGGCTTATTTAACCAAGGTTATAAATAGCACGAGTCGCGGCGTGGCGGCATATAATAGATGTTACATTAAAAGACTTTTATACCCTCGTTTAATAATTGCACCTTTTAATGTTCATGTAATTTTTTTGTCATTTTACCTTATTAATTGTAATAAACTAAGCCAAAACACTAAATATGGGCTTATTAGCTTATAAGATATATATACCATAAGCCGCTTATGAAATATAAGCTTAGACAAACACCTCCTTTTGGGTTTGATTTTCGTTCTCCTTGACACTAGATGATAGGCACATCAATTTTTGTTAAAGCTCCTTTTGGGCATTTCTTTTATAATTTTTGGTCCATCTTTTTAATTGCTATTTGTTCAATTTTACCTTAAGTTGGTATAAGGTAGTTGCTAATATAAGTTATTTGTTGGTTATCTGATAGATGAAGTACGTTGACGCATTCCACCTGTGCAGACAACTGCAACTCCTGTGCCCTCGAGGGCCACTGCTTGGTCTTCATATTGGGAGCAACAATATCGGTGTAGCAATCTCCGATATCAATCATAAGTTTGCTTATCCCCATTGGTAAGAACTCGTTGTTGGGTAAATTGACATACACAGGTTGCTTTTGCAGTGAAAATAAGCTACCTCTGACTTCAGTAGAGGCCTTTAAATAGGCAATGCTTACAACATAAATAAAAACTTGAGCTAACAAGACTAACAACTGGAATATCTCTTTGACTCCATAAGTTGTCCAACACTCAACAAATTATGATCCAAACATGAAGCAAAATTATAATTACGGATTAACTTTTTATCATTATGTGATTGTACCTCTCCTTGACTTCTGTTTGCTTGTCATCAACTTGAGATTTTTTGATTCATCAAGCTTTAATTTGCCGTGTGTATGACATGATATTCATGGTTTTCATATGTTTTAGTGTTGTGGAGAAGACCCCATACCAGTGTTGTAAATATCGCTCGGCGGTACCTCGGCGGTCGACCACCGCCAAGCGCCAAGACCGATATGGCGGCGATATATCAGTGATATATCGGAGACCATAAATTATAAAGAAATTTATGTATATTTTTGAAATACAACATAAATTATAAAGGAATATGAAAAAAAAAACCCTAGATCTAGGCTAGATCTGAAGTAAATATGAAAAAAAAACCCTAGATCTGAAGTTAAACGGCGTTGACCGGCGTGAATCTGAAAAAAAAAAACCCAGATCTGGCGTTGACCGGCGTTGACCGTCGTTGACCGACCGCCGCCAAGGCCGATTTTTGACCGATTTTGACCGCCAAGCTCCGATTTTGACCAAAACGCCAAGTTAGACCGATATGGGAAATATCGTGGCGGTGGACCACCGCTAAGCGCCATGGCGCCGCCATATCGGCCGCCATGGCCGATTTTTACAACACTGCCCCATACAATATTAAAGATATCGCTTCACAGCTTAATAATATGGTTAGCTTGCAAACCTGTGCTACTATTTATACTGTATAAAGTAGCATGTGCGTTGTAAACGAAAGTTCATTCTGTTTTGCACTTCTTTGTGCAGATAAGAGAATTTAACTCGAGTGCTCTCGTCATGGGATACCCTTACATACGAGGGAAGCTCAACCCTGAAGTAAGTTATTGTAAAAAGTTTCTTTTATACACATGTGAATAATCATCTCACTCTGTCTTTTTCTTTTTTCATTTATGTTAGGCTGTCCATGTGTATGATTTGATTGATGGTCTTGTTGCTACAAAGATGCTCGAAGATGTTACCTATACCACGTGGAATGAGACATACACACCCTTGGTGCGTTTCTCTTTCTTCTTCTTTTTTTTTTTTTTTTTTTTTTTTTTGGTGTGTGTGAGTAGATTGATTCTTTACGCACTTTTGAACTGTGGTAATAAATTATGACATGATTTTGGTTAATGTGCTTAATTTGGTAACAGCTTTTCGAGCGGATGGTGGGTGAAATCCCGTTGGGACCACTCCGCAAACCATATGGTGATATGTTTGCGGCAGTCGGAATTCTGCAGGTATTACATCTGTTCTAACAAAGTTTGATAAGTGGTTTTTCATGTACACAAAATATTTGAGTGACATTTTCCCTAGATTTTAACTCGATATCTCTCTCTTTTGTTGGTCTTGGCAGGCATGTATGGATGGTATGAGAAGACATGACAAGATGGTGCCTCTCACAATGGACATGGAAGACATAACTTTAATTGATCGAAGTGATTTGATGGTAACATTTCAACTTTGTTAATTATATGAGAAAATTTACACATGCCATAAGAGTCAATTTAGTCGAAGGTGATTGAAAATCAAACTACAAAGAAAAACCATGGTATCTGTTACCTACAAAAACCATGCTATTGGTGGCCTGTCTCAAGGCAGCCTCCAAAACTTTATACGTACTTGTTTCAGAAATGAGCCCACTTTTATAAAATTATATCAGAATCATATCTTCTTTTCACCCGTTTACTAAACTTACTACTAGCTTCAATTTTGTGTTGACTGTTGCACTAAACTTAACTCGAAAAACCAAAATAAAACAGGCACTTTTTGTTACAGGTTTAGAGTAAAGACCAATTAACTAGCAAGCAGCACCGTGGGATCTTTCTGCAACTTGTTAGTTTTCTGTGTTTTTTGAATTTTTTCCTGTAACTGGGATAGTAACGTGAATTGGTGCCAAGTCTTACCTTACTTTTGTTCTCATCACTTTAACGAGAACCTTCAGTCTCCCTGCTATTTTAAACATAAAGTCAGTAACTTTGTATGCAGAAATGTACTTTTATCCTATGTGGGATTAAAGTTCTCCGCCAAAATAGTATTTGAATCATTGAATGGTGTAAAGCTTTGATAGAAGGCTCATTTTGGTCTCTCCAATAATTGGTTTTTGTTTCTCATCGATGTGGAGGGTAGAGTAAGATGGTCCAGATCCTTAATCTGATTTGTGAGCACGACTACCTAACTGATTTGCCTCAGTTTGGTTAATAGCCGTGATCTCCTCACTTGAAATCCACGATAAGCAGACTGTATGATCAAAGCAACATATTCCAACTCCGCTTTGCAAACTATTTCATTTCTACTTTTAATATCTTCACTGTGGTGCATTCTCACCAGGATCAACAAGACAATGTTTTTCTACATTATTCACATAATCAGTATTGTCTTTGCTTTGTTCATCCTTGTTCTTCTTCACGTATTCTGACAACCATGTTTGCTGCTGAGAAGAGTTTAGATTGTTAAAAGGCAAGAGTGAGGGAAATCCTTTTGATTTTCGTTTGTCACCAGGATGACTGGGTGAACGTGAACACTTCTTTCCTAGCAACGTGTCCATGCGTAGATGTCTTTGTTGAAGCCTTCCCTCTGTCGATATAGGTATGCTTCTCAGAATCTGATTTCGGTTTCGTTTATACGATTTTCAGGCTTTTTCTTCCCCTCAATTGTGTCCAATTGTTTCACTCGAATAATCTTTTGGACAACATGTTTACCACTCGTATCTGAATCAGGTCCTGTGTTTAAAAAAGCGCATCAGGCGCGCTTGAGGCGTGATGCGATGCGACACAGTACCACCTTATTGCATCAGACACCCTAATGTGTTCCGATTACGGGATGCATGGTGAGGCCCACACATTAGTTGATGCATGCATTAGCGTTTTTGGCACATCATGTAGTTTGGACTAGGGGTGAGCATCGGTCCAGGACCGGACCGGACCGAGGACCGAATTAGCCAAAAATCCAAGACCGCTGACCGAACCGAATGTGGTCGGTCCGGTCTCGGTCGGTCCTTCTGTCGCTCTGGTCCGTTCGGGTCGTTTGCTCAGCCCTAGTTTGGACCTTATACTGTGAGATTGTTGATAATGGGCTTTACTTCTAGTACGTGGTTCTAATTTGACCAATTCCGAATAAAGTAACAAATACGAGACACAAACCTTGGACCAATTCGTAATGACTTCTAGTCTAGTCTTAGGAGTTAGAGATAAAACCTTTCCATGGATGCTTTTGATTTGTTTCTAATTATTAAAAAATGAGACTTTTGGTCTTTGTTTTTGACTATTTATGTATTTTATATATTCTTTACCCAAAAAAAAAAAAAAAAAAAAAAAAAAAAAAAAAAAAAAAAATCTATAAGAATACATGGTATCTTTTGGCATTTATGTGTTTTCTGTACTATAAATAGTTTACCAATTTATTTATTTACGGAGTATTATTTTTTTTAATTTTTTATCAAACTGTCACCTTGGGTACGCAATGCGCTTGCGATTTCACCTCGACGCCTTGGCTTTTTGACCCTTATCGCAACGGAACACATCACACTTTCTAAAACCGAGGAATGAGCATCACTTCCTGAACCCTCGTAATTTTTCTCTCCATGTGATTTCCTCTCATCAGGCATTTCCTTGTGAGCTATGAGATCAACTTTGTTCTCCTTACTGCCTTTTCCCATTTCATTATTCTTAGATGGCGACCTAAATATTGAAAAAAGGAACGATTATAGACCCCTGTTGATTTTGAGCTATTTCACCATTTCCATGTCGCATCAGAGGTTCAAGATGCCTAAAAAGCCAGGATCACGGGTATTCATATCTTTCTCAGTCACCTTTGGTTTCGTTTTCATGTATCCAGGAGGAGCCCACATGGTTGGATAAGTGCGGCCCTGTCGTCAGTCCTCATATATTTCTCATCCTCCTAAAAAATTTGCATCCTTAACAATGATTACCAGCATGGTTGTTTTTGTCATCATCATACCTAGGCTGCTCAACCGAATAATGTGGTGGTGGAATAGTAATTAGGTTAAAACGGAGGATAGAGTCCGTGAGTGGAGTGATGGTAGTAATGGGGGTGGGTAATGCGAGTAAGGAAGTCGGAAACTGTGGGGACCACCACCATAAAAGCAATGGTCACAACAGCCATGGTACTCGTGTGCGAAAGGATAGCATTAACTGCCCATAAGACCATGGTTGTTGATATGGCGAATTCATAGCGCTAGGATCCATCTTCATATCAGGTGTGCTCTTTTTGGCTATTGGATCGTCATTTGGAGTACAATGCATTGGATTAGAGTAATAAGGATACGAATTTGTCCACGTGTATGCAATATACATTATCACGAGCTTGTCGAACAAATTTGACTTGTGGATTGAAGAAATGAGAGTACTTAATTCTGACATGGATTCAACAACTAAGTCTTAACTTATATCAGACCACAAAACACATGAACTGAGACATAATAAATATGTGTGCTGGATAATTTCGGGTATATACATCTAGACTTAACTTCATTGCACTTTCTGTGATCTAACTTCGCTACACTTTCCATTTTGGTTTATTTGCATCTTAAAGCGAAGTTGATCATGAATTAGAAGATGCATTAGACTCAAGTAGTCCCAAATGGTAAACATCATAATTCATATTATCATATGGCAAAAATAATAATCAGTAAAAAGAAGTACAAATGGGTGTTTGCAGCTGCGTATTGAAAGTTTACTAAAATTAAAGTAATTATCTGACTGAGTTACTCGGCTCTAAAGTTGCAAGTAATGACTCAATGGTTTGGTTGTGATTATATGACTATTTTTAGGTCAGATAATGATTTTGGCAGTATCTACAACAAAATTTTAATTAAGGGGCCATTTTCACTGTGAATGATATGCATAAATCAGAAACTATCAAAAACTAATATGTATTATGTATATGATTTCAAACATTATCTAAAACCGGTAGTGTGAAACTAAAGTAATACGGAGTAGATGATAACAAACAATATATTCGACATATATAACATAAAATGATCACAATTCCCCAGTTTCCGCGAGATTGCAGTTTAGTGCAGCTTTGTAGACAAAACTGAAAATCTGAAAATCCAAAAATCCCATTTTTCTTCTCTTTTCTTTGTACTTGTGCCGATTTGTCAAGCTTTCTGTTATTTACTCATAATTTGAAAATCCATTAAGATAACCCAACGATTTTGCCCCGTTAGTATCTTTTATTATATTAAGTGACGACTCTAATCAGTTCACCTTTCTGGTCTCTCCCACCACCGCTTGAGCTCTGAATTCATCCATGCCCCAGTCTCGGTAGAATATCTTGTGCAGCGCCTTCTACCACCACAATAACTGCATGTCCTAAAACGAATATCAAGAACTCAAACAGACCTCCTTTGCCTTCCAGATAGAAGTGGTTTTCAGGTATCAGTTTATATCAATTCTTTTCGGCGACTTTTGCAAATTAAATCAGACCATCGGCTTCCCACCTTTTTTCCTTATTTTAGTAGTTGTATGTTAGGATCGAACTCGAGATCACAGGATTGCACACTTTACGTATGAGAATTAAAGTTTAATAATTTTATATAAAATGTTATATTAAATTATTAATTACACAAAATAAATAATGATCATCAGTATTTAATGATAAATGACTAACGACCATTAGACGAATATAAGGAAAGAATTATATGTAACTAATTGGTAAGTCAAGAAGCTTCCGGATCCCTTTGAGGGATTATGGCAAATCGATGGGGAAGGGGTAAACCCAACCCAAATCCAACTTGAGCTCCAAGTTACATATACTATATAAACAAAGTTAAGATTCATTATTTGTTCACCTCTTGTACACATATTAAATCTTAATCTTCTTTTCTTTCTTTATGTTTGTCGACATATCAGAAACAGATATACATGCATGTGCATGGTAATAATTATATATTGGTTCTTTTTCTTTTGGTTTTTGGTTTTCGACAACAACAATAATCACAAAAGAGTTTTTGGTGTTTTATATTGTTTAGTCTTTTAGTTTTGTTTCATTAAAACAAAATTGTTTTGTGTAATATTTAAAACTAGCATTTACTTTAATTCGTTAATAGTACGTGTGTACAAGAACGTGATTCAAACATACTTTTGTTTGATTCTTGGATTGAATTACAAAAGAGGTAAGGGGTAATTCTTATAATCCACATAAACCCTAATTAAGGTTCTTGATTTGAAGATTGCAATTGGTTCTTGTTCGGGCTAGAATCACAAAGGTACGTTTACTATTTAATATTGATTAATTAATTACATGTTATATGATCTTGTTATAATTGCTTCCGCTATGCTCACTTGATGTGTTTGGTTTATTTTATATGATTGTCATGATATAATAATTCCAACAGTGGCATCTAGAGCCGTTATAATGTGTAATTAATTATCGAAACGCATAAAAATTGGATCTTGATTCGTTTAGTTACATGTTTTTAGGGTTTTTAGATTCCTAACCCTAATTTTTTTTTATGGGTCGATTTAGACCTTAAAGGGTTTTAGGGTTTTGGTTTTGATTTTTTAATATGATTAGAAACCCTAGGATGTCATGTAATTTGTTATGCGTTTTAGTAAACGATCTTGGTGCAATATGTTAATTGTTAAGCTTAATCCATGAAAAAGTGCATATTTGCATGGATTTTATTGTGTGATAATTTAAATGGTTTAAATTGTATATATAAATTAATTGTTAAGTTATATCGAAACATGTAAATTTATTAATAGATGTCGAATTGAGGAAGACTCCAATATTAAGTAATCAATTATGTGCTATGTGGTATTTGTTTAGTTTTGGCTTACGCAATTGATTTATCGATGTATGTGGCTCTTTTTCCTAGAAGAAGAAAGCCTTAATTAAATAAATACGTTATACACCTAGACTTGATTATTAATAGGACTATTGAATAAGATTTGCATGTGGCTACATGTTTTATACATATTTAATTGTTATGATTATGTATATATGTTTATTTAGTTGTTTTATTTTTTATTTTATATTACTTGTTTTTGTTTATTATTATGTTAGACATGTTTATAAACGAAAAGGGTAATTTTTGAATAGAAAAATAATACGGACTAAATAAATGGCGAAATTGTTTTGGTTTTAAGAGTAAATTTCAAATGATTGGTTGATTGATGTTTTTGAACATAGTGTGCGAAAGGCGGACCGAAGGTTGCCATCCAATGTACTTGTAGAGAGGGGTTTTTAAAGCTCATGCACCTACCGGTTCTCTACAACTGCTTGGTTGCCGACTCTAGACTTACCTATATCACTATATTACGTACATTGTCATCTTAAGGGTGAATTCACTACAATTCCACAATATTTATCCGAAACACTAAGCCTTAGGGCTTATGCAAAAGTACGATATAGTGGACGATAATTGTTGGTAATTTTTTAATTGGTGAACCCGATACCTCAATCAAAACTTTGTTATTTTACTCTTAGTAAATTGGTAATAAAAATGTTTTATAAAACCAATGTTATGAAGTTATATGCATGCTTCTTTATACATTATTTTGATTACACATCAAAATTTAATACCCTTATAAAATTAAGTCGAATGCCATCTAATTAAGAACACTTGAAGTTGTAATTTACGTCATGTGAGAACTTGGCGAGATTGCAATGGAGAGGTAAATTTCATAAATTCATTGCTAGCAGATCAACTGATGTAATGGATTTATGAGTTTGCAGTTTTTAAGTTGGACGACTTAAATTGAGTAGGAAGTGAGAACTTGGACTCAAGGCATTAAGATGGGGATGAAACATGCTTACATTACAAAGGTTTTGTGAAAGTAAATCCCATAAATCTGGGAATTGCAATATGATATTGGCAATTATTGTTCGACAATTACCTTGTTGAATACTATCATTACTAGCAGATCAACTGATGTAATTGTACTATGTCAATTAGGATCCTAGCTTTAAGGAAATACTATGGTTTATATGAATATTTACCAATGGGTATTTTATTTTCTTAAAGATCTAATTATCGAAAATACTGAAATTGAATTTTGTAATTCGTTTTAATGTATTAATGCAACGTTCAAACCGTAAACGTATTTTGGGCTTTGGTAAATTGATTTAGTTCTGTTTTCAAACAAATGTTTGATTAAGAAATATTTACTTAAAAGACAAAAGAAGTCTCCTTTCTATGAAGGAAGAGTGAGACACAATCCTATTCCTTTTCATGAATGAGAAAGGATAATAGGAATCAATGTTTCAAAAATCGGCCGAATCGGCCGATTAATCGCTAATCGGTGATGCACCTTGTCGATTTTCGAAAATCGGTGATAAAATCGGCCTAGGCAAAAAAATCAGAAAAAATGGGTAAAAAATCGGCCGAATCGGTCAATTTAAAAAAAAATAGAAATTTAGGCATTTTACTTAATTTGAGGATCGTTTATTTCACTTATAACGTACAATGGGCCTCATAATCAGAATTGAAGCCTTTTATTGAGGTTTGTAAACATAGAAGGCTTGGAATCAGTTAAGATCTTTAGTTTGCTCTCCAGAAATTCCCAAAACATGCAGGAAATGCCAAACCGATTAATCACCGCCTTGACCGATTACAGGCTGCAGGGTGGTCGACCGCCCGACTACCGATTCACGATTTTTGCAACATTGATAGGAATATTAGATATGTCTAAATTCTAATATAACTCATAGCAAATTTTTTAATAGTTAAGAAAATTGCGAATATTTTTCATAGGGATTTTATCATCCTCATTCGGTGATCAAGTTCTTAGTAACAAATATGATATTTGGTTAACAGAAAATTATGTATGACATTTTATGAGTTATTATAATTAGAAGCTAGACTAATTACTGCAAAATGTTTAAAGACAAACTAGTTGTTTTGACTATTTTAAAGGTGCTACATACATTGTAGGATGGTAGACCTGTTAAGGAAGAAATTGCATGCCCAATTTTTCAAGTTAATAGCATTTGGTGGATAGTCCATCATTTACGTAGTAGAATACACTCTTTAGTGCATAAGTAATTGTTACGTATGGACATTCAAAGGTGTAGGAAAGTTAAAAGCACACTATTTTCTTTCACTGGATATGAAACATTTACAATGTTGTCAAATTCAGTGGGAGTATTGTGTACTTATTACTGAATAAGGAATTATTGTAATGATCTTTAATTCAGTGGGAGTTACAAGCTTTGACATCTTGGTAGCTAAAGATAATTACTTTCCAAGTGTAGACACTCATACTTTTAAGGATAGTCTTGTACGTTTCCTTACTAGACATTGTTGTTCTACATCTACTTGTTATGCTAAGATCTATGACACAATCATATTGATCACATAAACAAATGCATGGCATGTTGTTTATCAACTATATGAGGTTGTTCAATGCACAAGTGGGAGAAATGTTATCTTTAATGTGTGCAAGAAACAGCTCATAAAGATATGATTTAATGGATTCTCTTGACTGCAAGGTAAGAGAATAACGTTCTAATATGAATTATACTAATCTAATTCAAGAAACACTTGGTGTTACAATTTATGTTATGTGAAAGCTTAGCTAGATTGCAACAACAAGGTGAATTTCATATTTTCATTACTAGCAGATCAACTGATGTAATTGAACTATGAGAATTTGCAGTTTCTAAATTAGATACCTATTAGAACATGTGTCAATATGATATCAAGACTACTTTAATTTGTATATTTATGAATTCATAGAATGACATAAATTAATAAAGTAATTTATTGCTGCTTCAATCTGAATATTTATGTGTTCTTGGAATGACATAAATAAAGAAATAATGTTATTTACATGATTATGAAGTAATAAATTAACTTGAAATTACTATTGAAACCAAGAGATGGTATTCATAATTACTTTAGTTAAACATGTTTATGTTTTATTGTAAAGATATAAACATAAAGTTTTTTTATTGTTACAAGACTTATAATAAAGTAAGACGTTATCTTGTTATGTTTTTTAATTAAGACATATACATGTAGTCATTAAATTGTTAAATGACTTATAATGTATAGTGGAATTATAACAGTTTATGTTTTCTTGTAAAGACATGGACATGAAGTAACTTTGTAAAAAGTACTTGTATTATTAAGCATGTAATTGGCTTGAAAATTATTGTACCATTAAAATGAATTAGTTGGTAAATAAACAAGCCAAGAGGAATATGGTTATCTTAAATATTGTTAGATTGTCTTACAATATTAATACTAATGAAATACCAAATATTTATGGTATGTTCAGTTAGGAAAATCAAACTCAAGTTATATTGTTTGATTAAAGATAACTATGACTTCTTTTCTTTCAAAAGTTATCAAGGTTAGAATATTGAGTATGGCTTGGACATATTAATAAAACTCCAACCTAGAAAATTAATAAGACATTATCATATGATGGAATGTGATGAATGTGTGAATCACATTAAGTCTTAAATTGAAGTTCTAAATTTGTTTAACTGCTTATGAAAAGGTTATAAACAAAGTTAAGTCAGGAACTGTCAATATGTATTTGTAATATCCCAAAATAGAATATTGTATTGTTGCTTTATTTGCTAAGTATTTAAAGATAGTCTTTAAATTGCTAAAAGCGAGTGGGAGTTTTGATCTTTAAAAGATAAAATTACAAGATACATAATCTTCTAAAATACACTAGTAAATATCATGATGAAGTTTGACATTTGAATGTTAAAATCTCAACATGATAATAAAGTTTGACATTTAAATGTTAAATCTCAAGATGATGGAATTATCATTCATAGAATAGCAATATATCTCAGATATTTGATTAATATGCTGAGGGCTATGATTTACAGGATTATTGTAAACCTGATAATCATTATGATACATTATCAAATATGTAATTGGGTAAAGTATACATGATATGAATGATTAAGATGCTGTCCATAAAGATAATCAATTTTAGAAACTTGGTTTATCTTAATAGTTAGACTAGAAAACGAAGATGAGTTTCTTCAAAGATTAGGTAACCCTTGTGGTTTAAATCTTTGTATAGAAATCATATGGACAATATTGTGCACGTATTTAATACATGTTTTATGACAAGATTATTAATCATAATTAAGCGATTAATTGTGATTAAATATTCTTTTCTTAATACATTAAATATATAAAGATTATGATTGTCATATTTAGTTTCATTAATATGAAATTGACAATGGAATATCAAAACTCTTTCTTGAGTGATTACTTGAGCGAGGACGATAAGTAATCAAAAGGAGTTTATGAATTCAAATAAATCTTTGGAAGTGTACAAAGTGCAATAATCCATGGATGGATAAATGCATGCATCTAAAAGATTACTCTTATGTTTAATTATTAAATTCATGTTTTGATTTATAATTGAAATAAGATAATTTCTAAGTATTCCTAAAAGCTAGTGGGAGTATTATGTTTAATTTCTTAAATCATATATGTTGTAGAACATATAAAAGGTAACATTCCATATAAGTTAGAAGTTAAGTCTTAGAATGGAATGAAACTTTACTTGTAAGATTTTGAAAAAAAAAGACATACAACCTTGGAATGAATATTTATTGTTGAAACATATGCGGTAAATGAATCTAATATAACATGATATATTATTTAGAAAGTCTAAATAGATATGTATGACATGAATAAAATCTAAGTATGACTCAAAGATTTTTCATGCACATCATGTTTTGTTGTATCATGCTTGATTACAAGATGATTTGGCAATATTAATATCTAATTAAAAGTTATTAGATAACTTGTGTAATATTCTGAAAAGAATATGTTTGATTATAGAATTACATCCTAAATCTGGAACAGCTTCCAAATTCTATAGATGAACAATTTTTCAATTGTTGTGAAAATTGTCATAGCCAACAAACTTGAAAGTTTGAAGGGTATCAAACATTACACAATAGGTATTAATGTTTACGGGAAGGTTTTAATAGTATATTGTTGTTTGCATACAATGATGCTAATAAAATTGAGCTGACACTCAACACTAGTTATGGTAAGGATTTCATCCTTGGCTATATGTACTAGATGTGCTTAATAAGAGCATAGTTGCATTATACATTAAAGGAATAAGAATACTTTAAACTTTAAAATGTTTGGAAGTTTGCTTATCATAAATTGGTGGTTAAGGATGTCACACATTTATGAAATATTATATGGCATTATCAAAATAGTTGAGTATGCACATACAAGAACTTCAATAGTTGAATTCTTGAAATAAGTATTCTTAAAATTCTGATAGATCAAAAGTTGGATGATTTATGTATTGTCCACAAGTATGAATGTCATTACTTAAGACATAATTCATCAACTAGAGTTATCATGCATTGATCTATTTAGTATTTGGATAAGGGATGTTAAACAATTATTATAAATTTAAATATATGGTATGTTTAATTTATAATATATTGTATCTTATATTTGTATGTTTAATCCATGAATAAATGTTATTTTAAATTGTCCGTTGTCAGTTAATAATTTGGGAATATTATTAAATCAAAACAAATTTGAAGGTTGATATAATATACTTAAAGTATATTGATGCGTAGTCATGCCATTTCAGATGATATTCAATGTTACCGAATATAGGACTTATCCCAATTACATGATGTTACTTTATGGATCTTGTCATTAAGTAAATCATAAGAAGTTATCCTCAGACTTGAGATGCAAGATAAGTGTCATGAATGTAGTACATTTTTGTGGAACAACTTAACGCTATACGTAACTGGTAGTCATAAGGGTAGTTTTCGAAAGTGTTACAAAGTTTGTGGGTTTTGCTTGTAGTCAAGATAGAATTTGTTCATTCAAATTTATTTTTGGAGTTTAATACTGCTGGGCCCCTCGTAGGATTGGTAAGATGTATGTGTGGCCACACCCAAGATCTCCCCTGAATATGTTCAGAAGATTTGGTAATCTTACTCAATCACAAACAACGAGAAACAGAATGGTTAATTAAGGAATGACTTTGATCCATATCCTTATTAACGTGGTATTAGAAACAAAAGGATAATAATAATGAGAAATCATTAAAAGGTTTTTCCAGGAGCCTTACTCGAGATCGTACTAGAGGCATCGGCATGTTGCTAGACGCTAACCGATGTGATTACACTATTAAAATATGTCCAAGTGGGAGCTGTTAGTTTATGGACATTATTTTAGTAGTTGTATTTATGATCGAACTCGAGATCACGGGATTGCACACTTTACGTATGAGAATTAAAGTTTAATAATTTTATATAAAATGTTATATTAAATTATTAATTACACAAAATAAATAATGATCATTAGTATTTAATGATAAATGACTAACGACCATTAGACGAATATAAGGAAAGAATTATATGTAACTAATTGGTAAGTCAAGAAGCTTCCGGATCCCTTTGAGGGATTATGGCAAATCGATGGGGAAGGGGTAAACCCAACCCAAATCCAACTTGAGCTCCAAGTTACATATACTATATAAACAAGGTTAAGATTCATTATTTGTTCACCTCTTGTACACATATTAAATCTTAATCTTCTTTTCTTTCTTTATGTTTGTCGACATATCAGAAACAGATATACATGCATGTGCATGGTAATAATTATATATTGGTTCTTTTTCTTTTGGTTTATGGTTTTCGACAACAACAATAATCACAAAAAAGTTTTTGGTGTTTTATATTGTTTAGTCTTTTAGTTTTGTTTTATTAAAACAAAATTGTTTTGTATAATATTTAAAACTAGCATTTACTTTAATTCGTTAATAGTACGTGTGTACAAGAACGTGATTCAAACATACTTTTGTTTGGTTCTTGGATTGAATTACAAAAGAGGTAAGAGGTAATTCTTATAATCCACATAAACCCTAATTAGGGTTCTTGATTTGAAGATTGCAATTGATTCTTGTTCGGGCTAGAATCACAAAGGTACGTTTACTATTTAATATTGATTAATTAATTACATGTTATATGATCTTGTTATAATTGCTTCCGCTATGCTCACTTGATGTGTTTGGTTTATTTTATATGATTGTCATGATATAATAATTCCAACATTTCCGACCAAAGCCTTTCGCCTTGGAGCTTGTGGGACGCGTCCACATGGCCGACTCCAACCGCCATAATCTTATCTTTGCTTACTACTTTTCCGGCGATTCCCGTCATACTTTGGACCTCACCTCCAGCGAGTGGAGTCTCCCCCTACTTTTCTGAGCCAATCCAAGTTGAACCGCCTGAAATTGCTGTCTGCTGCCGCTGGCCACCACCATCCGCCGCCACTGGCAGCCGAATTTTTTTCCCGGCAGTAGCTGAGTATCCATTTTAATATACTTCAATATTTTTCGCTAGTTTCCTTTTAAATTCATATTCCTTACACATTAATTTGCGATATAACTAAATTATCTTTATATACCGTTTATTATTTTTGCTATTTTCATCATAGAGTATTATTTTGTGATATAGTTAAAATTCAGTGAGTTAGATTTATTGTGTAAATATTGAGTGATAGTTAAAATTGTCGTTCTAAAAAAAGTATTTTGTGTTGAAAAAAAAAAGCGAAAAATGGATTTTTAATTACAAAAATATATATAAGATAAATAATTAGAATCTATTATTAAAAGTACGCAATATGTAACGAGTTTTGCTATATACTCATATTCCACATTTCTACTCATACTCCTAAGTCCTAACCATACAAAAATAATCTCTCTCTTCATGTAAACCGTCACGTGTCACGTAAGTTTTGTCACATGTCAGGATCATGTGAGTAAGATGATTACTAAAAATATAAAGTAATAATACATATCATTTCTCATATATAATAACTCGCATGTAAATGAGTATTATAACTAGTCTATTGCAACACAGCAACAGTAAAGCCTTATAATTACAATTTGAAAATATTTTATCGTGTTCTCAAATTGACATGACGATGATGATGAATTTCACTAAAAAATCAGCAGTCGATGGTTTCATGAAACTCAAAGGTACCAAATCTTTCCTTAAACATTCAAAACCTTTCTCATTAGGTCTAGGATTTGGTCCTCACAAGGCTTCCTTAATTCACTCCTCAAATGATGTTAAACCTGGATTTGCACTAAAAAATATTAAGGATTTGGTAGAAGCATCATATTTGTTTAATAAAATGATAAAGCAACAGCCTCTGCCTCATGCTGTTGAGTTTACTCAGCTTTTAGAATTTGTTGCTGAAATGAAAGATTATTGTGGTTCACTTGATATGTTCAAAAAGTTATCTTCTCTTGGTGTTACTGTTGATAATGTGGAAACTGTGATCAAGTGTTGTTGCCGATTGTATCGTACGAATGAAGCTTTTTCTGTCTTAGCCTGCAACTTGAAGCAAGGAGGTATTAATATTTATCATGTCTACACTTTTAGTATGCTCTTAGATGGACTCGTCTTTGAAGATAGAATTCTTGAGGCACAAACATTGTTCGAGAAATTGCTCAAACAGAAACTTTGTGAACCAAATTTACTTATGTACAATACAATGATTAAAGGGCTTTGCAGTTTCCGTTTAAAAGACTTTCTACCAAAAACTAAAAGCTTCTGGACCGAATAGCTTCAAGTATAATACAAGGCTTAAAGGGTTTGGTGTTTTCGGTGATGATTATGGTTTGGCTGTTAAAAGGAGTCGGGATGCTGCCAAACTTTTGAAAGAAATGGATTCCCAACAAGGCATCTCACCTGATGTTGTCACCTACAACTCTTTGATTTCCGCCGTTTGTAAGTTACACATTTGGCGTGATGCAACTTCTATGATACAACAAATGTCTGCTAAAGGGATTGATCCAAATGTGGAAACCTTTAATATAGTAGTTAATGCATTTTGCAATCTAGGCAAGATCGAAGAAGCCCGCCTTGTTCTCTACTACATGCATGAGAAAGGTGTTGATCCAAACCTTGTAACATTCAATTCACTCATAGATGCTCTCTGTTTGAAGGGTGAAATGACCGAAGCAAGGTCGCTTCTTAATCTAATGATGTCAAGAGATCTCGCCCCTGATGTTGCTACTTATATCAGTTTCTTAAATGGCTACTGCATTACTAAGAAGATGGACGGAGCCATGCTTATTTATAATGAAATGTGTGAAAAAGGCTTGAGACCTGATTATGAAACATACAACATCTTGGTACGGAGCTTGTTCTCGGCTGCACGTTTTGGTGATGGACGCAAAATTTTAGATGAGATGCGTGGACAAGGTCAAATGCTGGATGGATCGACATATCAGTATATTCTAGTGAATCTTTTCATCCAGAATCAAGCAGAATTGGCGCTATCTTTGTTTCTTTTGGTGGGTGATAGCAAGCTAAATTCTGATGCTTGTGTATACAGTCACATTATTGGTGGTGGCATCGGTTGTGGGAAGCTTGATATTGCAATGGACCTTTTCAGTGACCTAAGAGTCAAAGGTATGAAACCTACTAATCTTACATATATTGTGATGATAGATGCCTTTTCTAGTGAAGATCTTCTGGATGAGGCAAAAGAGTTATTACGTGAAATGGAAGAGAGTGGTTACGAGGCAAGTGATATTACTTACAATTGTCTTCTTGAAGGATATCTGCGGAACAAGCGATATGATGATGTAAAGATGCTTTTACATGAAATGGATAAAAAAGGTAACTATCTCAATGGTTCAACGGTGTCATTGCTACGTGAGTTAAAAGCAGCCGGATCACTAGATCCCAGTTTGTCAAAATTTACTGTTAAGCTTGCACCAAAAGCAGAGAGGGAATTCCGTGCAATGATGTCATGATGATTTATATATGCTTTTGCACAATATGGGTGAGAGAGATGTTGTCATTGCTACATTATTCAATAGCATCAGTGTTTATAGTTAATTGGTAAGCTTGCACCAAAAGAAGAGATGGCTTCCCTTGTTTTTCTTCTATTCAGTTTTACCTACGAGATGTTGAAAGTAGATACAACAGTCTCTTTATGCTTTCTAATCTAATTTATTTGCTGGTAAGAATTTCATATGTATGCTGTTGCTGTCATTGCTTAATTATATGTGTAATTTGTAGAGCCGCTTACATTTTTTTTTTCTTGATGGGAAAAGGTAAAATAAATAGAATAAAATGGAGTATTTACAAGAAAATAGATTGATTAGGACAAACCCCTAAGGCCCTAACCAACCCATCCCTTGTTTAAGAACAAAAGTGCAGATTTGGACAACCCCAAATCAATACAAAAAGATTGTTGGACATGCCCAGACAGTCCAAATGATTCATACCTGTCAATACAGTGCAAATGCAGTCCAATACAACTATAATATTATCTGAAGTCTTGATATCTACCAAAAGCATTCCCTGCACCAGCATATACTCAACCATCAACATGAACTGCATCACTATTCACTAACATTGTTGCACCAGCATACACTACCACTCAAAGTTACGAGTGATTTTCAACCATAAATATTCTAGTGGCATTAAATTTAAAAAACATATAAAATCAATTAAATTCCAGTAATAAGCTCTTGTTGTCATATTCTTATCAACCCCCATATTCTTGATATTCCAGAAAGTGATGTTCATCAGTCGTTTCAACTAAAATGCATACGGTCCTCGCACAGTGTCTACATAATTCTGCCAAAGACAAACAAATGCAAGATGAATTCCAATTTTAGATCAAATCTGAAAACCACATCAGAGCATTATCAGGCAAAAACCCCATAACCAGTTTTGAATGATATTTTGTTTTTAGAAGTTGTAAAGTGCAAGTAAAACTTAAAAACGCACAACAGATGTAATACCTGCAGCATCCTAGTAGTACCTCTAGCAATAACTCTGTCCTTTATTTGTGTTGCTCCTATTGGGTCCAAAGGGAAGTCATCTAACAGTACCTCCACACCCTGTTACCAAATCAAACACCCCAACCACCATATCAAACACCCCAACCACCATCATGCCACAGTTACAGACGTACGGTTACAGTCTTACAGCTTATATGAGAATGTTATTACGAGAGTTATTTTAGTTTAAGCAACGAAGAACATAGATTATTTTATAATTTAATATTATTTGTGATACAATTCAAAAGTGCACAAAAGAGCAAATATACATAGACTATAAAAAGTGCAAACCTTTAATGGTTTGAAGGAATCTTCCCATAAGGTATAATGAACCTTGTCTAGTTTCTTTGTCTTAGAAAGATCATCCACAAATGCCTTCGCTCGGAAAGCCTAACAGAAATGAAAAGATAAAAAAAAAGAAGAGATTACATATCCTAAGTGAACAGGAGACATTGAACTTGCATTATCAGATAGAACATTACTGCTGGATTATCTGCATACACTCGTGCTGTAATTGGTAATCCAACTATAACGCCCGCTACAGATAGGTCTCTTATCTGCACAAGGAGAAAAGGAATGAAATTTTTTTCACTATCAAATGCTTCCAAATCATCAAAAAAGTTGCTGTCTTGTTGATCAGCGTTTACAATGCCAAAACTTTACAATTGAATTAGAGCAATTCTGAGCAACTAGAAAAAATATAAATTGGCAAACTAACCAGCTGTTGAAATTTAAAAGCCATGATATCACTTTCGCTCCTTTCCATAACACTGCAGCATATAAAAAAGGGCATAATTATGTAGCACATATTGCAATCAATTCTCATATACAACAAAAATAAAAAGATAGAGTGACAGAGCAAAAGAAAGGGGCAATAACCCCGATATATGAGACATTTGTGCACTTGTATGATTGTATCTCAAAACAATCCACTAACAAACATAGATTTAAAGTAGAAATAAACCAATAGCTGCAATTTGTTTCTGTTTCAATCACAAGTATATGAGTAATGAACTTTGACTTTATGGTAATATCATATGCTATACTGATAATAAGGTAATTGTGAAGTTGCAACGAGTTCATACCAACAAGCGGAAGCAGGTCCACATTCAGCATCTGAAATCGCGACACCGACTCGCTTAACCCTAACATACAGACCAAGCAACCGCAATGGGTACAATGTATCATCTTGTAGCTTTAGGATGTTCCTGAATAAGGTATATGATTCCAATTTCCAAGTGCTTCATCTATCAAATTAATAGTTCAAAATTTAGTACTTCACATGCAATCAATACACATTTAATTGGGGCAATGATAGTTCAAAATTTAGCACTAGACTAGTCTGCACAACAACAACAGTATTGAATCTGGAGCGAGGTATGGAAAGGTAGGATATAAACATTAACCCATTGAGAGTATAAGGACTGTTTTCAAAAAAACTTCCGATAAAAAGTTTGTGTATAGGTTATACGTGAGCGGTGAGCAGGGTCGTTTTTGAATTTTTGAGAGCCCGGGACGAAATTACATAATGAGTTCTTTCGATAAGGAATGTTATATATAAAGTGTCACCGTATATAACATATAATGCAATTAGTTATCTAAATATTCAACATATTACTCATTTGAAATATTTTCTCATCTATTCGTGAAAAATATGTGTACACATGCATATAATTGCTAACGAGACAAATTTTGAGGCTCTAAGCGGTCACTCACTTTACATACCCTAAAAAAACGGCATCAAAGACAGCCCTGTATGTGAGCAAGATGTATAGGCTATATAGCATGTTTGTGGGAGAGCGGCAAGAATTAAAGCATAAAGTGAAAACGCATAATAGAAACATAAAACTCACAAGAACGCAAAACTTACAATCGTGGAAACGTAAAATAAAATGTACCAGCATATGAGTATATGTAATTATGTGTAATAAATATACATAATTTGTTTGTATGTGTTTTTACCCTTAAGGCAGCTGCATGATTCTAGTTCGTCATGTTTTTAATTAGAGTTAACTACATTTTTGGTCCTCGTGGTTTACCTGCTAAAACGATTTTGGTCCAATAGTTTGAAAAGTAACGGATCTTGTCCAATATCCGCTGACCCGTAACACTTTTGGTCCAATTTTTTGTTGACCGTTAATTTGACCAATTAAGACACGTAAAATGACTAAAATACCCTCATCTTAATGGACCAAATTAAGTGTTACATTTAGTAAACCATAAGGACCAAAAATGTAATTAACTCGTAAATTTATAAAACCAAAAAAATAAACTTTTAACGGCTAAAAACTTTTATAGAGATTCAAAACTATCTAAAAAATTCGAAATAAATTATGAAATTTTTATTACAGCTAAACTTAATTAAGAACCAATTTTATTTTTAGAAAGAAAGTGAAGTTTAAAACTTACGAAAATATTTTTAACAATTTTAAGTAACTAAAATTGATTATAAGTTGACATAAATTTGAGAACTAATTTTCTTAAAAAAAAAAAAAAAAAAAAAAAAAAAAAAAAAAAAACTCTTTGATTTTCTTCAAAAAAAAAAATCTTTTCGAATTACCTTCAAAATTTATACAAGTTTTTATATACGTTTTATTACACGTTTTTATATAGGTTTTTATGCACATTTTTATTTACATTTTTATACACACATTTTATACACGTTTTTATATACGTTTTAATCTATGTTTTTATCTAGGCTTTTATATATGTTTTATATGCGTTTTATCTACAATTTTATTTTCGGTTTAATCTACAATTTTATCTAAGCTTTTATATACGTTTTTATCAATGTTTTATATACGTTTTTAAAAACGCATATAAAACGTAGATTAAAATGTATATAAAAATGTAGATAAAAACGTATGTAAAACATATATAAAAGAGTAGATAAAATTGTATATAAAAAGGGGCAATTCTACAAATGGACCAGTCGCTCAAAGTGGTGGGTTTTTTTGTACTTAAGTAGGTTGTTTTCTTGAAATGGCTCGAGCGACTAGCGAAGTTAACATATGTTCGACATGTGGCACCACAAAAGTAGTGCCCAATCATTATGTGTAAGGGTTACTTTTGTGCTACTTATCACAAGCTACTTATCAAAAGTTCGAGCGACCTTCTATTTTGTCACTTTCCTCCAAAATAGTCAAACTTCGATAAATAATATTTTATTCTTTTTGAACCTTCCCAAAGCCGAGCGAATTAGCGAAAAGTTTTAAGCGACTGACAATATTTCACATTTTTGTACTTTACACCTCAACCTTTTTTTGTAGCTTTTCAACAACTTTTTTTTACTAATAATTCGTATTAAAGCATTTTTTTAATCCTAATTATCCAGCGAAATAATTAGAATATCTGAGCGATATTCAAATATCCGAGCGACTTTTTTTATATCCCCAACTAATGGCCCGTTGTATATTTTAAATTTTACTCCAATCAACTGGTTTTTCTTAGTTGGAGCCGTTTTGCCTTTTATTCCTTGGTTAGCTCACAAGTGGTTCCCGAATCAAAGATGGATTAAAATGATACATTTCCCAGTGTTGTTGGGCGCTACTGCAGTGATGCCACCTGCTTCTGCTGTTAACTACACGAGTTGGATTCTTATGGCGTTTCTTTCTGGCTATGTTGTTTTCAAGTTCTACCCGAATGTATGGCAACGATATAACTATATTCTTTCGGGTGGTCTTGATGCTGGAACGGCTTTCATGGGTATCTTTCTATTTTTGGCACTGCAAACGGCTGGTGTTTCTGTTACTTGGTGGGGGAATAATGGTGAAGGCTGCCCGCTTGCTACATGTCCAACTGCAAAGGGAGTTGTTGTCGCTGATTGTCCTGTTTTCAGTTGATTCTAGTTTCATTAGTTAGATCTTATCAATTTATTTGTTATTACTGGTTTTGCAACTTTTTTAGGTGTTTTTACGTTGTCTGGGTCGTTTTTAGCAGATTGGTGGATATAAATATCTTGTTTAGGCGGATTTTATTCATGGATTTAAATTGAAGTAATTAGGCTTATCATTGTAATTATGTTATTTTAAATTTAGTTTGAACTGTTCTATCAGTGTGTTTTTATATTGTTATTTTTATTTTTTGTTTATTTATTTATTTTTTTAATTTTATTATTATTATTTTTTAAATCTTTGAGGTTTTTTGATATTCTTTTTACTGTTAGTTTTTGAACTCTTTGAGGTTTTTTGATACTCTTTTTACCGTTAGTTTTTCAACTTTTTCATTAGCGTCACACAAGTATTGAAGATTTGAAGCTACTTGATATGCAAACCAAGTGATTAGAGTTTTGTTATATCAAATCTGAAAAACAAAAGCATATAACGATGAAAATTTTTTCACTTATATTTTGATAGTTTGATAACTTTTTACTGTACAGAACAATAAAAGTGACCTAAGGTATATTTGTTTTTCAACAATTCTAAGGTAATTTTTGTCGTCGAGTACTTTCTGCAAGATCTTGTGTGACTGGTTTAGGTCGAATTTATTCACATCACATTCAAGTAACCAAGCTTACAAGAGTAGTTATGTTCGTCTTGCTAATCAAATTTATTTATTTATTTATGAATTTCAAAGGATTATATTGAATACAACGAATAAATTTGAATTTATACAAAATGTAAAAAGGAAGCCTATAGAAAAATTAGAAAAAAGATGATTGTTCATTTAGTACATTCAAATGAGCCAAAATCTTAGCAGCAACCGATTTCATACCACTATTTCCTCTTTGTGTAATCTCAACTAAAGGCATCTGAGCCAATGCTTTATACTTTTGTTTATACTCCACCAACCGAAATATCCTTTCCAACGACACCAAAGCCTTTTCTTGCAACTTTACACTCGGCGAACTCAATAACTTGACCATTTTCACAATCACATCACAGCGTTCCAACACCTTGCTACCCTTCTGCAATAGCTGCCCTTCGACTAAAGTTAACAACACATCTAGAGCAGCTTCACATGCACCGAAATCTGGTTCATCAAGTACTTTTGCAAGCGGGATTATGGCATTCGCTTCAATAAGACAAAATGATGACTCGATTGTACATGTTCCAACATGGACTACACAACTTATGTCTGGTGATGCCATACAACAACTAAAGAAACTTGTTTTTGTCCCCACGGGTATGCTTAGATTGTTGGAATTTTCTGAAAAATGCTTCAGTGAAATTGCAACATTTTGTTTGGTTTTGGTACTTCCCGAATCTAGTAGTTTTATAATGATTGGGATAATACCAGTTTCCGCCACTTCTTTTTGAAGCTCTTGATTAGTTGAATGTGTGAACCGGCAAAGAGCTCCTGAAGCACTATCTATCATGAGCTCGGTTTTCTGAAACTGATTAGAAAGGATGGAAATGATCACTTGAAGTGCTCCTGCATCAAGAATCCCTCGAGTGATTTGAGGGTATTTTGGAAGATTAGAGATGATTTCCATAGCAGCCACACTCTCTTCGATGTCATCAGAAGTCTTTATAATTTTAACCAAAGTCTCAATGCATTTAACACCCACGTGTTCTATGAAAGTTTCATCATCACCGTCTTTTGTTAAGGTAGAGAAGAGTTTCACAGCATTTGATCGGACAGTTTGGTTTTCGTGTTCACATAGCTGAACTAGTACTTGGACAGAAGAAATCTGATGAAAATGAGCATAATTTAAATACTAGTTGACTATGAATGGCAAAACAGGCGGGTCAATATGGGTTCAAACGGGGTTGACCCGGAACACTATTAGTCTAAAATTCTGAATAATTTGATAAAATCGTTAGTGGTGGTATGATTACAAAAACTATTTAAATACAGCAGTAATATAATCGTTGAATAAAAGGATCTAGAGGGCTATATGCTCTAGAAATAAACTTTGGACCTCCAACCCGTTTGACCCGTTACTTCCTGTTAGGGATAATTAGATAAAACACAACCCCCGTCAACCCATTCATAAATAATTGGATTGAAAGTGAAGTTGAAAACGCACCTTCCGTAAAGTATTCCTGATGTTCAAACCAGAAGGAGACTGGCAAACTGCAAGAAATGTTCGAAGAACATTTTGTTGCACATTCGGTCCGTTCAACCAGTACTATAAAAATGACCCATGTCAATCCGTGCTAAAAAGTTTCTGATTACAACCTAAAACCATTTTGACATTTAAGTATGTAACCTTCTTCCAGATCTTTGCCACCTCTAATACATAATCATAAAAATTGGACTGAAATGTGATTGTCGGGCCAACCCAACCTGCCATGTTTCAATCTATACTAAAAATGACCCATTTCAAGCAGAACCAGTCTGACCCGTTACCTAATCCGCCCGACCCTAGTCACTTTTAATACATATATTACGTGCATACCTTCCGTTCATCATGGTCAGTTGCAAGGATACGGAGTATGACTAGAGCATGGGATCTAATTTTTCTATTCTTAGTAGCAAGAAGCGAAACAAGAACCGGCAAATAGTCCTCCATCATCATCCAATCTTGATGAAGTTCTCTTTCCAAACACAAATCTTTTAATTTCCCTAACGAAGCGACAACATCTTCCTAGTCATTGGAAACAATCCTCGACTTCATAGACCCGATGAAAATCATGGTATTCCTGTCTCGCCACTCTTCTATTGACTGACGAAGCGTCTTGTTTGTTCTCAGACCCGACACTTTCAATGGCGTTTTAGTAATTGGACACAAATCATTTTCTTCTGATAACCATTTTACTATCGCATGTCTCTCAAAACTATGCCCAGATGGCGTTTCAACCGGATCGTCTATCACTTCACCCGTGATGGGACAGTAAAATGATTGAAGAGGTTCCAATGGTTGCCTTCCTAATGAATTTCGTTTGCTAAAATACTTCTTTTCTCGCTCTTCAACAGTTGCTAAGATATCAGCTTTTCCCAACATTGCCTCAATTTGTTCGGATTGTAAAGTATTTACGTTTTCCATTTCATGTTTGAAGTCTTCATACTCTTGTCTCAATACAGACTGTTCGGTTGAGATCCCCACAGCATCCGCAATGGATTTAAGCAAATTATTCGTGTAGGATCTGTCAAGGTTTCTTTCTCGGATGCCCAACTCAATTTTCTCATTAAGTTCTAACTCTGTGGATGTTTCACGATACTTTTCTTCAAGCATGAGGTTTGATAAGTCGAGAATCTCTTCACTTAAGCCATTGTTCGAGACCAAAGGAGGAAGAAGCTTTAGAGCAGCACTGATCTCTTTCGTGTGGTTTTCTAAGCTCGTGACAATTTTCTTGGAGTTGAGTAAGAGGTAGATTTTGTTTTTTGTGGTGCATTCGAGAGCGAGTGTGTTGGTACTGGAAATATGTTTTGTAAGAAGATGAATGGCACATTTTAAGGTTTCGGAATCTTCGATGTTGCATTTGGTTAGTTCTGGTAAAATAATGTGTATTTTCCTCAGGTATGACAATAGTTTGTTAAAATTTTGTTTTTGGATTGGGGTGGATTGTGTAGCTTGGATGGTGTCAAGTGTTGTTGAGATAGCAACGCTAACAGTGTCGTTAGAACTCATGATCTAGAAATGTAAGCAGCTGCGGATTTGAGAGCATACCCTGCATTTAGTATTAAAAAATCACATTATTTGCGGTTAATCATTGCTACTTGAAGCTGTGGTAACGTGTTTCGTGTTGGGTGAAATTGCTTATAATATCGATTTTTGATTCTTTTAACTATGTAATTATTTTATTATGATCATTTAAGGTGAGAATAAGTAGTTTTAAACATGCATCCAAACGCCCCCTAAGTTGTGATAGCTTGGATATGGTATCCAAAGGGGCTAGGTAGCATGAAACATTACATACACATATATCTAGGGGCGCTTCGGAATGCTTATTATAAAGTGATTATTAAAGAGTAGAATAAGCAAATGATCGGCTTTTATCAAAACACTCAAAATTACTTGTCACCTTATAAAGACCTCATAACTGCTTATCACTTCCAAACACACAGTTAAATTATTTTCTCGACTTAAAAAACCTCAAAAATGATTGGTACAAAACATGCAGTAAACACACTACTTTTAATCATTTAAAACCAAACCCGCATATAGCAATGCACACACAACGTGATCTATAAGTTCAACCTATTAGAGCGTGTTTCATGTTTGGCATTGCGTTATGAGAATAATTATCTTATTAGTGCATTCTCATTCTTCAAGTTGCGGATAATCAATTTCCAAATTCGTTTGAGAATGATTATTTGATTAACTTACTATTTTGGGGTCAACTTTTGGATACTCCGCTTAATAGCAGCTACAACAAAACTAATTCTCAAAATCGAGTTATCAAACAATATAAAAACTGATTATCTAATCTAACTATCATTCAGACACCATCTCCCCTAACCCGGTTTGTTACAGCTGATTATCTTATTCCGATTATTCTATACCACATATTCATTTTGAAACGCAACGCAAAAGACCCTGTTGAGTGTGTGCACACTCAATCCCACATTTTCTGCCTTCCTAAGGGGGTGTGTGATTGTATGTTAAAGCTTATATGTGGCCTTATGAGCTTATTTGATTTCAGTTTATATTTCATATAAGGCCTAATTTTCTAGCTTATTGAGACTTATGAACTTATATAAGCTTCTTAACAAGCTTATATTCGTAACAAGCGTATACAAGTCCATAAGTCTCAAAATAAGCCGAAATCAAATAAACTCGTAAGCCAACATATAAGCTTAAACAAACACCTAAGTTCCTAACAACCCATCTCAAAGATTCTTAGCAACCAAACAAAACCTTAATGCAAAAACTAGAAACACATATATACAAAAACTTTATCCACAAATCACAATATAAAAACACATACATTAAATTTCCTGAACTTGAGCAAAACTAAAAGAAAAAACATAAGACAATAACTGTCTCTATCTAAATCATATTTCATACCTGATTAAACTCTGATTAGTGATTAGTGATTAGTAAGTGCTAACATCTAGGAACAAGAGTTAAGTAGTGAATATGATTGGTTTTTTTGGTGTTTGATTATCTTTTTTTTTTTGTTAATGTATAGTAGTGTTTTTTGTGTTTTTGAGATATAAAAATTAAAATATACAACGAACCATTAGTTGGGATATAAAAAAGTCGCTCGGATATTTGAATATCGCTCGGATATTCTAATTATTTCGCTGGATAAATAGGATTAAAAAAGTGTGTAAAAATGCTTTAATACGAATTATTAGTAAAAAAAGTTGTTGAAAAGGTACAAAAAAAGGTTGAGGTGTAAAGTACAAAAAGGTGAAATATTGTCAGTCGCTTAAAACTTTTCGCTAGTTCGCTCGGCTTTGGGAAGGTTCAAAAAGAATAAAATATTATTTATCGAAGCTTGACTATTTTGGAGGAAAATGACAAAATAGAAGGTCGCTCGAACTTTTGATAAGTCGCCAGTGATAAGTAGCACAAAAGTAACCCTTACACATTATGATTGGGCACTACTTTTGTGGTGCCACATGTCGAACTTATGTCAACTTCGCTAGTCGCTCGGTCCATTTCAAGAAACCAACCTACTTAGGTACAAAAAAGCCCACCACTTTAAGTGACTAGGCCAGTCTCAAATTTAGATATATAACAAAACGTAGATATATAACAAAAATGCATACAAAAAAGTATGTAAAAACGTAAATAAAAACATAGAGAAAAATATTTGTATAAAACGTGTATAAAAATGTGCATAAAAACTGATATAAAAACGTAGATAAAAGTGTAGATAAAAATGTGTATAAAATGTATATAAAAGCCTAGATAAAAATATAGATTAAAACGTAGATAAAACATAAGTAAAAATGTATATAACATGCATATAAAAACTATTGGACTAAAAGTGAAACACTCGACAAACCACAAGGACCAAAAATAATGTAGTTAACTCTTTTATTTAACAATATAAATGAAAAGACAAAAATGCCCTCAAATTTAACGGTCATAATTGGTCAAACAAACGGTGGACCTAAATTTGGACCAAAAGTGTTACGGGTCATCAGCGGATATTGGACAAGTCCAAGATCCATTTTTTCAAACTTTTATACCAAAATCGTTATACCCGGTAAACCACGAGGACCAAAAAATGTAGTTAACTCTTTTAATTATGAAGAAATGATTTATTTTTTTATTTTTTTATCTTATTTATTTTTTATTTATTTATTTTTTATTTTTTTTAAGGGTTTTGATAAGCTAACTAGGCAAAAAATTAGCGCAATTAATGAAGACAATTTTTTTTTTTCTTTTTTAAATCAAAAAATACATTTAAGAAACATTTATTCATCTATAAAATTATCGTAACTGACTATTATTTTGCTATTAATTAACTCAAACATTCTTTATATGTATAACTAAACAAATGCCCAGCGGAAAGAGATTATCAAAACCCTTATTTTATAATCATATTCACACATTTATTATTGTGGTGTCTAAGTAATATACATAAAGTATACCAGTATTTTTATGCACTTATAAATAGATATGACTTCTTATTATACCGGTCCATTGGCATGAATTGTCTCAAACAATTTGTTATGGTGTTCTTATCATTGATAATTGATATGTCACAAGTCTCGATCGTTGATAAATTGATTAGTCGTCGGAACTTTTAATTTCATGTTTTATGTTTACTCCTCAATTTATTGTTAGAGATGAGGGCGAGATTACGGTTTTCGCGTGTGCTAGTGACATTTTTAATACTCCGTAGTTGTTAAGAATAAGTTTTAGTCCGTTTTCATCCGTTTTATACATTTTTTCTTTTTCACATGTTTTTGTCTGTTTTCATACGTTTTCGGCAGTTTTTATACGTTTCAGACATCTTTGTCCGTTTTCGCCCGTTTTTTACGTTTGCGTATGCTTTCGTCCATTTTATACATTGTTGTTCATTTTCATACGTTTTCGTCCGTTTTCATATGTTTTCGGCAGTTTTTATACGTTTTCAGACATTTTTATTCGTTTTCATACATTTTCGTCCGTTTTCATCTGTTTTTTTACGTTTTCAGCTGTTTTCAGACATTTTTGTTTGTTTTCGTCCGTCTTTATACGTTTTTGACCGTTTTTATACGTTTTCGTCTGTTTTTGTCTGTTTTCATACATTCATATATGTTTTTGTGGAAAACTAGAAGGGGGTTAAATAGTTTTACGTCTTTTTCGTTTTATAAAATTTTGCTTCTAAAGAATAGACGCAAATTTCAAAAATCTTTGATACAAAAATATAGATACTAGTTTATTCACACTTTTTGTATAAACACTACTTATATAGAATGTTGAGCAAAAATTATGATATCATATATCACATATAAGTATATATATATATATATATATATATATATATATATATATATATATATATATATATATATATACATATATATATATATATATATATATATATATATATATATATATATATATATATATATATATGTATGTATGTATATGTGTTTTAATATGAGTATATCCGTTTGGTTTGTTTATATAAAATTAATGTTGTGAATGGAACCTAGTTTAATCTTTATGTGAAATCAATATATGCACAACACAAGCAATTATAACTATATACGAAATGCTAACAAGTAAGTAAACAAAGAGTGAGAGATGGAAAGATCAAACCGAGAGACAAAGGATTTATAGTGGTTCGGCTACAAGGACACCTTCCTAGCCCTACTCCACACCCCGAGCACCGAACTCGAGAGTTTTCTTCACTAAGTCAATAACCTCCCTTATGGCGGAGAAAACCGTACACACCTTAGCTTACACCAATTTAACGACACAAAGCTAAATGTCGGGTTCTAATCGTAGCTAAAACCAATCTCAAAACTATAATCACAACACAACTCCTTCTACACTCTTTCACGCCTTCTACACTTCTTCACACCACTTGTTTCTTCACACCTTCACAACTTCGATCTATCCACTACTTCAAGACTTATACTTCTTCACAACTTCTAGGCTTCTATGTCTTCAAAACTTCACTACTTCTTTGTCACAACTTGAAGACCTTTTTCTATGTACTTCTCCAAGGGTTCTTCTATTTAACAAGCTTCTATGTCTTTCCCACTTCAAAGCTTTTACGTCTTCACACCTTCTAGGCTTTTATGTCTTCTCAACTTTAAGGCTCCAACTTCTTTGTCTTCACTACTAATCTCTACTACAATATACTACCACTTCTTATATCTCCTACCACTAATCCTATGCACCTCTACTTTTTCACTTCTAGTACCACTTCACACCTTCAATAAATCTAGATCCTATATCTAAATCTAGCTAACCAATGTATACACTTTATACACCAAAGAATGAATGATTTACAAGATGAAACGATCAAACAACTTAGATAGCAAGATGATACTAAGTTGTAATACTTCTAGTCTTGATAGATAGAAGTATTCTTCTCTTTGCACTTGAGTATTGAGGCTTGAATCACTTTGAAACAAAGGTTAATGTTTATGTGATCAAAGGATTTTAGAGAATAGAAATGGAGGTTTGAATCAGAAAGTTTTTAGTGCAAAAAGGTGAGAAAAATCTGTGGAATGAACAAGTATTTATAGGGAGCAAAAATAATGTTCTGGAGCGTGGTCGGTCCCCTTAATGATTAAGGGGGCCGCCTAGTATAATTAAGGGGGCCGCCTCCTGAACGTTGGAATTTTTTGTCCTTTTGTGAGGAAAATTTTTCTGGATTAGATTTGCCATTTTTTGTTGAAAATTTGAATTCATATATTTGTAATGAATTAAACATATTCTTTTGATTCCAAAAATGTTTTATAAAAGATATAAAATATTTTGTGACATTTTATAAAAATCTAGTGATTAATAAAAATTTTCTTTGATCTTATAATGTATTAGCCACTTTGTTTATTCATACCTTAAGTGATTAGATGGTGAAAGTGAGTATTTACTACTAAATACTTATTTACGTCATAATCTTTGGGTTTGATGAGTTTTCGTTTTGTGATTATCAAAACATAGAGATATCGAAGGATATGAATAACGTTTTTAGTCAATTATTTATATCAACAGTTTTCATACGTTTTCTTTGGTTTTTATACATTTATGTCTATTTTTAGACGTTTTCGTCCGTTTTCATATGATTTCAGCAGTTTTTACACGTTTTCATATGTTTTCGTTCGTTTTCATACGTTTTCCTCCGTCTTCGTCTGTTTTCTTTCGTTTTCGTTCATTTTTCATACGTTTTCGACCATTTTCAAACGTGTTTTTACGCCTTCCTACGTATTCGTTCATTTTCGTCCGTTTTCATACTTTTCTAAATATCACAATTGGTATTCTTAATATCATAAGTGATATTTAGTATATCACAGAGTATCACTTGTGATACTAAGAATATCAATTGAGATATTCAGAAACGTATGAAAACGGACGAAAACGTATGAAAACGGACGAAAACGTATGAATACGAACAAAAACGTTAGAAAGTGAAAGGAACATGAATTAAAAAAAACGTGAATCACTTGTGATATTCTGAATATCACTTGTGATTTTCTGAATATCAATTGTGATATTCAGAATATCACGTGTGATTTTCATGTTAACAAACATTTGTTGAAAATCACTTGTGATATTCAGATATCACTTGTGATATTTAGGATATCACTTGTGATTTTTAGGATATCACTTGTGATATTCAGAATATAGACAAAAACATTAGAAAGTGAAAAAAACGTGAATTAAAAAAAATGTGAAATCACTTGCGATATTCTGAATATCACTTGTGATTTTCATGTTAAAAAACATTTGTTGAAAATCCCTTGTGATATTCAGAATATCACTTGTGATATTATGAATGAGTGACATTCTGAATATCACAAGTGATATTTTGAATACCACTCGTGATATTCTGAATATCACAAGTATATTATGTATGATATTCAGAATATCACAAGTGGTATTAAGAATATCACAAGTGGCATTCAGAATATCACAGATTATCACTAGTGATATTTAGAATATCACAATTGGTATTCAAAATATCACAAGTGGTATTCAGAATATCATAAGTGGTATTCAGAATATCACTTGTGATATTTAGAAATGTACAAAAACGGTCGAAAACAATTAAAAATGAACGAAAACGAATGAAAACGGACGAAAACGTTAGAAAACGGACGAATGTGTAGGAGATAGGATGAAAACATAAAAAAACAGACGAAAATATATGAAAGCGGATGAAAAAGTAAGAAAAATAGACGAAAACGTATGAAAAAGTATAAAAACGGACAAAAAAGTATAAAAATAGACGAAAACGTATGAAAACGGACGAAAACATTTGAAAACGTATGAAAACGGGCGAAAACGTAAGAAAACTGACGAAAATGTATGAAAAAAATTCGAAAACAGATGAAAACGGACGAAAACGTATAAAAATGGACAAAAACGTATTAAAATGGACGAAACGTATGAAAACGTAAGAAAACGTAAGAAAACAGACGAAAACAAACGAGCGAAAACGTAAGAAAATAGACGAAAACATATGAAAACGGACGAAAATGTATGAAAACGACCGAAAACGTAAGAAAACTGACGAAAACGTAAAAAACCGACGAATCTGTATGAAAAACGAAAAAAACGTTTAAAAAAAAAAAAAAAAAAAAAAAAAAACCTTGTATTAAAGGAAAAAAAACGTGTAGTTAAAAAAAAGAAAAAAAAAAAATGAAGAAAGAAAAGAAAAAAGGAAAAAAAATGAATAATAAGATAGACAAAAAGGATAAGAAAAAAAAAAAACATGGACTTAGATTGTCTTATTAAATCTTAGGTTAATCCCCACCATTAGATCAAATTATATGGATGGTGAGGATTTGTCCCTCAGTTTGTAACAAAAACTTAGTTTCTAAAATAACTCACCTCAAACATTGTGACATATGTATTTTATTTCAACGTACGTTTGAACAATATAGGAAACTAGCTTCAAGGCCCGCCCGATGGGCGGCTAGTTTAAATTTTGGTTTTTAAGATAAAAATAAATAGTACAATTGTTTGATAATAGATTTAAGATTGTAAATTGCAACAAAGTTTGTGATTATAATTCATTTAGTCCGTTATAAGTTTGCATATAATAAGGTCACGTTTGTACTCTTAAAAAAGGCACACATAGTAGAAAGATCAAATGTATAACACGAGGTTTAAAGCCCGCGATTCGCTGCGGTGCGGTTTGTATACAACATTTTTTAGTAAAAAAAATATTATACCGTAAGATCAAATATCAATTAGAAACATATGTATGTATGTATCAGAACAATAACACTCGTATGTAAAAAGCAAATAGTCCAAATCCACAATGCTATTTAATGATAACAAAGTACAGGGAAAACATTTGAGTATGAATCTACAACATACACTTCGA